>ML776776.1:1476005-1497636 GCA_009831015.1 Picea engelmannii
TAGGAAATCCGACGGTCACGATATGTTCCCGACATAGAGTGATCCGACGGTTCATACTCTCCTCGATATTAATGGCCATTGATCCATGGCTTAACACCCGATTGGTCCATGATCTCTATTTAAAGAGCATGGAGGGTCATTTTCCGATGATCGATTGTGAGAAACTCTATTTTAAAATCTCTCTGTAATCTTTTTCTTTGCATTAATAAACTGCTCCAAGTGGCCGCGTTGGCTGGGGCCGTGGATGTTTCCCCGTAGGGGTTTTACCACGTGAAAACATCGGTGTGTTGATCTTTGATCTGGTTATGTGAGTGGTTACTGAAGGTGTTCGTCCTCTGTTGGAATACCTGTGTTGTTGAACATTCATTATACTAAAAAAATATGGGCGGTCGAAGGTTTTAGCGAATGTTTTTCTAAGTGGTGTGCTTCATGGTGTATGTGCACCAGTGCTTACATTTCACCTAAAGCATCGGGGCATTCAAAAAAATATTGGGGCACCAATGCTCTTTTAAACAATAACGCACCGGTGCTTTAATAATAACAATGCATCGATCGAATCTATGATACCATGCACCAATGCATTACAAGACAAACCTGACCAATGCATATAATTTAGAATGCACCGATGCATAAGTATGATACAGAAGCACTCGTGTGTCATTTTAATTAAATGCATTGGAAGACCATTTTTTATAATTATAATTGTTGTTGTTAAATTAGTATTACGATCGATGTCGGTTCATTGTATTACAACACCAGTGTACATTTTATTACAACACCAGTGCTTTTTAGCATTAAATGCACCGGTGTTCATTTTCTCTTTTATGAAACATCGACCTATGACAATGCAATTATTGTTAATTTTTAATTCCATTGTTCATCATAAAATTGACATATATATTATAATAGTATTAATATAAATTAAATTTTGAGTAGTGCATTTGGATATGATGTTTGGATTAATTTGTTATATCATTAGATTTCACATCTATTTGTTATAATATTTAATCATCCATATATTTAATCAACGATGTAACATTTCATGATGACATTGGACAATGCAATAGAATAAAATAAAATGTATTTTATTGTATATGAATAAGAGACTCTTTGTCATACAAACTGGGACACTTATTGGTAACCCCTTGTCTTTCAATTGGGACACTATGTCCATTACATTAAACAAAATGTTTGATTTTCATAGACAATTATTTCAAAAAATACAACAACTTGCATTGACATCCAAATATATTGATCATCATTATTCGTTGGAATTGTTGTCAGTGCTCGAGCTACTTCCATGACTTGGGTTATTTGGCCGAATGTTTTGTTGATTGCCTCGATTATTTTCCTCTTCTTCAAGTTCCATCTACAAAAATAAAAATGAAGTGTAATGAGTGTATCTACATTGGTGATAATAATGAAAATTGAAATAAATAATATACATGAATGTAAATTGAAAAGAGATGTACCATACAAAGAATTGAGTCCTAAATGATACACATTCTTTCAAAACCAAATCTTATGCCTTCTGTCAACAACTCTTCTATTAGTAAATTTCCATACTTTGTTTCCTGCAAGTTTTATACCCCATAACGAATCATAGATTTAATATAAAGGATTTTTTTGTTCCATTAATTATAAAATGAGTGAAGTAAAACAACATAGATACTTACAAATTTCACAATTAATTTTTCATATGACAACATATACTCACAACCCATACTTAACCCAATGTCAATCAATTCTTTCGATGACTCTTCTTTGTATGTTAGCACATGTTTGAAGACATTCAAGGATGGTTGTTGTAAAACAACTTAAAATATACAAAAATGAAATCTTAAGTTGTTATAAGGAAATAACAATTACTCACAAACTTTGCTATCAACCCTTTTCTTCCTTGTCGTCCTGTTTTATGAGTTGAATGGGTTCCATTTTAGATTCTTTTTTGCAAGAAAATACTTGAAAAATAACATTTAATGCTAAATTATTTATTTATATGTACATAATAGAAAATTTCAATGATTTCATACATTTGAAGCACGTTGTTGTTGAGATGGCTCCTCCTACGATGCAATTATGTCCATTTTTTTACCATCTCTTTGTACACTTTTTTGGCCATTCTTATTGGCATATTTTGAATATCAACTCGTTAATCCTTTGGGATTTTCATAATCTTCCTCAAAAAGTAACATGATAATGAACTATTTTTATATTGATATATGAAAACTAAATATAACAATTTTTTTGATATTAATAAAGGAATGCTACGGTAGTAATATATACATACTCTAGAAAAGCATTTTTAGGAATATTATTGTTTGAATGATTTTTTTTATTGCAAGTTTGACATGTCTCATTGACCATTGCTCTAGAAACGCTTCATGTAGTTTAGATATAACCTAGTTCTTCGAATCATTGGATTGATTTATGTATTGTAAGTGAAAAGTATGTCTATATGTTTGTTCCACTATATCACTCATAGTTTTCAAAAAAATCCCCCCCTTTCATTAACCTCCAACACCACTCCAGATGAGCTAAGGACCAATTCATCATCATTTACATCTTGTATAGTTTTATTTTCTTATGACGACATTTTGTTTCTTCGTTTTTGGTCCCCATAGAACATTAAACATATGTGAATTAATAGATTGCTTGAAACATGTTATCTAATATTCTTAAGTATATTATTAATGAAAAATAAAAAAAATAACTCATATTGAATAATATTTTTTCATTCACCCGATTCATCCTTTTGAAATTTTTCCATCAATCTTTTATGCTCTTATGCACTTAGATCACAAAGAATATTATCTAGCTTCCTCCTTTTGTGGCTATACATGACACACACTATCCAATACATATTAGTTAAACTTACATATAGTTCAAACATATTAATTTTCTATAGAATTTCCAAAGAACTTGTCTTTTTTGCTTTTTTGGATGTGTTATCACTGTGTCGATCAGAATTTTTGTTACTTGAACTATTGTCACACTTTTTTATTATCAATATACAACATGTACCATTTAATACAGAAGCTATTAAATATATTTTATAAATAAATCACATGATTTTCAGCTAAAAGAAAAAAATATAGTTTTCAGTGTGCTTTACTAATATGAAAGCATCGATGCATTTGATATAGGAAACACATCAACGGGAAAAAATAATCTTTTAAAATTTACTTTAAATTATTGTTGTAGGAAAATCTCCCTACGGATAGGTAGATCGCCTCTAAGAGCTTGACCTTAACTCTAGGACAGAAAATGCTTAACGTGGACACTGACTTCCTTTCAAATCTATCCAAACCAACACATGAGAAGGAAGGAGAACATAAGTACCTCTTTATCGACGTTTGTCCCTGCATGCTCTAAGTCGAGCTCTGATCCTTTGCTCCTCGCTGAGTTTTGTAGACAAACAAGATACGACCACTTCCTACTCTATTGATATTAGCTTGAAAACAAATCTATCTATCAATGATAAGTTCATGTAACATCAGACACAAACTAGAAAGCAACAGGCCAAGCGTGTCATATTAATGAGAATAACGACAACAGTACTTACAATCGTAGATGCAAATGCAACATCTTCGTCGAGTCCTTTTCATCTAACCCTTGCTCGAAAGATCCACAACCTGGATAACAACAACTTCAATGATCACTCTCCTTTGACTGACTGTGTGTTTCCTATAAGATCATAGGTTTCGTGCTAGCAATTCTTCCCCCTTTCCACCATCATAGAGCTTGCTTATATAGGTTAAGAGGAGCTTAACCTCTTGAGTTATCTTTAGAACAAGTTGAGGAACTTCCTCCTTAGATCAAGGATCTCCTGATGGAACCAAGAATTCGAATGCAACTGCCTTCTAAACTTGAAAGATCCTCCCCTTATTCTCCTCAATGGGCCAACTACTGCCTCAGATTAGGTAGTGCTCTTGCAAAAGGGGCATCAGAGTGTTGTAGCGCTCCCTAGGAAGCTTGAGGGAAGTGCCAGCGCCCTAAAGGTGGATAGCGCTCCTTCAGAGGGGCAGGGGATCATTATAACGCTCCCTGAAGCCTTATAGGGGAGCGCCAATGCTCCCTAGACTGATATAGGGGAGCACTCACCCTCAGAACCTTTGACAAAGAGCTCTTTTCAGGTGTCAAGAGTTCCTTGACTTCAGTTAATCAATTCCTCTTTCTCCAAATCAAGTGTATGAGATGTTTTAAGTGCCTCCTTAGTGTCGTCGGCATGGCAGTATGCTCGAACAACGTTTGCGACACTTGTGAACAACTTGCAACACTTGTGAAAGTTATAAGGAAGATGCGACACTTACGACAATTGAGAGGAATATGTGACACTTATCCAGTTGAGTAATTTTGACGTGTAACAGAATTCCCCCCAAAGTATCAAGTTAGAATATGTGAACTGATGACTAAAATACTTTGTAGACGTTCAAGCAAGGGTATAGACTCGGAGAACCTGACGGAAGCTGCACACAAACATCCAACAAATATCATGACATATTTAAAAACCCAAGGAAGGAATACCTATGCTTGGGTGATAAAGGCTTGCGAGATATGGCCGCCATAAAATACACTGCAGATCCATAATTGTATTGATAAAAAGGTATAGCCACCAAAGATGCAATGTGGATCTATACTCTGATGACTCAGACTGATCATAGCCATGAAGAATACACAGTGGATCTACGAGATGACAAGACATAGCCATGACCAATAAAAAGTGGATCTATGTAACAGTGTATGTGTTATTTGTCCAATAGAAACTCCATCGCAACCTGGGAAAAGCATATATCAAGGTGATTACCCAACCCAGGGTCTTCTTACCGATTCCAACATGGTATGATTCTAACCATGTGAATAGATGTCTTGACGTCGAACATGGCGGAAACCACTTGATTACCGGTCAATGGTGTGAACCGTTAACAAGTGCGAGGGAAATCACCATTAATGTCAATGATTCCCAAGGTACCCTAGTACATTCCACCGAATGTGAATAGATGAGCTGAGGTCGAACATCCATGAAATCATCCGATCAGAGGTCAATAATGTAAACCTACTGTAAAATGTGAGGAAGCCTGCCATTGAGGCATGCAGGTCCCAAAGTACTAACTGGTTTCCAAGTCTGATTCTCGGATAATGTGTTGAAGTCGACAGGAATAGACTCGTCGAGGGAGGGCCTTGATGTATCCCCCATCAACGAAACGAAACGAACATGGAAATGTAATGGATATATCAAATGGACATGGACTGACACAGGTTTTGAGGCAAGATATTTGGGATGGTTGACTCTCGAGGTGGATACTTTCCTTGAACACTGAGGCACAACAGCGAAAACGTGACATGGACCAAAACTATGCAGTGGATGTTGTGACTTGCGTCGGGTGATCCAAAGGAGCGAAAGGAACTCGAAGGATTGGCTCAGTGTAGAGGTTCAGTGGATTATGATATGTGCAAATGATAAAGTGTCGTGTTCAAGGGCGACTCTAAGAAGTGTCGGAAGATGTTCTCAAGAGACTGCTTGGCTTGCTCCTTTCAATTTTTTCCCTGATCCAGATAGATGAGTACCTATTTTTGATTTAATGAGCTCGAGGAGGATAACACATGCTCGATATAACTCACCTTCGGTAAGTTCCTCTTCCTTCGTTTAATGAACCAGAAGAAGTAAGGGTTCGGTCCCATATGGGCCTGTCGATGTGTGCTTGAACAAGTCCAAAGACAGAAAACTCGAAGGTTTTTCGGGATTATAGAGTTTGGAAAAACACTTAAAAGAGAACTCTCTCAGTTCCTTTTTCGTACAGTAGTCTAACGAGACCGAAAAAGGGGTAAACTATCGCTCGAAAGACGCCCTTTCTGACCTTTTAATGAGTGTGAAAGGAAGCAAGGTCACTTGACAATCTTTTCATATTTAGAGAGTCTTAAAAGGGTTTAAAGTAGACTCCAGGGGGGTTCCTTTTTCGTGTGTTCGTGTATTCGTATGGGTTCGAAAAAGAGATAAAACTTTACCCGGTTACGTTCTCATATTGTCGAGCTCGAGAATGAACTAAGACTATGCTCATCAGTGCGACAATGTGAATAATCTATCAGAACTGCCAGGAAACCTGCGATGCCAAAACTGCAAACCAGGGTTTAGTAAAGTCATTATATTATTAGAGAAACCCAAAAATGACTATACCTTGTAAAAAATGAAAATTTATAAATAACAATACATTGAAAATTTCATTTACCATTTCATTTTGTACAAGGATTTTGGAGTGGTGGAGATTCTCGTTTTGAAGTAGATCTTGTTTTGTTCGTTGTCGGAGCTACGGTTGACCGTTTTGCTTGTCGTTCGGACCAGGTAGGTGTCCATCTCATCTTATTTCAATTACATGGTTTAGTATCCATTTTTATAGCATTATTTATTTTAAAATACGAAGCCCTAAGTTACCCCAAATAGAACCAAATCGGCCTCTTTAAAAATCAATGGGAAAAGGGGATTCTTTTACAAAAACATTTTAGAAAGGGATGGCTAGGATGCCAATGCCCCAATAGTAAATTAGATAGGTCATTTTTTAGCAAGGAATCCATAAAAAATCTTCCCATGTGCCCACGCAGCCCCAAAGTCGTTTTGATTTTTTTTTAAACGTTTTCATTGTTATTTGATGAATGTTAAATGGCTAGGGAGGGAATGGTAGTTATAAAAGAGTGTGTGGTCACTTTTAAATGATGTGGGCACCTTATTTCATATTTTAAATTGCTTTTGAAAATTGTCGAAATTGCCAAAACGTGGAAATAATGAATTTCTTTGTTTTTTTTGTTTTGTAGGTAACTTCGGCGACCATGATCGAGTGGAAAGAAAGAGAACATGAAGTGGGTGACTTAGCTGCCTTGCGGAGTCCCCGCACATGGGTTGCATTGCGAGCTTGTGGTTTGCTCAAATTCTTCAAGTTGCAAAAAATGAAGAAAGAGATTTTATTGCTCGAGCATATGATCGACCTATGGGATGTTGCAAAACAAGGATTCCGAATTGGCACACATATTTTAACCATTGAGTTAGAAGACATGTATTTTTTGACTGGCCTCTCGAAAAGGGGGTCCCCATATCTTTCTCCAGGTAGCGGGCGCTACCTGAACAAGTGGATGTGTATCTGGCATGCCAATGTATCCCAGGAGCAAGACTGGTAGGGGGTAGAATCCCTATCAAGGACATTCGAGAGCTACCCCTCCGATCTATACTATTTGCCATCACGAGCGTGACAGGAAGTACTAGCGCTCATCTGGCTTCAAGATCACAGGTGACTTATGGTGTTCAGTGTTTGGAACCAACACTGTTCAACTGGAGTGCAGGGTTCCCTCGAAATGTGAAGGAACAGATTTCATGGTGCAGGACAGGACAGAAGCAGTTCGGCTATGGCTCATTTTTGGTCTCATTTTTTCTAGAGCACATCCCCTAGATGCAGCCTCAGATAGCACTGGCGGTGCAACCAGTGGATGAACCGAGGATGGAGAGGTGGACTAGTCTGTCTCCAAGGCTAGTATCGGAGTCAGAGTTCCGTTTCACTGGTGATTTCTTTGCCTAGATGAGACGGCAGTATCTCTGGATAGAGGACTTCCCTTATGCTGAGGTAGATTTCTGCGGGAGCATGGATTTGATTTTGCCCGCGAGGGAAGACTGGGATGTATCAGGTGAGACTGAGCCATACCTTGTCTAGTTTTTGTTTTTTAAGTTTTTGATGTATATATATATATTTTGGATATATAGAAGATTTTTTAACAAATGTGTTGTTTTCAACATGAATACAAGGGAGAAGTGCACCCGGCTAATATACCGATACCAGGACGTCGCGGGGGTGTCCCGGTTGCAGCAGATCCAACAGTACCAGTGATAGGTCTCCGGGAGGTTGAGAGAAACTTCCAAGGCCTTACGATGGGCATTCCTCCTTTACGGAGGGGAGAAGTTCCTTTACATCTACAGAGGCACACTGTGGGAGTACCAAAGAATATCAATTCTCTATTGAGACGCGTAGTGCGCGCGGTGATGTGTTACTCGCAACACAATGTAGTGCGGGGAGATTAGAGTCTCTCCGGTGATCATATTTTTGTATGCCTTGTCAGGCAATATTGTATGGGTGAAAAGACCCAATATTTTTCTCTTCTACATACTTTTTGATGCAATCCAAACATTTCAGTCACGCCATATATATATATATATATATATATATATATATATATACCGTTTCGAGTTTTTACAGTGCCACTGATTTGTACATGATGATGTCTGTGATGTGTTTTAATTTACATGTAATGTACAGTTTTTCTTTCCTTAACTCTTATATGTGGGCAAGATACTGATCCATGATATAATTAGCTAACGAATCCGAAACACTATTAAGTTGTCTTGGAATGTGTCTATATTCAATGTAATCGAACATTCGTTCAAGACGGCGAACTTGTAAGTGTAGACGTAGTAGGATAGGACTACGGATAGCGTATATATGGTTGAGTTGATAAACCACGAGTTGGGATTCTAAGTAGATAATGATACGAGAGATACCTAGAGAGGAGGCTTGGGTCAACAGTCCAATGACAGCGTGATATTCTGCCATATTGTTGGTTGTTGGTCCTAAGCAGATACCTCCTGAACTCACCACCTCATCAAATTGGTAAATAACCCATGCTGCCGAAGCAATGTCCCAGGTATGTTGGTTAGTGCCATCCGCGAACCCAAAAAATATAGGAAAGGAAGACGTCATCTGTGCATGAAAACACAAGCACAGTCTTGAGTGGAAATGGTAAACACTCAAGCACACCAAACTAAAATACAATAATGTACAAAGTACATATGCTAGGTGATCTAGGCATAGTACTTTTTAAGGTAAAGCCCATTTCGGGGCTCTCCTAAGAAAATTCCATCATGATCAACTAATTCGTAGGCACCTCTATGTACAACACGCTTCACGATGTAAGGACCGTGCCACATAGGTTCTAACTTTCCTGTCCCCAATTTATCGTGAGCTTGGTCGTAAACGAGGACTAAGTCTCCTTCTGCAAAAGTCTGAGGGTGGATGGATTTGTCATATTGACTCTTAATTCGTTTCTGATGCGCCTCATTGGTGAGAGCATCATCGTGACGTGTTTCGTCCAGTTTGGATAAATATAAGAATCGTTCTTCTTCAGCAGAAGTGTGGGGCAGGAGTTCTATTTTCAGTTTGAGTGATGGAATCTCACACTCGATTGGTAGGATGACTTCAATGCCATAGACCAACTGGAAAGGGTTGAATCCAGTTGAAGTTTTCACAGAGGTGCAATAAGCCCAGAGAGCGGAGAAAAGTTGTAAATACCACGATGTTTTGTTTTCCCCTACCATGCATTGGATCATGGTTTTTAGGAATTTGTTGATGGCTTCAACTTGTCCGTTCGCTTGTGGGTAGTAAGGGGATGCGTTTTCATGGCGAAAACCCAATTTGACATGTAACTCGCTCATCATCTGGTTTTTGAAGTGTGCACCATGATCAGTGACAATGGCATGTGGTACCCCAAAACGAGTTATGATATGGTTGAAAAGGAACAGAGCTGCATTACGGCCATCGTTCAGGAAGGTAGGCATAGCCTCAGCCCATTTGGTGAAGTAGTTGACGGCGACGATGATGTAATCGTGCCCCCCGGCTAAGGTAGGCTTACACTACATGAAATTGATGCCCCATTTGGCAAAGGGGCCGATGGCGATAATGGGGTGCAGCGCAGTATGGTGGGTGCGTGCCTTCTTGTTAAAGATTTGGCAGGGTGGGAATTTTTTGACAGCCTCGATGCAGTCTTTGAAAATCGAGGGCCAAAAGTAGCCGGCACGTAGGATTTTTTGGGCTGTGGCCATCCCGGAAAGGTGACCGCCACAGGCGCCAAGGTGACAATCGTTCAAAACGCGTTCAGCCTCTTCATGAATCAGACATCGCCGAAGGATGGTGTCAATACCACGACGATATAAGGTGTCGCCGATGATGAGATAACGATGAGAGTGGTGACGAATGCGTTGACGCTCTTCACGAGAGATGTTGGGCTGAAAACGTTGAGTTTGAAGGTAGAGGAGAATGTCCCCGTACCAAGAATTAGAGGTGCTGATGAGGGAGAGAGATTCATCGGGTAGAGAATCTCTAGTTTCGATGTCTTCATCGGCGCGAGGAAGAGCACAGATGAGCTCGGAAAACACCAGGGATTTTTTGGCTTTGGCCTTCGTAAACTCGAGATCGAATTCTTGGATAATAATGATCCATTTTGAATATTTGCCTCCAAGTACTTGACGTGTCAAGATGTGGTACATAGGGTTAGAGTCTGCGATTACCATGGTGGTGTGTAATAAGATGTAATGGCGGAACCTCTGGACAGCGATGACGGCTGCCAGAGCCAGTTTCTTGACATGTGAATATCTGAGTTCGGGTCCAGATAAACTCTTGCTCAGATAATAAATCACATGTTCTTCACCGTTGGGGTCTTCTTGAACTAACACCATTGCAATGGTGGAAGTAGAAGCGGCCAAGTAAAGGATATAATCCTTTGTATATTCAGGGGGATGTAACAAAGGTGCGTGGGTCAAAGCGTGCTTGAGGGAATCGAATGACCATTGGGCAGTGTCATCCCAGATGAAAGGGATGTTCTTTTGCAGTAACCACATAAATCCTTTAGTGATCTCAGCATAGTTGCAGATGAAACAACGGAGAAAGTTTGCTTTGCCTTGCAAACTTTGGAGTTGGGTTAAATTGGTAGGTGGGGGTAAGGCTAGGATGGCCTTAATCTTTAAGGGATCCACCCTGATCCCGTCTTTGGAGACAATGAAACCAAGGAGTCGACCGGATTCGATAGTGAAAATGCATTTGTGTGGGTTCAGACGAATACGGTAGAACCTACATCGAAGAAAAATCGTCCGTAAGTGATTGGTGTGATCGAATCAATTTGGCGAATGGGCGGGTAAATCGTCGAGGTATGGTTTCGCTATATGTTTGATGTCGTGGAAAGAGTACGACATGGCTCGTTGGAAAGTGGCACCAGCATTTTTAAGGCCAAAAGGTAGCTTTCGGTAGGCGAAAGTACCCCAAGGGCAGATGAAGGTTGTCTTATGTTGATCAGCAGATAAGATTTCAATCTGGTTATATCCAGAAAAGCCATCCATGAAAGAGAAAATTATGCTCCCTACGCAATTATCGATGATTTGGTCGATGAAGGGTGTAGGGTAGTTGTCCTTGGGACAAGCTTTGTTGAGATCTCGATAGTCAACACAAGCATGGATGGTCCCTTATTTCTTGGCAACCGGAACAAGGTTGGAGACCCATTCTGTCAAAGGGATGGGATAAATAAAGCCAGATTTTAGAAGTTTTTCAACTTCCGCCTTTATAGCTACGATTTTCTTCGGATGAACCGGGCAAAGATTTTGTCGAACGGGTTTCGCGTCAGGGTAAGTTTTGATTTCATGCACGATGATTGAAGGGTCGATCCCGGGCATTTCCTTGTAGCTCCATGCGAAGACATCACAGAATTATTTAAACAAAGAGATGTAAGAGACCACTTCGTCGGGTGTGCAATTAGCACCAAGGTTAATGTTTTCCACGACACCTTCTTTGATCGAAATGTCAATCACGATTGTAGTGGAGATGTTACCCATGTTCCCCTCAGAGAGAGTATCTTGTGTGAGGATAGGAGATTGCGGAGCATCGGTAACATCGGGAGGGGAGACAGGGTGTATGTCTCAGTGAACTTCTTCTAACGGCGGAAGAAAAGAGGATCGATGATGGTTATCATCCCAAGGTAAATCGTCGATGCTAAGCATTTCCATAATCGATTCGTTAGAAGGGAAAATGTGGGAAATGTAATCGACGACAGATGATAGGGAATCCAACCATGAGGGCATCGAATATGCATCAGGTGCCAATGAATGTGAATTGTTGGGAGAGGGAGAGGAAGATTTAATAGCTACGTATGCGGCCTCGTCTGGGCTAAGTGGCATAGTGTCACTGAGTACATAGAATTCCAAAGGACTAGGTACAATCCAAGGATCAGATGATTCCAAGGATTGATAAGGCATAGTCGAGACCATATTGACGATGGAAATATGATGTGCGGTAGGTGGAAGTGGTGTAGGGAAAGTACCCATAAGGCTAGAATATTTCAATAAGCCAACACCAACGCTTTCATACGTAACTGGGTGGTCTCCCAAAAAAGGAATGTTGTTGGTGGCAGGGATGCGAGCGTCGGGTGTACATAAATCAAGTTGATCGACGGTGACAATTTTGCCTTTATGGGGGAATTATACACATCGGAACACCGACGAGGCGATGACAGTCATAGCGTAGAACCAACTTCTTCCGAGTAATAGGTTGTAATCGAGGGGGGCATCGACCACCTCGACGTCAACGGTAACAGTTTTGCCGCCCAACTAAACGGCTAAGGATTGTAATAATCCGTGAGGATGAAAACCTCGTCCATCGAAAGCGCATAACATCGTAGGGGATTTGTTAAGGGCAGGTGATTTTAAACCTTTCCAACAGGCTAGAGACATGACACAGGTAGAGGCTCCCTCATCTAGGATAGTTCGGTGGATTTGTTGACCGTGAACAACAACATCGATTTGAAAAGATAACTGGTGGGAGAGTCGCGGTTGATGATCATCCAGATTAAACGTGAGGTTTTTCGATGACTCGGGATCAAAAGTGTGAATAGAAGCTAAGAGCGTTCTACATTGGCTGGGACAGTGTTGTATAACTTCCAAGGCGGACATAGCACACGGTGCTTGGGCCAAAATCTTCTACAATATTGTAATTTTAGGCCGTTCGTGAATTAGGATTGAAAGTAGATTTCCGGATGGTGCTCTTAGGAGGGCGTAAGATGGATTCAAAAGAAGGTTTCTCAATCTGGAGTGGCCCGGATGGAGGGCTAACAGACGGAGGATTAACAGAGGATGGTAACGGGTCCGGCGGAGAACCGTTAGCAATATTCGGCTTATCAGGTTTAACTGGCCTGTCATATGTCGCAGAGCGAGTAGTTAGATTAACCCCGTTAAACATGTAAATGTGGGCACTTGTCGAGGCCTCATCATGGGATTAGTTGGAACTGCCAACCGACGTGGGGGTTTGGGCAACCAAAGATTGCTGCTGCGAAAAAGGCTGAGTAAGCACAGCGGGTTGTGAATTTCCCTTGAAAATTTTTACCACTTCATCACGATGTGGGTATTCTCGAGTGCAGTGATCGTCTCCACAAATGAGACATGGGAATTTCGATTTTCGTTGTGGTTGTTTTCCGGCAGTAAGGGTTTGCGGTTGGGTTTTGGGTTGTTCGTTGTTATTGTTTTTCTTTGGTTTATTTCTCACTTTCTTCTTGCCCCCAAGTTGTTGTGAAGGGGTTGATTGGACCGCATTCACCTCAGAGACCTAAGTTTGAGGGGGGGTAGAAGAGGGTGCAGTCGAGCTGGGAGCAGCTGTCGAAGCAGGCCGCTGAATCGTTCCAGTAGATTGGGTAGTAGATTGGGTTTTGACGGAGACAATAACTCCATCCGCGTGGGAAGCAGACGATGGTTTGGATGGATCGTTAGTGGCACTGGTAGAATTCGGTATCAACTCATACAGAGTACCGGATTTTGAATATACTAAGTCTAAGTACTGAGCTCGGGCAATGGCTTCTTCCTCGGTGACTACACCACCCATGGCAACATCACGAGCAATCTGGGGTAACAATGATTTAGTGAACCATTCTGCTAATAATTGGTCAGGAATGACCGGTTTGATTAGCCTTCGTCATAGTCTCCATTCATGAATATGATCGGAGATATGTATGGAAGTTGTCTGATGAAGGGAGGTTAATAGTTTAGTACCCATCTCGTATTGAATGGGCAGTTGGAAGTGTGTGAGGAAAGACATGGCGAGGGAGTTGAAATTGTGAAAAGATGCGCATGGTAGTTCAATATACCATTTCATTGTGGAACCCGTGAGTGTTCATTGGAAAAGACACAAACGAATAGAATCGTCCATGAGGGAGTTGGATGAACACCACAAATGGAAAGTCATCACGTGGTTGTTTGGGTCTTCTCCGGACTTTCCGTCGAATTTTGGGATATCAGAAGGAAGTTTAGCTGGAATAGTTGGCCAAACCGAAGAATGATAAATAGGGTCATTCATTAACCGAGACAAGTCTGGAAGATCTAGAGTAGCTAGAAAAGGTAGTTGTCGGTTAACCTGTGCGTAATGTTGGTGTGGCAGCGGGACACCAGTAGGGCTCATTACCGGGTTATGTGGGTAATTATAACTAGTGGGCCCTCTTGTATGAGGTTGGTTTTGACCAGAGTACACAGGATTTGAGGTGTTTTGAGAAGAATGTGTGAGTGGAGGATAACCGGATGGGTTTTGCGGGTTATAGGTTGGGTTTAACATTTTTCCATAAGGGGGTTGTTGTGAAGTCTGAGAATTTTGTCCTGCCGGGAACTGTGGGTTCCCTTGAAAAAGGGCGTTCCACGGATTAGGTGCGGTAGATACATTTTGTTCGTGTGGTTGATGGTAGACTCCGGATTGAGGCTACCCCCCAGCATGAGGGTGCCCCCCGAATGGGATTTGTCCTCTGGTGGGAGGATGCCCCCCAGCTTGAGGTAGAGTTCCCAGAATTTGAGAACCAGATGTAAAAGACTGACCGGTGCCGCCGAGCGGATTAGGACCACCAAGACCGGTCCCTCCGGGTTGTTGGATAGGTATGGAACTTCCCGGTATAACTTGGGTAGTGGTAGCTTGGGTAGTGGTGGCAGTGAAAGAATTCAGTGCCCTGAATCCAAAAGGGAGTGTAGGTCTTGGTGTTACAGGTGTGCCAATCGCAGCTTGATTGGCCACCGCATTACCGGTGGGAATAGTCGGAATGTGAGGGACCATTGTAGAATGGGTCGTCTGGAGGGGAAGAGTAGACCTTGGGCCAATGGACGGTATGTTCAGACCAACGGGTGGTGTGGCTGTAAAAGTGGTGGTACCGGTAAAATGGTTTAGGGGTACGGTGTAGGAGATGGGTGCATCGACACCTTCCCCTGTTCCATAAAGATCTTGCACCAAGCGCGGTGGACTTTGAACAATGTCTGCGGTCCAAAAAGGGTCATCAGCTAAAAGGTTTTAATGAGACCCAGCCGAAATGTCAGAAGGATTGACGACGACAAATTCACCAGTGGAATTTAGTTGGAGGATACGTTGTTCATATCCCTCCGGAATGCTGTAAGCTTCCGGAGATTCTGAAACAATTTGAAAATTCTCCAAAGGAGTGGGAACTTCTTCCTGGGAAGTTGTAGTATTTTGAACCTCGCTCTGTTGAGGAGATTCCTCCATAGAATTAATGGGTAAAGGGGTATTTCCTTCCATGTTTTCTGGAGGAAGTCCCTGTAGCCTCCGCGAACGACATGGAGGTTCGATGTTGGCGAAAAAGAGTCAGCGAAAGAGATCTATGGCCAACTATCGGAAAGAAACAACATACGCTAATAGAAATCTAAGAATCACAACCAAGCAAACAGGGCCTTCTTTTGAGGACTGTACTAGTTGGTGATGAAATCCAACATCGCGTGATCAAGTCCAGAAGGGGCGGGGATAAGGTGAAACAGTTACAATGGTGACCTGCTTAATGGACTTACGCCTTGGTGCAATCTTCCATGCAGTAATTGTGGATTTACCCTCCAAGGAGCTCGAGTGAGTTTGACCAATGTCTGCTCCAGGTACAGTGAGACTTCCCTTCACTGTCACCTTGTGTAAGACCCTAAAGATTATGGCCACTAAGGTTACCGATTCGCAGTCAGCCCCTGGGTGGGAACAGTTGACAGTCCGATCCGAACGTACGGGCAGGGTATCGAGCCCGAAATCAACTAAAATCCTTCCACGCAGTAATTGTGGATTTACCTCAAGGTGATCCCCATAATACGATCTGACCACCACAATCAGTTGAACCACGGAGGGATAATCTCCGTGACTCACCCGAATGTGACCTTGTGCGTAACCCCTATGTGAGAGGGGGATCCCAGGCAGACTTATACGATGATTGGATTTGAATCTCCCTAACTTAGGATGCTACTATTTGTTTTGGAAACTTTGGAGAGTTATGCTCACATCCTAATCCAAAATACTAAGTCTAGTCTACTGTTGGTGGAGGATCCTAGAAAAGAAAAAGTTCTAAATGATTTTTAATTAGCGTTGATTTTTATAGCTGTTCTTTACTCAAAAAGGGGTGCATGGAAGTGAAACGAATGGAATTATGACTCAGTCCAAAAAATGTATCAGAGATGATAAGTATTCATTTCTTTTCGATGAACATCTATCTAAGGGAGAGAGAGAAAGTTATTTTCACTAACAAGCACTAATAAGGAATGTCTTCAAACAAATTTTCTTCAAATCAAATCCTGATGTGATGCTGAAACTTTGAGATGCCTTCTAAATTGCACAATCAATCATGAAGATGATTTTTATTGTTTTCATATGAATAACGATTAATTCAACACAAGGCTCGTCTTGCTAATTATCTTCTTGGATGAATGAAAATCAGACCAACACAAGCAAGAATCATACAAACAACACACCCTCTCATTGTAATCAAAACAAGAAGCGAAAGAAAAGAAACAATCAAAGAGAAAACAAACTTCACACCCAAAAGAAAAAGTCGAAGAACAATGATCTTGACTAAAACCAAATGAAAAGATATGTAGACCTTTGATGGGCTTCACCAGCGTTTTTCGTTCAGTCGATGAGGAGAGAAAGACAATGCATGGGTTTCAAACTCCAAATGGCAGAAAAACTCAAAAACAATAGTGAAGAAGGCTACGAAATCCAAAAAACAAGATGTTTTTCCTTCAAGGAAAAGACAGATGTCAAAGCTGGAAAGAGTAAGGATTGACTGACAAGGTTACCCAGCAGGAAAAACACAGAGAAAAAACCCTGAAAAAACAATTCTGGAAGGTTTATTGGCCAAAGGAGGGCTGGCGCTCTGTTGCCAAAGGCAAGGAGCGTTATAGTGCTCTATGTAAGGCTATTAGGGAGCGATGGTGCTCTGTTAACATAGGGACAGGGGCGCCAGGTTCAAAAACTCCCAAAAAATGTCAAAAATTCCAAAAATTGCAATTCAATCTCGACAATTAGGTTGAGTATGATGGGGTAGGGGGCCAATCAGCGCATGAAACCAATCAAAAGAGGAGTGAACCAGGTCTAAAAAAATCAAGGGGTAGAACAAGGTCAATGAGGAGAAATCAAAAGAATAAATTTTGATTTGAGGCTATCTCCCCAGCGGAGTCGCCAGTTTCTGTTGTAGGAAAATCTCCCTGTGGACAGGTAGATCGCCTCTAAGAGCTTGACCTTAACTCTAGGACATAAAATTCTTAACGTTGACACTGACTTCCTTTCAAATCTATCCAAACCAACACATGATAAGAAAGGAGAACAAAAGTACCTCTTTATCGACATTTGTCCCTGCACGCTCCGAGTTGAGCTCCGATCCTTTGCTCCTCGCTGAGTTCTGTAGACAAACAAGATACGACCACTTCCTACTCTATTGATATTAGCTTGAAAACAGATCTATCTATCAATGATAAGTTCATGTAACATCAGACACAAACTAGAAAGAAATAGGCCAAGCGTGTCATATTAATGACAATAACGACAACAATACTTACAATCGTAGATGCGAATGCAATAGCTTCGTCGAGTCCTCTTTGTCTAACCCTTGCTCGAAAGATACACAACCTAGATAATAGCAGCTTCACTGATCACTCTCCTTTGAATGACTGTGTGTTTCCTATGAGATCATAGGTTTCATGCTAGCAATTCTTCTCCCTTTCCACCATCATAGAGCTTGCTTATATAGGTTAAGAGGAGCTTAACCTCTTGAGTTATCTTTAGAACAAGTTGAGGAACTTCCTCCTTAGATCAGGGATCTCCTAATGGAACCAAGAATTCGAATGCAACTGCCTTCTAAACTTGAAAGATCCTCCCCTTATTCTCCTCAACGGGCCAACTACTGCCTCAGATTAGGCAGCGCTCCTGCAAAAGGAGCATCAGAGTGTTGTAGCGCTCCCTAGGAAGATTGAGGGAAGTGCCAACGCCATAAAGGCGGATAGCGCTCCTTCAGAGGGGCAGGGAAGCGTTATAACGCTCCCTGAATCCTTATAGGGGAGTGCCAATGCTCCCTAGACTGATATAGGGGAGCGCTCACCCTCAGAACCTTTGACAAAGAGCTCTTTTCAGGTGTCAAGAGTTCCTTGACTTCAGTTAATCAATTCCTCTTTCTCCAAATCAAGTGCATGAGGTGTTTTAAGTGCCTCCTTAGTGTCGTCGGCATGGCAGTATGCTCGAACAACGTTTGCGACACTTGTGAACAACTTGCGACACTTGCGAAAGTTATAAAGAAGATGCGACACTTACGACAATTGAAAGGAATATGCGACACTTATCCAGTTGAGTAATTTTGACGTGTAACAATTACAACAGTTCAATATGTATCGATAACAACACCACAACTAGAGTTAAAAATGAAAAAAACAACAAAAAAAAAAACATGAACAAAAAAATAACCAGAAAAAATTACACATCGATAAACGATTTTTTTTTTTATGTTATAGCATTTCCAGTGTGATTTATTAATAAGTGCACCAGTGAGTTATAGTCAAATCAGTACACCGATAACCAGAAACCATTTTTCAAAAAAAAGTGACAGGGCCAAGAGGGTTTGGAGCCAATGCAATAAGTGGTACCCTTGCATCACATGTTAAACACCTTATATATAGAAACACAAACCCATTAAATCTAAAATGCCTAAAATGAAAATCCCTAATTGTGAAGTGATAGATGGAGTTAAACCCTAAGGTGAAATTTTTCAGTCACATAAGCAAAAATAAGCAAGGGTTTAAGGTAAGTATAATTTATTTATTTATTTTGGTTTTTTTTTTCTGAATTTTAATTAAATCTAAATAGAGATAGAAATTGTAAAAAAAAATATTATTAAAATCAATAGTAAAATTTTAAAATTGTACTATGCAGGGTTTTGAGTAAATCACAAAACCCTTCAAAACTTGATCTTTTGAATAATTTGGTTTCTCCAAAATGGTTTTGAGTGAATCAACATACCCTTCAAATTCTGATCTTCTGAATAATTATTCTATTCCAAAGTATTATGTTGTTGCACAGTGATCCCCGATATGTCTCTCTTGAAAATATATCCCCTGTAAATTTTGGAAAAATAATGAAATAGTGAATAGATTAATACTATTTAAAGGACTTTATGAAAAGGGTTTTGAATGATTCACCATACCCTTCAAATTCTAATCTTTTCAATAATTTTGTTGGTCCAAAGTATTTTGTTGCTCCACAGTGCTTCTTGGTATGTCTCTCTTGCAAATTGGTCCCAAGTATTTTGTAAATTTTGGGAAAATAAGGAAATAGTGAATAGCTTCTTACTATTTAAAGGACTTTATGAAATTATATTTTCAAAAAATAAATTCCCGCTCATTTTTTAATTGTAGAAAAACAAAGTCGTGTTTTTTTTTTTTTCTAAGTTTTTCAAAACATCGATGCATTTATTAATATAACGCACTGATGCATTTGTTTATATAAAGCATTAGTGCACTAAATATTTTTGGAGCACTGATATCATATAATTCCTTTTTATTTATTTGAAATCTTGAGAACCGGTGCGATTAATAATTAAACACCCCAGTTCTTTATATTGTTATAGACGCACTAGTGCATTTTGTTTAAATAAGCACACCATTATGATTTAAAAGTTATTGGAATTTTTATTTGCACATTAAATAGTATATTCATCTTGAATTATCTTTTAGGATGCATCCACATGACTTGAAGTATTTCATAGTATACATTTTCCACTTAAAGTTGTCTTATTCTTAAAAAATTATTATTGATTTTGCTCAAACACAGGGATAAAAACTTATAATATCAAATGGTCAATTCTTCAAATCCCAACCCGTTCCATATTTCTCAAATTCCATCTCGTAGTTCTCCCTTTCCATCTCCAGTAAGGTCATATTTTATTTATATTTCAATTATCTAATTGATTTTTTTTTATCCATGTCAATTTGACTAAAAATGTATCCAAATTTATAGGATCCTGATTCAGAATCGAGTTCAGATGCAGAAAATATTCCACCAGTTTAAAAATGTTGGAAGCTCTTATCAGGATCAAGATATCGCAAGAAGTTGGTAGATAAAAATGGACAAACGCTTTACCCTGCCAATTGTAACATGAGATATTCCAACTGCAATCCTGGGTCAACGATGGTAATAATTGTTTGGTATAATGTAATTTGAACAAACCAATTGTATTGTACTTACTAATATCGTTGATGTACAAATGTTCAATATTTTTGAAATTAGGATTTTGGTGATGAACGACCTACCTATCATCTTTCGTTACACCACACTAGAATGCCAATTTGCGAGAAGGATGCAATAAGAGAACAACTTGGAGAGGAAGCATACCAAGAATGGTTGAATCAACCACCTATTCAATTCCCACTACATCCATATTCAGTGATTAGGAATGACTACAACAATAGTAGTTCTTCACAAGTTAGCAATGGATTCAATCAAATAGAAATTGGTATGGATGATTATTTATGGGACACGACTGCCATGAAGACAATTTTGTTAGATTCATTCCATAAATATGAGCTAGGAGATGATGCTCATATCATTGATAACTTTTTTGAAAGCTTGAAATCTGCTTCCACCACCCCTCTCGTTGGACCTAGTCAGTCAAATTATACCCAGTTGGGGACAAAAATGTAATTGTATGACTTGGAAGAAAATTTTGGTATGTTAAATGCATGTTTCTCGGAAATATTGAGGTAACTGACCATCAAATCCATTATATTTAGAGAAATCTTATCACACAATCAACATTAAAAATAGTCAATTTTAGGAATGTTAAATGAAATTGTACATTTCTATTTCCCACTAACTGTAGGTTATTCAAATATAAGGTTCTTCCAAATGATAATGTCTTTCCCAGTAACTATGAAGAGGAAAAGAAGATGTTGAGAATTTTGGGTGTTGAGTACATATCATATCATGCATGTCTGAATTATTGTATTCTATATAGAGGAGAATATGCAGACAATGAGATATGTCCAAAATGTGGGCATGACATGTACCATAAATAAAATAAAAATAGTAAATCACATGGTCCTCCTCATAAGATATCGAGACACCTACCTATAATCTCAAGGATTCAACTTAGACTCTTTCGTTGCAAAGAATTAGCTATGTTGTAGGGATGGAATGCCTCACATAGAAGTGAGTCGGGAGCTATGCGAACCCCAATAGATTCAATATCCATGAATCATATAGAGGATACATGGCCCAAAAAATTCAAGGATGAATTATGAATTCTACGACTCATCATATCCATGGATGGCATCAACCCATATTCCCTCCAAAACACCAATTGTTTTGTTTGGACTATAATAGTGATCAATAATAGTATCACCCCATGGTTTTTCGTGAAGAATGTGTTGGACAACTGAGAGGGGGGGGTGAATCAGTTGTTACCGTGCTTAAACAATATATGCTTCTTTTAAACTCTTTGCTGAGACACTAAATGATAATCACAATAATGCAGGGAAATAAACCATGGTAAATTCAGCATCAGT
>ML776776.1:1532206-1567170 GCA_009831015.1 Picea engelmannii
CAATTAGAATTCTCACAATGAATTCGAATTGCCTAGTTTGCACATGCTCATGAGCATATCCACTGCATGTGTGATTGCATGAGTGCACTTCACTCAAATCACAACTGATAGCCAAACTGTCCCTTTCACCTATTATCTCAACTAGGTCTCCACTAGATCTGACATCCATGTAGTTAACCGTGGCGAATTTTCAGTTGCATGTGAGTTCACTGATTTGAATTAATTAATAATTAATTCACTAAACTCTCACTAGTGTAAGTTCAGTTACAACTAGTACAAATGGGCTTAACTCACTTAACTGAGTTAAACTACTTCACAACTCTCATAACTACACTTATAACTCTGTTACAACTTCAAGTCACCTCCATGTCTTACTAGTCAACCTTTGAACTCGAATTTCCCATAGTTAACTGATTTTCCATTTCAGTTAATTATTTCAAGTAATTATGAGATAATAGATTAATATTTATTGTCCAATTTATTTAAGGGAAAAGTAAATTAGACACATGTTTCTTGTTGACTTTTCAACACTCCCTCTCAACAAGAAATGGATTATCTATCACCCCAATCCTGTCTCTATGATATTCGAATTTTCTCCTGGTGAGCGCCTTCGTCAGAATGTCTGCATCCTGATATTTCATAGGAATGTAATGAAGCAACATGATCTTCTGCTGCACACAATCTCTGAGATGATGATACCGGATATCTATATTCTTAGATCTATCATGAAACACATGATTAATCAAGATTTTAACGCAACTCCGATTATCACAATGAATCACTGTCGGATCTAAATGAGAACCAAACAAACCAACCAAGATCTTTCTCATCCAGATAGCCTCACATGCATATTGACTCGCTTCCCTCTATTCTACTTCTGATGAACTAAGTGCCACAGATCTTTGTTTCCTGCTGTACCAAGAAACAGTTGTATATCCGATACTAAAGATCCCCCCTGATGTGCTCTTTCTGTCCGTTGGGTTGCTCGCCCAATCTGCACTTGTGAAGCCATGCAACTTCACCTCATCCGTCTTTCTGTACCATAATCCATACTCAGATGTGCCCTTAAGATATCGCAGGACATGCTTACCCGCCTTCCAAAAGAGTTGGGTAGGCTTACCCATCACTTGACTTAGTTGGTTAACTGCATAGAAAATGTTTGGTCTCGTGTTCACTAAATACATTAGCAAACCTACTAATTGTCGATAGCAATAGCATCCACTACCTCTCCAGAAGTAGCATCCTCTTTCCTCTAGTTTCCTGGAAGAGAAGTGTCCATGGGTTTGCAGCCCTCCATGTGAAACTTACCCAATATCTCCCTTGCATACTTTCCTTGAGACACAAAACGTTCACCATCTCACTGCCATATTTCCAATCCAAGGAAATAATGAAGAAGGCCCAAATCCTTCATCTTGAACTCCTTTGCAAGGTCCTCCTTGCATGAGTGTATAAGTTTCTCATCACCAATTAGTATTAAATCATCAACATAAATCACAATGATTAAAATACTACCCTCCACCATAATTTGGTATAGGTTTGCATCCGCTTCACTTTTGGTGAAGCCCAATCCAGTGAAATAGTTGTCTATTCGAGTGTACCAAGCACGGGGTGCTTTCTTCAGCCCATACAGTGCTCTCTTGAGTCTGCACACGTGTGAATCCATGTCAAAGGTCTCAAAACCTTCTAGTTGTTCAATGTACATTTCTTCCTCAATGATCCTGTTGAGGAATGCAGTTTTTACATCCATTTGATGAATGCGCTAGCCCATCTGCGTTGAGAGTGCAAGGATGGATCTTATGGAAGAGTACCTTGTGACAGGTGCAAAGGTCTCATCATAATATATCCCCTTGATCTATGAGAAGCCTCAGGCCACAAACCTGGCCTTGTATTTCTCCACACTCCCATCAACAGCTTTCTTTACCTTGTAGATCCATCTCGAACCTACCATTGATTTGTCAACCAGTCTTGGGACAATTTCCCATGCATTGTTTTTGACAATGGATTCATACTCCTCAACCATAGCATCAACCCAAGTGGGATCCTGCACTACTTCCTGAAAGGAAGATGGTTCATTCACAATACATTTTCTCATTAAATCCATGTATCCAGTAAATCTATCAAGAGATTGTCTCTGTCTGGGTTGTGAAGTAGAGGCTCCTAAATTCTGTGCAGCATCTAGTCTCAATCTGTCATCTTTCGTGGTTCGCTTTCTGCCATTTCTGATGGATGGCTCTACTTGAGTGGTTTCCTCCATGTTGGTCACTATAATTGCTTATTAATTAAACAATCAAGTGTTACATAAATTGTCAACCCAGGGAAGTTTGTTTATTTAAAAGGCAATCACACACTATATATGCTCAATCTCAAAAGCAATCTAGAGTTGTAGTAAAAGTACACTAATCACACCTTACTTTGAACAAACTGAAGTTCTACTTTGAATTATAGTAAAAGCAATCTATCTATTGCAGAATTTAAGATTCAAAGGAAAATAATTATCAGAAGAATCCTGAATTACATTAAGAAACAACAACCTAGGAAAAAGGAACCTTTCAGCATACTGCAAAGAAGACTAACTATACTGAACAGAGAACAGGACCCTATTCCCCAAAGCAGGAATCTTCAACACCTGTCTCTGACTATCACACTTTCATAAACTCATCAAACAGAATCACCAATCAGAATGATTAATAATTACCGAAGACTAACTATTCTGTAACAGAGAACATGACCCTATTCCCCAAAGCAGGAATCTTCAGCACCTGTCTCTAATTATCACACTTTCATAAACTCATTCTGCAAACAGAATTATCAATCAAAATGATTAACAATTACCTGGGAATGAATTGTATGAAAACTATGTAACAATCAGTGGAAACAGAGTTTCAGCAAAACAGAGTTTTAGCAAAACAGAGTTTCAGCAAAACAGAGTTTCAGCAAAACAAAGTTTTAGCAAAACAGAGTTTCAGCAAAACAGAGTTTCAGCAAAATAGAGTTTGAGTTTTAACAAGGTATGAATAAAAAAAATACTAACACACTACAGAAACTAATGGGTGAATCTTGTGAAGAAGGTGGGCCCTCTCCTTCTCACAATATTCCTCAGAAATGAAAGGAACTAAGAAGAAATGCTCAGAATGATCTTTTATTCATCTGTCAAATGTGTCAAGTTACAATATCCAAAGTGAACACACTCCTTCTCTGTAATTCCTCTCTAGCTAAGCCTTTTGTAATCTCCCTTTTAATGCTGATCTCCCCCTTATTTAAAGAGGAGAATCATTTTAATACAATTAAGCATAAAATTACATGTGTACGTGCAAATCCTATTCTTAGTCTGATCTAATCTTCTATGCTGGAATAGGATATTCTGATCTCCCATAGAAAAATGTTGTTACAGTGGTTGGAATGGTGTTGGCTTGAGGTACAGCTGTTGCGGCCGGTGTAACAGCTTCTTTATTTGTCTTTTCTTGTTACTGTTGTATGTGAAGTATTGTTTCAGCATCGTAAATCACAGACTATTTTAGCAACGGGATTTGCGTCCTGTTTGACTGTTTCAGCAACGTGGTCTTCAAGCAACAACGATTGTAATGGTGTTGGCTTAAGGTATGGTTGTTGCGTCTAGTGTAACAAATCCTTCTTGTTACTGTTGTATGTGAAATGGTGTTTCAGTATCACAAATCACAGACTGTTTCAGCAACGGGATTTTCATACTGTTGACTGTTTCAGCAACGGGATTTGCGTACTGTTGACTGTTTCAGCAACGTGGTCTTCAAGCAGCAACAGTATATTAACTGCAGTCTTCAAACTATTTCAGCAACTATATATTTCTGATTAATGGCTAAGTATGAGAGTAATGTAAAATTACATGTAAAACAAATTAAACATATTGCAAAGAGAAGAAACATTATATACCTTTGGAGAAATAGATTAAGGTGATAATGTAGGCTTAAATATGAGTGGGAAAAGGATGTAATAATAGAAAAAAGTATGAGCAAAAAGGTACATTATAGGGTCCTAACACTCCACTCCATGAACCTCCTCATGTGGTTGATCCACATCTTGAGACTCATCTTTGGGAACCAGTAGTTCCTCTTCTGCATGCAAGTCTAGCTCCCTCTCAAGCGACAACTGCATGGCTTTCTCCTCATCAAATTTTATATCCCGTCGCATAATAGTCATCTTATTGTTAGGAAAATACACACGATAATAATGGGGTGTTTCTATGTACCCCACAAATATCCCAACTTCAGGAGTCGATTCCAGCTTCTTCCTGGAATCCTTGGTCACATGCACATAAATAGATGAGCCAAAAATCTTAAAATGAGAAACATCAGGTTTCTTACCAGTGAAAGATTCTTCTGGTGTACTCATGCCAAGTACTCTATGAGTACAATGGTTTTGCACATAAACCGCACTATTGCATGCTTATGCCCACAAATGCATTGGTAGGCCCTAATCATGCGACATCGCTCATGTTGCACCCACGATCATTCTATTCTTCCTCTCCGTGACCCCATTTTGTTGTGGGTTATGAGGCGCTATGAGTCCTCTTTGAATTCCTTCTCTGTTGTATAAGTATTTGAATTCGTTAGAGATGTATTCTCCACCATTATCGCTCCTTAGAGCCTTCACTTGCTTCCTTGATTCTTTCTCCACCAATGCTTTAAACCCACAGAACTTTGAGAATGTTTGATTCTTCTTCTGCATAAATAATATCCAACACTTATGATAAAATTCATCAACAAAAATGACATAATACCTATGTTTTGCTATTGAAGAAACCGAGAATGGTCCACACACATCTGTGTGAATTCTCTCCAGGATCACCGAAGCACAGTTCTCCTTTTCATGAAAAGTGGACTTTACATACTTCCCCAGGGTGCACCCCTTGCACTGATCTAACTGAGAAAGTGTTCCCATTGGAAGTCCAGTAGATATTTGCTACATGATCTTCAAGGCTCCATGATGAAGATGGCCCAATAACCTGTGCCATAATTTTCCCTCATCCCGGCTCACCACTTTTTTTGCCTTGCTCACCATGGCACCACATCCATCTACCTCCAGCATGTAGAGATTATTAACTCGAATCCCTATCTTCTTGATTTGACCCATTGCATTATGTCACAGGTAGGCTTTTCCACCACCGAAAGTAACAGCATAGCCTTCGTCCTCCAACATTGCGACTGAGACTAGGTTTTTCTTCAAACCTGGAACATGCATAACAATTTTCAATTGAAATGGTTTACCTGACTCCCTCTGAAAGGTAATGGTACCAATACCAGTCGCACTGTATCGTCCATCGTCACCCATCTCAATATGAATTATGAGATCTTTCTCCTCCAAGTCACTGAAAGACTCTTTATCTCCCATCATGTGGAAGGAAGTGCCACTATCCAAATACCACACCAATCCCAATGCACTTGAATCCATGCATGCGATCAAAGAGAAGTCAAGTTCAAATTGCAAGACAAGAGTCTCACCAGTTGTAGCTCCAGCAACCGTCTTGTTCTTCCTCTTCTGCAGAAAGTTAGTAGTGAGATGCCCATGTTCGTGACAGTGAAAACACTTCACTTCGGACAAATCCATCTTCTTGACTTTAGACTCGTATTTTGAATGGAATTTCTTCTCTTTCCCTTTCCTTGCCTTGGCAGTCAAAGAACAATCCTCTTCATCATCACGCTTTGATGAATATCCATCTCTGGTGTTCCACCTGAACTCCTCTTGCACTAGATCCAACCATAGTCGTTCCCAATATGGAAATTTTTCCCTTCCATTGATAGAGTCTTGATAACTGTGCCAACTCTTGGGAAGTCCTAGGAGAGCCAAGCTCACCAAATCATCAGCAGTGACTATTATTCCCACATTTCCAAGCTTATCCCGACATTGGACAAACTTCAAGAGATATTGTGGAACGGAGTCGCCCTTTTCCATCTTGATCTTCCTGAGTTTATCTTTGAGCGCTAATTTCCTATGGTCACTGTTGTTTTGGAACAGATCCGTCAAAACCTTCCACATTGCATGTGGTGTGGATTTCCCATGGATACTTGAGACAATGTGGTCTCGTACTCCCTCCAATAGAATCCTCCTTGCCTTTTCCATGCATCAATATTTGCAGTGTCTGTCGCATCCAGCTTAGGAACATCTTTGTCAATGTATTCCTTCAAGCCATTGTCTTTGAGTATTGCCTCCATCCTATCCTTCCAAGAAATGCAGTTCAAGTTTCCCTCGAGTGCATACTCCAAAATCAATCCATTGAAATCTATTTCGATCTTGAATCAACTGTAGCTCTAGGAAATTCCTTCTACAAATTCGAATTTTATACAACCACAAAATCAACTGTTGCAATCCTTCTTGCCCTGGGAGGTTCGTAGCTAACCAGTTACTAGCCTAAGGGAAGTTTGCACCTCACCTATGTATAGCCTGTGAACCTTATGAGAGAGTTCGCACTGTAATTCACTGTGGGGTGAGGGAGGTTCGCACCTCTCCTTTAAGCAGCCTGCGAAAATCCTAAGGAAGTTCGCACCTCTCCTTTGAGTACGGTGCAAAAATTTATTCTCTCAGAAATGTGCGAAGTTTTCAGTACTATGTCGTCGCACCCTACTAGAGACGAGACCTACGCAAATACTATTATTTCTGCACCTCACTTCCTTTGCTCCATGGCTCTGATACCATGTAGAAATTTCAATATAAATTAAGTATTTCCTGCGATTCTCCTGATCTAACAATTATATGCCACTGTTAAATACAAAATTGCTTCTACTAATATTCTTGCGGAAATTTAAACCATGATCACAAAGTGAAATATCAAGAACACATAACACATAAGTTTTTCTAGGAAAGCATAAAGTTAAAAACCCCACTATCATATATTATGTATATCATGGATCATGAAACAGTCTCATACAAAACTCTAATCCAAGAGCTCTAAGTACAATACAATCATCTCACAGTATCATACAAAAATTCAGCAAATACATGTCCCAATTCTCTGTGTCCAGACAACCTGCCTCCTCTGCACAATCCCTACAATTATAATTCTCACAATGAATTCGAATTGCCTAGTTTGCACATGCTCATGAGCATATCCACTGCATGTGTGATTGCCTGAGTGCACTTCACTCAAATCACAACTGATAGCCAAAATATCCCTTTCACCTTTTATCTCAACTAGGTCTCCACTAGATCTGACATGCATGTAGTTAACCGTGGCGAATCTTCAGTTGCATGTGAGTTCACTGATTTGAATTAATTAATAATTAATTCACTAAACTCTCACTAGTGTAAGTTTAGTTACAACTAGTACAACTGGGCTTAACTCACTTAGCTGAGTTAAACTACTTCACAACTCTCATAACTACACTTATAACTATGTTACAACTTCAATTCACCTCCATGTCTTACCAGTCAACCTTTGAACTCAAATTTCCCATAGTTAATTGATTTTCCATTTTAGTTAATTATTTCAAGTAATTATGAGATAATAGATTAATATTTATTGTCCAATTTATTTAAGGGAAAATTAAATTAGACACATGTTTCTTGTTGACTTTTCAACACACCTAACCTCCTCTGCATCGAAAGAAATAATATGTAGTTGTCCACCAGATACCTGAAAATCAAATGGAGAAAGTACATAAACTACAATATATCTCTGAGAGTACATGAGATGAATCTCTGTTGCAACACCGACTGGGACAAGGAACTGGGAAAAATACTACCCTCTCCTGGATAACCCAGTGATAAAGTATATATCGTCCTCAGTGGGTTGGTGACACTGATCAATACCAACATATAAATCATGTCAATGGACATCCCATTGATGGATCAAGGGCACCAAGAACCTGGAGTTCCCCTTCAGGGATGTAGCCTCCTCATAGTACTTAAGGAGGCCTACATTCCTCAAGAGGACTTGGGTCGCTGCATTAATAGGGAGAGGATACAAATACCTCTCCCTCTCCCTCGCCTCCCAATTTTGTACAAAATTATGTAGGTCAACCCTCTGCTCCTACTCCTGCTCCTGCTCCTACTATGAATCTCTCCGTCGACGTATCTGCATGATTAAAATATAAAATACATCATCCACATACATGGGAAATGAATTATGGGAAGAGAAGATCCATTGTTTTTTGGATGTAAGTAATTATTGATTATTGCATAAAGGAATGAATTCCTATGTGCATGAGAATGATGACAGTTGTGAAATAATTGTCCACAACTGAGAATCCTTGGAATTTCCAACATTGATATTTTCTTACCAGTAGAAGTGGAGCCTTGGAAAATAAGTGGAACAACCTGAGGGAATGCATTGTAGAGAAAGGATTTCATTTCTTTGGATTGTGCAGGTCGAAGGGGAAGAGAGTTGGTAAACTAGGATTGTTATTTGGTTGCAAAAATTGTGACAACTTCATAGCTAGTTGTGTGTGTTAGAGTTGGCCTAGAACTTGTCCTTGTGGATTAATAGTCCTAGCTCGGGGGTGACCTACTGTTGAGAGTTAGAAGAGAAATGACTATAGTAGGGTGGAACATTTGATGTTTGTAGTTAGTTGGTGAATGTTTATTTGAAAAGATAACTGCTCTCTATGTTTTTTGGGTAATTTATATTCCGCTCTGTATTTATTATCTCCGAGATGTATTTATATTGTGAATGCTTTTTGTTATTGTTATTCATGGAATGTTGTTCATTTATTTTAAGGTTTAGTGTGTTATTTTTAATTGCATGCATTGGTTTCATGTTTCTTGATTAATTAAAGATTGGTAAAATAAAATTGAATTTTCCCAAGAAGGCAAATTTTGAGGTACCCGAGTCAATGGGTACATTACAGTTTGGTATCAGAGAAAATATTTGGGGTTCGCTAGTAATGGATATTTCACGTATTGGTATCAGAACTATTCTGTAGTAATGTGGCACAGACTAGTGGTCTAGGTAAATTATAGATTGGTATCAGAGTGTTGGTTCCAACACTTGGGTCATATGGGTTGATTTGCAAGTCATTTGTGTGTAGAGCCCAAGTCAAAAAGTAATTGATTGATGTCGGTAATGTTGAGGGGTTGAGCATGGAATGAATTGGTTTTTATTAGAATTGAAATTGGCTGAGGGAATATTAATTACATAATTCCATGGTGGCCTTGACAAAAATTTTGAAATAAGGCATTCTTGAAAATTTCAAAAAAATATGAATTTTGGGAAATTTGCGTATTTTTCATACATGACGTCAGAGGTGATGTGGAGGACATGTGTTAGGTGGAATAGAAGTGGTGATGTGGACTTCCATGGTGGAATACTAGTGGTAGGCCATGGAATCAATCCCTAATGGTGGGGAGGTATACCACCACGACAGGGCTACCAGTGGAGCGATGGACCGACACCATCAATGGTATCAGTAAGAAGTATCACATCATGGAGGAAGCAATTTTGAAAATATATTTAGTGATACGAACTCAATAGAAACCACTAATGCATCATGAGGTTTCTTTATGCTCCGATCAAGTTGACGATGCAAAATCAACCTCAATTATAGATCATCCCTCGATCTCGACCGTTAGATCTGGGGTGGGCACAGGTTGTGCGTCGAGGGTAAGGTACAGGATGGACCCACCCATCCATAAAATTTATGTATGGGCACTAGATGGAAGTTTGTAAGGCGTGTAAGTGGACCCTGTCAATGACATGGGCCACTGTGGTGGTGCCATGTGGTAGCCAATATGGTGGGGCCACATATTTAATAAAAAAATAATTTTTAATTATATATTAAAGAAAGAGTTAAAGGAGGGTGAAGAGGAAGGATTGGGTGGTTGGAGAGGTGACATGGGATCCTATTAGAGTTCCATGTGGACTCATGGTTCCACATAATCATCCACATTATAAAATTTCCTCGTACAAAAAATTGTCCTATAGTTCTACTGTACTGGGAAATTTTCTGGATGCAAACTGTGTGTGAAGTTTTGAAATTTCAAACATTTCGAGTGGACACTCCACCCATCATCAAGGACATAAGAATATTGATATGTTGGAAAAGAGTGTTGAGTTTGTAATTATGGGAGGGGAATGGTAAGTATTCGTTACCGAGAAGAGATAAGGTGTTGTATTTTTACTTATACAACTAGAAAGTAAGGTTCTTCTTTATTATTATAATCATTTAGCACATTAGATGAATAAATAATATCATTGAAAGAGAGGCAATCACAGACACAATAAAGACACACAGATTATCCTTGAAAACCCTCATGGGGGAGAAAACCCAACAAAAGCTTCCTCAATATAGATAGACCAAAGACTGAACAAAAGATCCTCCTCTACTCCTTCACTAGGAAGAGTAGCACACCACTTGACCAAGAAATACCAAGAGATAGATAATAAACCCTCCTTGACGTCACCCCCAGTTGTAGCATCTTCTCCTCCAATACTTGAGCACTGTAGAACTAGGTGTGTATGTGTCTAAATGAGGCATTGGCCTCTCTTATAAATAGTGGTATGGCCAGCCTATAATTAGGTCTAGGTCGACCTGTCACTTTATCCTCTTAATTTACAATTAACTTTCAAGGAAAAATAGGGACGACTTTTACTAAGGCAAAATAGGGCCTAATAAAATATAATATAATAATATTATTCAAATCTCTCTCAGGTAGAATATTCTTCGAAGTTACAATATTTCAATACTCCCCCTTAACAAAAAGGGTATTCTACTGACAACATTAATAACAACTGACTGGACTCAATACATCATCAAGAGGAGGGGACATTTTCATCAACATCGGGAAAAATGTCGGTCATATCTATAGGTCATCAGAAGTTTTTCTCATCATCATCATCTACAGTGCAGAGATGGATTAACAGCATTATCATCAACAACATGAAGTTGTAACATAAACATCAATGGCACAAAGCTGGAATAACATCATCATCAACAACAACATGAGTATGGAACATCAACATCAACAACACGAAGCTGGAATGAAATCATCTTCATCAACAACATGAGGCTAGAACATCAACAACATGAAGCTAGAACAAAAACATCAACAACACAAAGCTTAAACATCAACATCTATATGTGGCAAAAGAATGAGGCAGGTGCATCAACAAAAACATATGTGGTACTATGACAAAACGTCCTTACTAGAACTTCGGGATATAACCAAGAATCATAATATTCCCTAGGATATAGAATCCTAACCAAGCTACCACACGGTACTCTAACAGAATTTCCTTACTCGACCTTCAGGATCTGCCCAGGAATCATAAGATTCCCTAAGATATAAAATCCTAACTGATCTACCACTACTGATCACATTTGGCATATCCATGCACATCTACTCTAACAGACCATCCTTTTCGGACCTTCAGAATCTTCCCAGGGATGATGAGTCCCCTAGGATATAAAATCCTAACTGAGCTAACCATAGTATCATCGACATCACTCCCCCTTTCGAGGGATGCCCTTTCAAACTACACCAAACTTGTATCGAAAGTACTCAAACTTTACACGAGACAAAGGCTTAGTCAACACATCTGCAACCTGCTCATCTATGCCAACATATTGGATCTTTATGGCTCCCTTCTACACCATGTCATGAATGTAGTGATACTTGATCTCTATGTGCTTCGTCTTATCATGAAACTCTAGGTTCTCTGTCATATTTAAGAAACTATCGTTATCACATATAATCATGGTAGCTTCCATCTCCAGATCGAATAGACCTCTCAAAAACTTATGAAGCCATATGGATTCGTAACTAGCAGAGCATACTGCAATGTACTTCGAATTTTTCATACTGAGATAAATACTGGATTTCTTCTTTCTTTGCCACGAAGTCATGGTTGGCCCCAAGCTGAAACAACATCCTGAAGTGATTTTTTTGTCTGAAGCACTTCCAGCCCAATCTGAATCAGTATAGCCATACAATATGAAGTCACAGTCTCCAATATAACAAAGGCCATATTAGAATGTACCCTTAAGGTATCTCATCACATACATTGCAACTACAAGGTGAACATGTTTTGGCTCCACCAGATACTGACTGAAGGTGTTCACTGAAAATCATATATCTTGTCTCGTATTCGTTATATACATCAACAAACCAATCCTTTGATTGTATAGAGTAAAATCAACTATTTCTAATGAGGTATCATCTAATAACTTCATATTAGTCTCCATAGGAGTGGACATGGCTCTACAGTCCATCATATTTAATCTCTTCAAAATTTCCACAACATACTTTCCTTGATTAAGGAAAATCTCTTCTAGGCTCTTCCATACTAAGCTCTTTGGAGCTTGCTTCAACTTGCATACATGAGGCTTCCTATCCTGTACTGCAAAACCAAATTTTCAAATCACATTGTACCAACCTGGTACACTTGCTCAGCTACAAGTCAATCTGCATAATCATGTGTTGGTTCTATGTTCTTTCTGCAAATCATTATTTGTATCATTGTTTGAGAGTATGTCCTCTACGTTTTTTCTACAACGGTTCCTTCTGGAACTGGGACTTGGAACCTGCAACTATTGTTTCTGAAGCTAAGAAGGATTTCTCTATTCTCACTGTAGATTTTGAACTCTGAGAGTAGCTCCTCTATTTTATCATGGAAACAACTTCATCTGAAACAGAGAGTGGATGATGTTGAAGGTAGATTTTATTCTTTCATGGAGGAAACTCAATCTCAAATACAAGGATTGTCATATTTTCTCGCTCTGAATCTCATACTGTGTCAGCTTATTTTAATGAATCATGTTTGTTCTATATATACTTCTTCTAATTACTTGAGAAATTGTCTTGTCATAGTCTTCTCCCTCTTGTTGGGAGAATCCTCTGGACACAAATTAGGATTTGTACATATCTATACTATTATCTACAACATGCTTGATCTGTTAGATCAATATTAGGATTCACCACTTACTTCCCTTTTAGTCTTCAGGGAAAATCCATATCCCAGTCCTTCTGACTGGATTCCTCCTCTGTCATTGAAACAAGGGAATATTCTCATGATATTTCATGTCCCCTAGAGGTATCTGAAGCTACGATCTAATCTTCTCAACTCATGGCATTTGTCTGCCATTATTGGAAGGTGTGTCTTTTTCCCATCTTATCCTTTTTGAGATCAAGCTTTCTTTGAGTCTACAAAAACTTCATAGCATTTGCAGGATATACTTGGTGTTGATTACCAAGTCTTAATATGAAAATTTGATTCATACCTCAAACAAATTTTTCTTCCTGTCAAGGTGGCTTCATTATCCATTGACCAATTCTACTATGAATTATATTTTAATTTTCGGTCATCTTTGGAGCCTTCTTCTCCTTACAAAAAATCTCCATATGAGATACTATGTATCTCAAAAGTAGCTTCATCTTCTTTGGTACATGGATGTATACAGTCATGTATACAACTTGGATAGTCTTCTCCATGTCTCATCTAATATGTTGTCTCCTGCAACCATCACTATAACTTCCTGAGGGTTATCTCATGTGATCCGCCTGGAAAAAGAACAACAAGGGAGAAACAACAAACAAGAATAATACTCTTTATAATAATAATAAAACAATAGAGAGAACAATCGTCACAGTAGCTCCTTTAGAGCTATCACTTGTGACCTGCCCAAAACAAGGGTAAAAATTATGAAAAAAAATAATAAGGAATGAGAGAAACACTCTTCTAGTGTTGCGATCAATCATTCCTCCATGGAAACCTAGAAACAAAACAAGAAGTTTCTCCTAGAGGATATGTTGGTTATATCTAGTAAATGATTACAATAATCATTTATCTCAATAATTCTCACATTCTACCAAGTATAAAACTTTTCAAAGATTGTTATCGAAACTATAGTGTTTACTTGTAATGAGGCAGTTATCAGACTTGACATGTGCAAATTTTAATCTTATCAACTTAATCAATCAAACCTAGAACCTGGAGTCTTTTCCTCAAGAATGAGTGTTGTTTCTTTTTTCCCAAGTCTCCCTCACTCAAGATGACAATTATTATCTTCAACCTTCCCTCTGTACTAAGATAATATGCTTACTTGATAGGAATTTGAGTTAGAGAATAAACTCTATAATATAAACCTTAATCAATTTAATAATTTTGACTTTGATTTTGACCAATGGTTAGTATGATAGTCATAACTTCAACAGATCAAAATACAATATATATGTTCATAAGATCATAACAAATAGAGGCATATTAAATTGATCAAACCTGAGGTGCATTGTTCCTCTGAATGGTTGGATCTGAGATCCCTCTGGATCTACTATTTTTATTTATACAAAAGATCCTTTCTCCTGCAAATACCCTTTTAAAAATAATAATACAGTTTAAACACATGTAAGTACATACCTCTGACAGTATCTTGCTAGGGTAAGGCACACTTGAAAAATAAAACAACAGTCCCAACACTTCACAAAAAATTTCACAGCAGTCGGTACTGCAGTTGGTGATGGCACTGCAATTGGTGTTGGAACTGGTATGAAGAAACTGGCACAAAGGAACTAGCATTGCAACTGTAACTGATACTACAACTACAACTGGTACTACAATTGTAAATCTAACTAGTAATACAACTAGAACTAAAACTATAACTGCAATTGGTATTGCAACTGTAATTGCGACTAGTACTGCAACTACAACTGCAACTAGTATTGCAACTGCAACTTAGGGGTTTATGAGGAAACCCTAATTTCTCAAACTTCAAATTTCATAATTTTGATCCAAGGACTAGATTGCCCCTCCTAGGGTGAGTTCCTAGGTGTGGTTATTTTCTCCAACGTTCCCCTCAAACAAGGAAAACATCACACTTAGGATTTATGAAGAAACCCTAATTATACAACAACTACAACATTGAAAATTGAATATGGGAGAGGTTGTGCTAAGGCTAACTACTTCTTTATAAACTGTGAATTGGTCTCTTTCCCACCTGCTATGATACCATGTTGAACATTTAATACTTATACAAATAGAAGTTACAGTTCTTCTTTATTAATATAATCATTCAGCACATTAGTTGCATAAATAAGATCATTGAAAGAGAGGAAATCATAGAAACAATAGAGGCACACATATTATCCTGGGAAACCCTCATGAGGGAGAAAACCAAATAAAAAATTACTCAATATAGATAGACCAAAGACCGAACAGAAGATCATCCTCTACTCCTTCACTAGGAAGAGTAGCGCACCACTTGACAAAGAAATACAAAGAGATAGATCAGAAACCCTCATTGATGTCACCCCCAATTGCATCATCTTCTCCTCTAAGACTTGCATGTTGCAGGGCTAGGTGTGTATGTGTCCAAATGAGGCACTGACCTCTCTTATAAATAGTGGTCTAGCCAACCTATAATTAGGTTTGGGTCGACCAGTCACTTTACCCTCTTAATTTACAATTAAATGTCAAGGCACAATAAGGTCAAATTTTACTAAGGCACAATAGGGCCTAATTAAATATAATATAATAATATTATTCAACTCTCTCTCAGGTAGAATATTCTTCGAAGTTACAATATTTCAATAGAAGGTAATGGTTAGTAAAGAATAAATTAGTGGAACCCTTAGGATTAGGTATTTAGTAATGGTAAATTTATAGGGTTCTAAAAAGGGGGATAAAAATATGTCATTGAGATTAGAAAATTAAGAATAAGCATAAAGAAAAATATTAATAAAGTATTAAAATAATAGTAAGGTATTAACTAAAGGGATTAAGGTAGAGATTAGGTATTTAGAAATGGTACAATTATAGGGTGTTTAAAAGGGGGATAAAAAGAAGGCGTTGATGCTCTATAATTGTACCATTTCTAAATACCTAATCTCTACCTTAATCCCTTTAGTTAATACCTTATTATTATTATAATACTTTCTTAATATTTTTCTTTATGTTGATTCTTAATTTTCTAATCTCAACAACCTCTTTTTATCCCCCTTTTTAAAACCCTATAAATTTACCATTACTAAATACCTAATACTAACAGTTATTTCCAATAATTTAATCATTACTAACCATTACCTTCTCTTTCTCAGTAAATGATACTTACTAATCCCCTCCTTTAATTACAAACCCAACACTATTTTCCAACATATGAAGCTTCCTATGTCCCTAATGTTAGGTTGAGTGTCCACCTAAAACCTTGGACATTTCAAAACTTCACACACAGTTTTCATACAAAAAAATTCCTAGCATTATGACTAACTACGGAAACCAACTATAATACCCTTGTTTCCCCTCAGTTTGTAAATATAACTATAACTAGCCAAGAGACTTTGGCATACTAGATATGTTTGAATGTTTGATTTGATGATCCTTTGTAGAAAAGGTCCATGTACATATTTTTTGTTATTAATAGAAAATGGATAAGTGTTGCATAATTGTTGAGAGGGGGATTCCCCAAGATAGACCATGGATGCTATGAGAGATATGGTGAGGGGAACCATAAATGATTGAGATGACCCCCACCAAACCAGTACCTTACTGGATTTAATGACTCGGAACAGTCCTCTGACCCATAAATGAATTACTAGTCAGAGTGAGCTGGAAGAGTCCTCCTCAAGAGTTAATGAGGAGATGGAGAAGAGTACCCATCTGCAAGACTTCCATACCTGACCACAAGCTGGGGATTTAGACCCACACAACCTTTCTGAGGAAGGAAATAAAAGAGGTAATTCGTGGGCAGAAGCAAGGCAGCGTTAGAGAGCAGATTCGAAAGACCAATCTCGAGAAGAGAAAAGAGTGCTTGCAGCTCTCTGGTTCAAGGAAGAACTGGGAAATAATCGTGTTCTAGGCATAAGAATTTGTTGGCAAGGTTTTCATTAAAAGATGATAAATGAGGCTAATGAGTGACTGTGGAAGTACTCAGGCATACCTCCTTGCTTGGTACAGATAAAACCCGCTACCAGGATTTCGTGGTAGGAGGAGAGTAACCTTCATCCCTAACTGTCATTGAGCAAGAAGAAAGAGTCTCTCTCAGAGAATCATGGTCTATCTCGGGGGTGGCCAACAGTAAATCCATCAAGAGTAGCTTTGCTTATGGTTGGGTTGAAACATGCACCCCTTTCAGGTGTCGCTTCACGAACTCTGGTTTTCTGATAAGTATTTTTACACTTTGTGTGTTGAAATGGAAATGGTGATTGAATACATATATTTTTCTATCTATGAAAGATTTTTGTATTGAATGAATAAGGTAGATGTATATATTATCTCCCTATGAAATCATTTTTTTGAATGATTGTCTGTTTTCCCCCTCTTAGTAGTTAAAGATTCGTGGGACGTAATCCTACAAGAGGGTTGAGATAGGAATTATAGAAATGTTTAAGTCTTGTCGACCTCTTGAATTTACCCTGATGAGAATTTCAAGTTACAACCCTTTGGAAGGAGGGAACCTCCTTCTGACTCTTCACCATATGGTTGAGGGCTCATGCCCATGTCCTTAACCCATTAATGACTAAGATATTAGTGTGTAACCCACGATATTTTTCAAATGACCCATGTGACCAAGGTGTAGGAACCCTACGCTAGACCCAAAAGGAGTTAATCTCTTCTGGCTTCAGTACTCTGATAGTTCAAAGCTCTGGAGTGTTTCGACCTTACCATTTATAAACTTGTCGAAGGCAACTAATAGTTACGGTTGCCCACAAGGTTAACCGATGCCTGGTGGTTTCCCTAACTGTGGTAGACAACATTTCCCCACCATTAAACCTTGACCCATTTACCCATCGCAAAGAAACATGAACCATTGATTCGAGAGTATATGGGAGTCCCCTTATTCGTTGGATCTACGCCAAGGAAAATTCGGTGAAGTCCCACTTCAAGAGAACAGAGATGCTATAGCATCAAACTCCCCGAAGGACGAAGCTACGAAGTGACGAGATCCATGGGATTGGGGAGTTTGTTAAGAACCCCTCTTAACCATCTGATCATATAGAGGAGGGACCCGCGTATGGAACTTTGGCGAAGTTCAACTTCAGGAGAGTGGAGCAGCCATAAAGTTGAAACCCCTGAAATCTAGAGCTGCGAAGTAATGAGAACCATAGATCTAGGGATCCTTCGGGATATTTCCTAGACATTGGATTTATGCCAACATTAGCCCGATGTTGACCACTATGGGTGCAAGGAGGGAGTTACACCATGAATCCCCCAAGCGTTGAAGTTATGAAGTAACAGAGTTCGTAGATCTAGGGGTTACATCAACACACCGTGATTGTAAGATCGAAGGATTTGGAAGGAAATCAGTCTGGGGTGATGTGGTATGCAGAAATCACCCAAGGTGATGTGGACCCATGTTTGATGTGCCACATGTCACCTGGATATAGATGTTTCACCGACCCTATGTGCCCATTAAGAGGTGACACATGTCACCCACTATAGGGGCCACGTGTCCTCTCTACCTTGCCATGTGTCATCTCTGGAAATTACATGTTTTGTCCATGTGGTGGTAGGATTATTCGAGGCCCACTGGTATTCTTCATCGCATCTAGTATGTCACCCCATGCGAGAGTGGACTCTTCGGAAGTTTGAGACTTCAGGAATCCGAGGGTTTGGGATGCAGCATCATGGGAATGGTGAAAGGCCCGAAGGTCAGAGCCACGTGGATATATTTCACGACTTCGAGAGTCCAAAGGTTTGGAATACAGTGTCGAGGGTGAGTCAAAAGGCCCAAAGGCCAAAGCCACGTGGTGATATTTTAGGTTCCTATTGGAATTCAGGACTCGGGAGGAAATGCGTGCAGAAAAGAAAAGGGGCATTCAGTGCTGAAGCATCGAACGTCGAATTTTCCTCTAGCTTGTTTGTTATATGAGGATCAAGTCTCACTGTTGGTTTGGACAATGTATGGACCTTCCCTAAGGGAGGTAGGAAATTGGAAATGGTATGAACAAGATGGATCCACATGGGCGCCACATGGCCCTCAAACAATGAATGCCCGAAGGACTCCGGGAAGCCATAACTTGTAAACCAAAGGTCATATTAGAGCCTAATAATAGTTACTAGAAATCTATGCTCGTTGGTAGAAGAGGATGAATCATCTCAGAGAGATGATTCAAGATGATTTGAGTAAGAAACATTTTGATGCCCCATCCCTATAAAGGGTACTTAGGGGTCAGGTGTGTTACAAATTTGTATCAGAGCATGGTTACCGCACTTGGCCTGCTTGGGCTCATGAACGAGTCACTTAAAAGTATTATTTAAAGAGAATTTTTATTTAAAGAACTTTTAGGGGTGACACCCTATCTTACCCCTTTCCTAAAAGGCTTAGTTAAACCTCTACTGAAGAAAGGAATGAAATTTTCTATTGTTGTGTGTGTTTGGAAAATATGAACTATGTGTTGTTCATGAACCAATAGACCATTCACTAACATAAAATATTGTATCATCTCTCAAGCAGTTAGTACACTGGAGGAAAACTACAACATAAATAATGGTGACACACCATGAATTGGGGGGAATCTCCCACAATAGAGAGGAAGCATATAATGAGAGGAGGGCAGTGGAAACCCCTCTATATTTGGATGAAATTGTAAGACATGGAATAAATATAGAGTTGTAAGCTTAACAATAAAAGGTTGATAAAAGAACAGGAAAAGAAAATTGAAATTAATGCACTCCTGCTGCAAAGCTTATCAAATATACAAGGCATTTGCAGAAAGGACCAACAACCAGTCATGTGGATAGACATCATAAAAATAAAACCCAGAGTCCACATGATATATGAAATAATGGCCCTAAAAGTGGCCACAAAAGGAGGAGAAACTCAAAGAAGTCCCAACATGAAGCCAAGATACACTTGTCGGAAGAATCCTCTAGTGAGGAAACTGACAACTCCAATGAATCCTCTAGTAGAAAAACTAGTTCACATTCCGAGAGGAAAAGAAAGAAGAGGAAACATTCCAAGTGTCATGACCCTGAATATTTCAAGAAATTCAAACCACTCACTTTCGATGGAGAAATTAAGAAGGGGGAAGAAGCATAAGTTTGGCTTCTTGGATTGAAGAAGTACTTCATAGTACATGATTACTCTAAAAATTTAAAGGTTCAAATAGCCATTTTTAACCTAAATGGAAAGGCCTCCATTTGTGGGAGGACCTTAGGAATGTGAAAAGAATCCATGAGAACGACCTGTCATGGAAACAATTTGAGAAATACTTCAAAAATAAGTATCTGTCATAGAAATACTTTTATAGGAAGACCAATGATTTCTATGAACTCAAGTTGGGACAACTCGCCATAGATGAATATATCAATAAATGCCTTGAGCTGATAAGGTATGTACCCTACATAAAGGATGAAAAGGTAAAAATGCAGCGATTTATTAGTGGGAAACCCTAGTCCTTTCGTGATAGGATTGAATTTGATGATCCAAAGACCTTAGAAGACACTATCCAAAAGGAAAGGTATTGCTATGAGAAGTTCAAGAACAAAGTAAAACCTCATGAGGACTAGAAGAAGAAGAGTAGTTCGGGATTCAAGAAAAAGGGGTTTAAACCCTCAAGATTCAAGAGCCATGGGAAAGGTTCTAAGATAAAACTTCCTGATAAAAGTGTATACCAGCAAAAATCCCCCTCTAAGAGTGGAAATAAATCCTTTGGATCATCCCTTGGTAAGAATGATAACACAAAGAGAGAACCCTTGAAATGTTGGGGTTGTGGAGAAGAACATCTGCTTAGAGATTTCCCATATAGGCAACATAACAGTAGGAGGTTCTACAATATCCAAGAGACTACCACAGTCAATGATGTGGCTAGGAGCATGCCATGGATTTATGCAGCCTTGAATAATAAACAAGTTGACCACCAAGATTTAGTGGTGGAGATGGAGGGTATGATTTCCAACCATATAGTTTCCATTTTAATTGATCCTAGTTCTAATTTGAGTTATGTTTCCCCTCAAACTGTTGAGAAATTTAAGTTGCAACAAGTTAAACATGTTAAATCATGGCTAGTACAACTAGCCACCGGAACCAAAAGAAAAGTAGCAGAGGTCACACCAGCATGCCAATTCATTATGAATGGATTTCCCACCCAAGAGAACCTAAACATACTTCCTTTAGGATCTTATGACCTATTGATTAGAATGGAATGGTTGGATACCCATAAAACCAAGTTGGATTGTTACAATAAAAATTTGGAATGTGAAAATGAAGAAGGGAGAAAGTTAACCCTACAAGTAATTCAAAATGCTATCTCAGTGAGACAAATATCAACACTTCAAGTAAAGAAGTATTGCATAAAAGGGTGTCCTTTGTATGCAATGCAGGTGTTGGAATCTGTTGAGGACTACAAACCAAGACTAGAGGACCATCCCATATTGAGAGAGTATAAATATGTGTTCCCAGAAGAGCTATTAGGTCTACCTCCAAGAAGAGATATTGACTTTTCAATAGAACTTGTTGCTGGAGCGGTGCCAGTTTCTAGAACACCTTATAGAATGAGTACACCAGAGCTAGTTAAGATCAAACTAAAACTAAAGGAAATTATGGGCAAAGGCTACATCATACCTAGTGTGTCTCCATGGGGAGCACTAGCCTTGTTTGTGAAAAATAAGGATGGCACACTTAGGTTGTGCATAGACTATAGGTAACTCAATAAGACAACCATAAAGAATAAGTATCTCTTGCCATGGATCGATGACTTGTTTGACCAATTAAGAGGTGCTACCATTTTCTCCAAGAATGACTTGAGTTATGGATACCATCAGGTTAGAATTAAGGATGAAGACATCCACAAAACAACCTTTAGGACAAGATATGGTCACTATGAATTTATGGTGGTGCCATTTAGGTTGACCAATGCACTAGACACTTTTATGTGCTTAATGAATAATGTACTCAGTAAATTCTTAGATAGATTTGTATTGGTTTTCATTGATGATATCCTAATCTATTCTAAGAATAGGGAAGATCATGAATAACATCTCAAGTTAGTGCTTCAATTACTAAGAGAACATCAACTCTATGCTAAGTTTAGTAAGTGTGAATTTTTCCAGAAACAAGTCCATTACTTAGGCCATGCTATTTTTGAAGAAGGGGTGGCAATTGATCCTGACAAGATCAAATCCATTATGGATTGGCCTACACCAAAGGATGTATCTGATCTCAGGTCCTTTATGGGCCTAGCAAAACACTATAGGAGGTTCATAAAAAGATTTTCCAAGATTGGTTTCCCAATCACTTCCCTTCAGAAAAAGGGAGTTAAATTCATTTGGACATCATAATGTGAAGAGAGATTCCAAGAGCTGAAATATCTTCTACCCAATGCACTTGTTTTGAATATTGTAGACCCAAACAAGGACTTCCTTGTGTGTACATATGCCTGCAAGGAAGTACTCAGAGGAGTCCTTATGCAAGAAGAACATTTAATTTTCTAAGAATCCATAAAATTGAATTAGCATGAAATGAATTATGTGACCCATGATCTAGAATTGGAAGCCATAGTGCATGCTTTAAAAATGTGGAGGCATTACCTCCTGGGTAGAATATTTGTTCTTATGAAAGACCATTGTGGGTTGAGGTACCTGTTTGATAAACCAAAACTTAATGCTAAACAAGCTAGATGGATGGTTCTCCTTAGTGATTTTGATTTTAAAATCAAACATATCAAAGGAAAATAAAATAGGGTGGTTGATGCCCTTAGCATAAGTATGAAAGTGATTCACTTGGCAGCGGTAAGAACCTATGAAACAAACGTCAAGGAGAGAGTAAAAAATGCACAAGAAACATATGCATTTTTCAAGACTATAAAATTGTACTTAGAACAAGAGCCCACAGGGCTGAAGTATGAAGGTTAACAAATGTTGAATGATGGCCTACTAACTTACAAAGGTAGATGGTATATCCCAAATTGTGACGACTTGAAGAGGTTCATGATGGATGAACTACACAAAATACCATATATTGGTCATCTTGGTTATCAGAAAATGATTACAACCACTAGGAAACTGTTCTATTGGTCATGACTGAAGAACGGCATAGCTGATTACTTGGATAAATGTCTATAATGTCAGCAGGTTAAGGAAAAACATCGGCATCCAATAGGGTTGTTTCTCCCCTACCAATTCCAGAATGGAAATGGGAAACCATCTCCATGGATTTCATCACAGGATTTCCAAAATCGGCCAAACATAATGAAACCATCATGGTAGTGGTGGAAAAATTGAGCAAGGATGCTCACTTCATTCTCTTCAAGTCAACTTGCAAGGCAATATATATTTCCAGTATTTTCATGAAAGAAATATTCAGGATGCATGACATGCCTAAGGATATCATATCTGACAGAGATACGAAATTCACCTCAAATTTATGGAAATCTCTATTTGTTGGTTTTGAAGCTAAATTGATATTTAGTACAACCTATCACCCTCAAACTCATGGGAAGACATAGAAGGTAAACCAAGTATTAGAGGACATTTTAAGGATGCATATAATGCATCATATCTTAAGAAGTGGGAAGACTACCTATCATTGGTAGATTTTTCCTACAACAATGTCTATCAAGAGTCATTAAAGATGAACCCCTTTGAGGCCCTCTATGGTAGACAATGCAATATTCCAATCAGCTGGAATAATCTAGTAGATAGAATTACAATTGGGATAGACATGATGAAATAAATGGAACAACAATTAATTCAGATAAAACAAAATCTAAAAATAGCTCAGGATAGACAAAAAAGATATGCAGACAGAAAGAGGACTCCTAGAGAGTTCAAAACAGGGGATCATGTATATCTCAGAGTTAGATCGAGGAGAAGCTCCTTGAGAATGGGAGCTTGTGCCAAGATGGCACCTCATTATTGTGGACCCTTTGAAATTTTGGATAGAGTGGGACCTGTAGCCTATAGTCTAGCACTTCCTCCCACACTGAAGGCACATAATGTTTTCCATGTTTCGTTATTTAAGAAATGTGTACATGATTCTAATCATATTATTGATTGGTATGTGATTCAAGTGGAACCAAAGGGAGAATTCATGCAATAACCTCAATGCATAATAGACAGGAAGGAAACCCCACTTAGGAACAAAACCATTGCATAGTTCAAGTTGCAGTGGAAACACTTTGGCCCAAATGAGGCTACATGGGAAATGGAGGATGCCATGAAAAAACCATATCCATTTTTGTTTACTTCTGTACATACATAGCACATTGATAAATAGAACATCGAGGATGATGTTCCTTTAAGGGGGAGGGGATTGTAATACCCCTGTTTCTCCCCAGTTTGTAAATATAACTATAACTGGCCAAGAGACTTTGGCAGACTAGATATGTGTGAATGTTTGATTTGATGAACCTTTGTATAAAAGGTCAATGTACATATTTTCTGTTATTAATAGAAAATGGATAAGTGTTGAATAATTGTTAAAAGGAGGGTTTGCTAATATAAACCATCGATGTTATGAGAGATATGGTGAGGGGAACCATAAATGGTTGAGATGACCCCCACCAAACCAATACCTTACTGGATTTAATGACTCAAAACAGTCATTTGACCCAGAAATGAATTACCAGTCAGAGTAGTAGCTGGAAGAGTCCTCCTCAAGAGTTAATGAGGAGATCGGGAAGAGTACCCATCTGCAAGACTTCCATACAAGACCACGAGCTAGGGATTCGAACCCATGCAACCTTGTTGAGGAAGGAAATAAAATAGGTAATTCGTGGGAAGAGGCAAGGAAACGTGAGAGAGCGGAGTCGAAAGACCAATCTCGAGAAGAGAAAAGATCACTTACAGCTCTCTGGTTTGAGGAAGAACTGGGAAATAATCTCTTTCTAGGGCATACAAAGTTGTTGGAAAGGTTTTCATTACTAGATGATAAACAAGGTTGACGAGTGACTCTGGAAGTACTCAGGCAGACCTCCTTGGTACAAAGAAAACCCGCTGCCAGGATCCCGCGGGAGGAGGAGAGTAACCTTCGTCCCTGACTGTCGCTGAGCAAGAAGAAATAGTCTCTCTCAGAGCATCATGGTCTAGCTCAAGAGTGGCCAATGATAAATCCATCAGAAGTGGTTATGCCTATGGTTGGGTGGGAAAAGGCACCCCTTTGATAAGTCACTTCATGAACTATGGTTTTCTAATAAGTATTTTCATAGTGTGTGTGTTGAAATGGAAATGGTGATTGAATACATATATTTATCTGCCTATGAATGATTTTTGTATTGAATGAATAAGGTAGATGTGTGTATTATCTCCCTATGAACTCATGCTTTTGAATGATCGTTTGTTTTATTCTTCTTAGCAGTTAAAGATTCGTGGGACGTAAGCCTACAAGAGGGTTGGGATAGGATTTATAGAAATGTTTAATACTTTTCGACCTCTTGAATCTACCCTCATGGTAATTTCAAGTTAAAACCTTATGGAAGGAGGGCAACTCCTTCAGACTCTTCACCATATGACCGAGGGCTCATGCCCATGTCCTTAACCCATTAACGGCTAAGAGATTAGCATGTAACCCATGAGAGTTTTCGAAGGACCCATGTGACCAAGGTGTGGGAACCCTATGCTAAGATTGAAAGGAGCTAAGACCTTCTGGCTTTGAAACTCTAGGAGTTCAAAGCTCTGAAGTGCTTCAACCTTGCCATTTATAAACCGGTCGAAGGCAACTAATATTTACAGTTACCCAAAAGGTTAACCAATGCCTAGAGGTTTCCCTAACCATGGCAAATAGACTTGCCCCACCATTAAACCTTGACCCATTTACCCATCGTGAAGCAACGTGAACCACCAATTCAAGAGTATTCGAGAGTCCCCTTAGTTGTTGGATCTATGCCTAGGAAACTTCGACAAAGTCCCACTTCAAGAGAACATAGATGTTATATCATCAAACTCCCCGAAGGATGGAGCTATGAAGTGGGGAGACTCGTGGGATTGGGGAGTTCGTTAATAACCCCTCTTAACCATTTGATCATTCATAGGAGATACTCACGTACGATACTTCGATGAAGTCCTACTTCGAGAGAGTGGAGTTTCCATAAATCCGAAACCCCCAAAGGTTGGAGCTGTGACGTAACAAGAATCATACATCTAGGGATTCTTCAAGATCTTCCCTAGCCATTGGATGTATGCCAAGGTTAGCCCAGGGTTGACCACTCCAGGAGAAAGGAAGGATTCACACCACGAATCCCCCGTGCGTTGAAGTTACAAAGTAACAGAGGCCTTAGATCTAGGGGTTACATGGACATACCGTGACCATAAGATTGAAGGACTTGGAAGGTGATCATTTCAGGGTGACATGGTATGAAGACCTCACCTAGGGTGACGTGGACCCACATTTGATGTGCCATGTGTCACCTGGATCTGGATGTTTCACCGACCCTACATGCTCATTAAGACGTGACATGTGTCACCTACTATAGGGGCCATGTGTCCTCTCTGCCTTGCCGCATGTCATCTCTGGCAATTACCTATTTGGTCCATGTGGCAGTATGAGAATTTGGGTCCCATCGGTATTCATCGTCGCATCTAGTACGTCACCCCCTGTTATACAAAATGGATCCAGGAAAGCCTAAAAATCAAATTTCCCGGAATCAGACGAAACTAGATCCATTGTGTCGGGATCGTCGCATTGGTTTCGGCCATATAATGTTTTCTACAAATGGACACCATATGTGAAAGATATTGCATTCTGATTAATTTCCCAAACAGGGAAAAAGTAAAAAATGGTTAAAGTCGATTGGTCATACTACTGACGTCAGTAGTATGACAGGTGACTTTAGCATGACATCAGTGGGACAGGTGGAAACACGACGAGGTGACATGTGTCACTTAGTTTTGGAATTTTCAGGCTGAGTTGGACCAGTATGGAAATGACACGTGGCCCTATATGGACGTTACACATGGTAGTCAGTACGTGGCGTTTCCCAATGACAATATGACACATGGCAATATGAAAAATAGGTGGTTGTACGAATGTTGATGTGACAAGGTGACTGGGCAATACGGATGTTGACATGGCAGGGTGACTGGGTAGTATGGATGTTTTCATGGAATCTGACTAGGTAGGTGACTTAGTAGTACAGACGCTGACGTGGTACGACACATGGATTTAAGGAAGTGATGTGGCAGCTGACCATGCATGTTGACTAGGTTAGTGACTGTGTGTTGATTGTACCCTACGAGACAATCACAGGGTGACATGTGGCCTAATCAAAGGGCACCATGTGGCACCCTGGATTTTTCCAATGTTGGCTAGGAAAAAAAATTCAATTGCGACTCCGTCGGACTCGAACCCCTGACCTCTACATGGGCAATGGACTACACCAAATATGTTGACCACCCGAGCTACGTGGATCTTGTGTTGACAAGTGGTGTGTTTATTTTTTAAACTGCAGTTAGTGTAGGGTTAGGGGTAGGCCCTGGTTGGTGGGGGCCAGTGCAAGGACACATGGCACCCCACATGACCAGAGCTATACACCAGGAGATAAGGTGGGGGCACGTGGAGAGTAAGGATCAGGCCACATGGCCATGCATGCGACCAGCACACCAAAGACCAAGGGCTAAAGACCAGGGCATGACCAAATCGAGGACATATGGTGCTTTGCATATGGTTAAGAGCCCGAGAAAAGGGGGTTGCACCCAACATTTTTCCCAATTTGGGTTTTTAAACTATATTGTATGATTTTTCAACCTGATTTTGGAGGATTTTGCCCATTTTGGGGGGATCTAGAGCCTGATTTGAGGCCATATCTTGGGAGGAAGTTGGGATTGGATAACCAACTCAAATACTATATAAATAAGAGGATTTTTACATACCAAGAGGTTCAAAATTGCATAATTATGATGAGTTTATGAAGCTTGAATCCATTTTTATGCAGGGAAGCCATTAAAGAAGCAAACTTTGGAGGCCAATTCTGGGAGCTACGCTCAACCTTTTTCAGTGCCGTCAGTTGTGTTAGATTTTTGAGGTCAAGGAGAACACAACTAGACCATTTTGTAATCCTTTTGACACATTTTGGATGTACGTTTGAAGCATTTAATAGAAATAAGAAAGCCTCACCCACTAAGACAAAGGCACAAAGACATAGGCAATCTTGTCGAACTTTGTTAACAACCTTGTTGTTATGGTTTCTTGTTATTTATGCTTCTGTTCTGATCTTCATTTCTTTATGATGGCTTCTATAATCTCTCATTAATTTCTTCTTCTTTCCTTAATTCCTAATTGGTAATTGAACACATTCTTAAAATGTAACCAAGTCTTTAAAGATCATTTTCGAATCAAGTGGTATCATAGCAGGTTGATAGTTGGTTGTTTGAGTTTGCATGATTACCAGGGAAAAACTAAGTCATGGTGAAAGTGAGCTTGTAGAAGGGGATCTAGAGATTGGATCGAGAAAGAGGACTTCTCAAAGTGATAAGATGGCATCGGAAGAAGGAATGTCTCAGAACGAGATAGAGTTGCAAAAAACTTTATTCGCCATGTTTGAGATGGTAAAGGTATTATATGAGAATTACTTGGAATGGAAGAGGCCTTTCCAAGGGGAATCTTCAAAACAAGACAAAAGTGAAGAAGGAGAGGATCCTCCAAAAACTCCTCCTTCACCTCCTTCTTCTCCATCATCTTCTTCTTCTTCAAGTACAAGTTCAAAGTCTACCGCAAGAAAACATTCCCATAAACATAAACATGAAATGCCTTTACTTAAGCTTGATATGAAATTTGAATTGCCCATGTATGATGGTGAAGTCAATGCTAAGAGACTTGATAACTAGGTTAGAAAAATGGAATTTTATTTCATGTGCAACAAATCAAAGATGAAGCAACTCAAATCAAGTTGGCATCGCTTTGTCTTGCAGGAACAACACTCATCTGGTGGAAAAGTAAGTTGCAAAATAGCACGCAGCAAGTTGTTAATGTATTTCCATCAAGGCAAGATTTTGTTTTTTCACTTAGAAAGTAATTTTATCATTTGGGTTATAAGGAGAACACTTTAATTGAATGGAAAAGTATTAAACTAAGAAAAGGAAAAACGGTGCGAGAATACATGGATGAATTTCGTAAGATGGCATTAATGTTAAATATTCCATTACATACCCAAGAAACTCTTATGAAGTATATAGGAGGTTTGCCTACACATATTTGTAACATTGTATTTATGTTTGGACCTACTAATATTTATGAGGTTTTTGTTCAAGCAACATACATTGAAGCAGGGAAAACAAGAGTTGGTGTATTAGGGGAATCACCTTCAAGGAGAGAGGACAAAAGAAAGGGGAATGGAAAGAAAGAAAATTCAGTGACAATGAAGGAAGGGAAGCTCTCTTGAAAGCATTGCAAGAAAGAAGGGAATGATGGTGACCATTGCTGGCAATTGCATCCAGAGAAGAGATCAAAGTGGTTCAAAGAAAGAAAAGGGAGGCAAACAGTTGCAACAACAACATGACCAACGAACTTGGGATATGATTCAGATGATGAAACTAAAATCATAACAATTGGTTTGACAGGTAAAATTGGTGATGGATATGATTCTAGAAGTAAATTGTTTCACATAAGGGTGATAATGAAACATACTAAGATCGATGCATTGATAGATAGTGGATCTCAATCTAACTTGATTTCAGAGGAAGTGGTTAAACAATTGGGATTAAACACTAAGATGCATCCTAAACCTTACTCACTTAAATGGATAAGCAACAATCATAAATTGCACATAACAAAGCAATGCACTTCAAAGTTTGTTGATGAGGTAACATCTGATGTCATGCCACTCAATGAATGTGGAATGGTATTCGAATGGAAATTCAATCATACTTTGCTTCAAGATAAGCTAATTTTGTGCAAGAACATCAAATATATTAGCTCATTTGCAGTCATATTTATGATGTTATCACTGCTAATGTTTTCAACATGGATGGTAGTGGCCTCAGTAAGATGTGAATGAGTTCAAGTGGCTAACAATATGCTCTTAGTTGTCATGGTTGTTTTTCAATTGATTATGATGAGACAGGTGCACAAGACAAAGTTTAAAGAAAAAGAACAAGTGGGGTGGCCTATCTCACACTTGATGACTGGTTAATACCCTTTTGGAGGACCAAAAGGTCTTAGTGGGGAGGCATGATCTAAAATGGATCTAGAAAGGCCTAAAAAAAAAAGTTATCAGAATCAAATGAAACCAGCAACATTGTGTCGGTCTCATCGCGTTGATTTTTTCCATATAATGTTTTCTGCAAATGGAAATCATATGCGAAAAATATCGTGTTCTGATCAATTTCCTAAATAGGCAAAAATTCAAACAGGTCAAAGTCAACAGGTTGTACTACTGACATCAACAATACGACATGTGACGTCAACATGATGTCATGATGATGTCAAAAGGACACATGGAAACACAAGGAGGTGACACGTGTCACTCAGTTTTGGAATTTTTAGGTTGAGTTGGACTAGTATGGAAATGACACGTGGCATTGTATGGATGTGACACGTGGTAGTCTGTACATGATGTGGCCCAATGATAGGATAACACGTGGCAGTACGGACGACAGGTGGATGTATGGATGGTGATGTGGCAGGGTGACTTAGAAGTACAGATGTTGAGTGGTAGCTGACTTGGTAGTAAATATGCTAATGTGGCATGCCACATGGTTGTACGACAGTGACGTGGAAGCTGACCATGCATGTTGACTAGGTTGTTGACTGTGTGTTGACTATACCATATGGGCCAATAATAGGGTGACACATGACCCAATCAGAGGGTTCCACGTGGCACCCCAAATTTTTCCAATGTTGGCTAGGCAAAACAATTCAGTTACGACACCGTCGGGCTCGAACACACGACCTTTGCATGGGAAACATACTACACCAAATACGCTAACCACCCGAGCAACGCGGATTTTGTGTTGACATGTGGCAGGTTTATTTTTTAAACTACAGTTGGTGTGGGGTTAGGGCTAGGCCCCGCTCGGTGGGGGCCAGTGTGAGGACACATGGAACCCCACGTGACCAGAGATATACACCAGGAACTAAGGTGGGGGCGCGTGGAGAGTAAGGACCGGGCCACATGGCCATGCATGCGACCAAAACACCAAATACCAAGGGCTAAAGACCATGGCACACCTAGCCTGAGGAAATATGGTGCTTCCCATATAGCCAGGAGCCCAGGTAAAGGGGGTTGTGCCTAAAATGTTTCCCAATTTGGGTTTTTAAACTATATTGTATGACTTTTAATGATTTTCCAGCCTAATTTTAGAGGATTTTGCCCATTTTTGGGGGATCTGGAGCCCGATTTGAAGCCGGATCTTGGGAGGAAGTTGGGATAGGATCATCAACTCAAATCCTATATAAATAATATGATTTTGAAAGACCAACAAGTTCAGAATTGTAGAATGATGATGATTTTATGAAGCTTGAAGCCATTTTATGCATGGAAGCCATTAAAGAAGCAAACTTTGGAGGCCAATTCCGGGAGCCACGCTCAACCTTTTTCAGTGCCGTCAATTTTGTTGGATTCTTGAGGTTGAGTAGAAAACAACCAGACCAGTTTGTAATCCTTTTGACACTTTTCTAATGTACTTTTGAAGTATTGAAGAGAAATAAGAAAGCCTCACCCACTGAGACAAAGGATCGAAGACGTAGGCAATCTTGTCAAACTCCATTAACAACCTTATTGTTATGGTTTGTTGTTCTTTATGCTTATGTTCTGATCTACATTTCTTTATGATGGCTTCTATAATCTCTCATCAAGTTCTTCTTCTTTCCTTAATTCCTAACTGGTAATTGAACACGTGCTTAAAACTTAACCAAGTTTTTAAAGATCATTTTCGGATCACCGTGCGAGAGTGGACTCTTCGGAAGTTTGGGACTTTGAAACTCTGGGGCTTTGGGATGCAGTGTCATGGGAAGGGTGAAAGGCCTGAAGGATGGAGTCACATGGAGAGATTCCTAGACTTTAGGAGTCCGTAGGTTTGGAATACAGTGTTAAGGGTGATTCAAAAGGCCCGAAGGCCAGAGCCACATTGCGATATTTCAAGATCCTTTAGGAATTCGGGACTCTGTAGGACATGCATGCAGAAAAGAAAAGGGATGTTCAGTGTTGAAGCACCGAACGTCGAATTCTCCTCTAGCTTGTGTGTTATATGAGGATCAAGGCTCACCGTTGATTTGGATGGTGGATGGAACTTCTCTGCGAGAGTTAGGAACCTAGAAATGGTACAAACAAGATGGATCCACATGGGCACCACGTGGACCTCAACCAAAGAACGCACGAAGGAGTCCGGGAAGCCATAACTTGTAAACCAAAGGTCAGATTAGAGCCTGATAACAATCGTTATAAATCTACGGGAGAGTAGAAGAGGATGAATCATCTCGGAGAGATGATTCAAGATTATTTGAATAAGAAAAATTTTGATGCCCCATCCATAGAAAGGGTACTTAGGGGTCGGGTGTGTTACACCAACATAGTCAGATGTCCTATAGTTAAAAAAAAAAAGGTCTAGAGCCATTTTCTTATTTTGGCCATAACCGAAGAAGATTAAGTTAGATTGAGATAAAAAATTTGGGTTTCATCCGTAGAAAGAAGGGATACAAAAGTTTCAAAGAGGGCCATTGTCCATTTCTGCTTGGATTTGTCAAAAGGTGCAAAATAGTGGTTTTGAAAGATTTGGGTCCAGATCTTTGGTCAAGATCTAGATTAAGCTGAAATTATTAGAGAGATTCCATAAATCATAAATGAAAATAATACATTAAGGAATTGATTAAACTCTAAGGATTTTGGAAGATAGATGTTGAAATAAGCCAAATTCCACAATTCTAGACCACGTTTTAGGGATTTTTGGGATTTGTAGAGGAAGTAATGTGATCCTGGATCACAAAATTGGGAAGTTTTATTTGCTCAACATTTTTTGTACTCGTCAATATAGACAACTTTATTTTAGTGAAAATATTTCAAAAATGCACAGATTGAGAGATAGCTAGTTTTGCTAAGAATTTCAAGTCTCGAAAAAAATTGTAAAAAGAACAAGGTTTCAGATTCCATATTGTTGTAGAATCTTACTGGAGTGACAGATGAAGAATATGAAGGTTTTTGTGTGTTCACCATTATGATTATTATTAATTCTTAATACAATGTTTTTCTTGGTTCTTTATGAATTTTCTTCCACGATTGACAAAAGTTGAACTTCTAGTAAAATTGCACAAGTGAAGAAAATGCACAAATGGAGTGAAAATGTCTTTCTCATGAAACAATAACTTTTAGCTCAAGGATCAGATTGAGGCATGGTAATATTCATTGGAAATATGATGTAGAGGAGAATAATATGATATTATTATAATTTGGTGATCAAAATCTGGACCAGGGGTCAAAATATAGCTCAAAACTCAACGTTCTTGGAATTGCCTCAAAATGAACGTGAGCATAGCCCTCGTCGTCACGAACCCAACGCAACTCATTTCGTCTCAAACGGACGTCGGGAGCGAGATATATCACGATCTGTCTGAATCGTCAAACAGGAAGAAAAAAATGGACGCTGATTGTGCAGTCCGTACAGTCCATACGGATGTTGACGTGGCATGACCGTATGCTGACGTGGCTTGACCGTACATGCTGACGTGGTAGAGGTGACATGGTAGTTTCATATTGGCAGACTTGGGTGAATCATTTGTTGACACGTGGTAGTTATTGGGCAAATGGTAAGGTGCCACGTGGCCCAGTCATGGGCTGCCACATGGCACCCCTTTATTGGCTATTGGTTTGGGTGTTGTTCAAAATTTTGTGTTGTTCACTAGACTCAAACCGTGAACCTCCCCATAGTCCAAATTATTGGCATGTCCGCCATGCGGTAGTGCTTGTTAATACAATGGATTTCATTATATTTAAATTGTATTGTAATTTGATATGGGGCGCATCCGGGCTGGGGCTTAGCCCCGGCCCCGGTCGCATGCATTTATATGTGACCACCGTTTCTATACACGGAGCTTTGGTGCAGTTTTAGGCGTGCGCGGAGGTTTTTAAATATAACCCATGGTTTTATGTTTTGGTACATATGACCATTGTTATATGGGCGTTGTGTTACAAATGGGGCCCAGCCCCCGGTCACACTTGCGCTATATATGACCATGTTCTCATATTAAAATGGCATGCGGGGTTTTAAAATTGTAGCCGTGGTTTTTTTATATAACATGTCACCCTACCACCGTTGGTACGTGCGCGGGGTGATTTAAATGTTAAAGCCCGCGGTTCTATATGTCACATGTGACCACAACCGGAGCACATTTTTGGGTTTTAAAATGTGGTTTTAAAATGGTTGAAACGACCTACCATGTGTTGCGGTTCTATTTGTTTATTGAAACTGAGCCCTTTTTAAAATGTGCGAGGTCGTATGGAGAATCTCACGTGCCCAGGTGCTAGGCGGTTAGGGGCTGGCGCGCCCATAACCATCCTACAGTTTGCACCATTGGCGCGGTTGCGCCCGGTGCTGGGTTTTCACGCTATATATTGCGTGTGTGCCAGGTTCATTAAAGAATGGTGTGTTTTGTATATGCAGAGCCAACAAGATTGAAGGAAGAGGATGGCAAGAGGCCTATCTTTCTCATTTTTTGGCCGATTAAGGTGCCGTAAAAGCCCAGCTAGGGATTTTGGGATGTCCTGAATCCATTGGCATTGTTATCAAGTCCATTTGAAGACTTCTTTTGCAAGATTTTATCCATTGAATTTTCAGCAAGATTCAGGGAGCTTGAAGCCCTCATTGATTGAGGACATGTTTTGGTTTCAGAGGTTTTTGAGGACTTTTACAAGTGTTTTTTCCAAAGAGAAGCTCAGGGAAGCTTATGGCCACGTGTAGAAGAGGTCATGCCCAGATGAGCCATGATCCGTTTTCAGAGTTCTATTAGTCATTTTTGGGGTTTTTATGTGTTCTGATCCCAATGGTACAGTCTTTTTTTACATTGGAGTTGAGAAGCAGCTTGTAAAAGAACTTTTGACAAATTAATCCCAGAGAGCCAAGTCCATTGATGGAGGCTCAAGGAGATGTAGCCCGGAGGGGGGTGAACTCCTTTATCATGTTGTGATTGTTCTGAGTTTGATGG
>ML776776.1:1590119-1604140 GCA_009831015.1 Picea engelmannii
ATGCTATAGTAGAAGACATGGGAAGAAATATTCCAATAATATATGCATCCTTAGAAGATCGAAAAGAAGAACATCAATCCCATATGATTAAGGTGGAAGGTAAGATCATTAATAATCTTGTTGTTATTTTAATTGATTCAGGAGTAAGCCATAGTTACATTGATCTTGAAATAGTGGACATATTTCATTTGAAGAAAAGTAATCTTGAAAAATCAGGTTTGGTTCAACTAGCCACTGGAACCAAAAGAAGGATCAATGAGATTGTCAGAGATTGTCAGAGATTGTCCAATAAACTTGAATGGAATGAATAATTTAATGTTGATATGAATATAATGCCATTAGGATCTCATGATACACTAATTGGAATGGATTGGTTGGAAAAGCATCATGTTGTCCTAGATTGTCATAACAAGACATTTACATGTCTTGATGAAGAAGAAAAATATATAATTGTGAAAGGAATTCCATGACCCATTTCTATAAGGGAGATTCTAGCCTTGCAACTAAAGATACGTTTTAGGAAATGATGTCAATTATATGCAACTCATGTGGAGGAGCCAGAAAATACCAAAGGGACAAGTCTCGAAGACTTTTTAGTATTGTAATAGTTTGAAGATGTATCCCAAGAAATATAAAGATTACCACCAAAGAGGGATATAGATTTCTCTATTGATTTAGTACCAAGAGCTACCCTAGTATCAAAGACACCTTAGAGAATGAGTACTCCACAATTAAAAAAATTACAAATGCAATTGGAAGAATTGTTGAAGAAAGGGTAAATATGCCCAAGTGTTTCACCTTGGGAAGCACTAGTACTCTTAGTTAAAAAGAAGGATGGCATGGTGAGGATGTGTATTGACTTTAGAAAGATTAATAAATCCATTGTGAAGAACAAATACCCTCTACCTAGAATTAATGACCTCTTTGATCATCTAAGAGGAGAAAAGATATTTTCAAAGATAGACTTGAGATTGGGATATCACCATGTGAGAATCGAGAAAGAAGAAGTCAGTAAGAAAACTTTTAGAACCATGTATGGACATAATTAATTTGTACAGGTGCCATTTGGATTGAGCAATGTACCAATTCTTTTTATGTCCTTAATGAATGGCATATTCAAAAATTATCTGAATAAGTTTATCATTGTATTCTTGGATGACACACTTATTTATTCCAAGTCCGAGGAAGAGCATGAACATCACTTGAGGTTGGTCCTACAAGTGCTGAGGGAACATTAGTTGTACGCAAAACCAAGCAAGTGTTCTTTTTACCAAGAGTAAATCAATTATTTGGGGCACATTATTTCAGAGGAAGACATAGTAGTGGATCTAGAGAAAATTGAATCCATTAAAGGATGGTCAACACTAAGGAATATTTCAAAAGTTATATCTTTTATGGGATTAGTTGGATACTATAGGATATTTATAGAAATATTCTCTAAGATTGTTCATCCTATCACCTCTTTACAAAAGAATGAAATTAAGTTTGAATGGACAATAGAGTGTGAATACAAAATTAATTTGTTAAAACAATTACTTACTAGTACATTGTTGACCCAAAAATATTCTTTGGGCTCAACATGGTGTTTTACACCTTCATTCCTCCACAAGCATCCCTTTGTGCTATGGTTCTGGTCCAAGACAATGGCGGGGGTCATAGTTACTATGGCCTCTACCCTTGAAAGTGTATTAGTTGGCTACCTTCTTATGGTTGTGATCTAAGTGTGTAAAGACTTGTCAGGCACTAGAGAGTATCAGGGAACAAGGTCAAGTCAGTTGTCAACAGTCCATGTCAGTTCAGGTTTGTTGCATTCAGTTGGGTCAGTGCTTCCAGGATCAATTGAGGGATAGTAAGGTCAAATGGATAAAAAATTCATGATTCTCCCTACTCTATTATCACCTTATGGGTAGTTGTATAACAACCGTGTTCATCACAATTTTCATCAGCATCTTAAATGGTACCCAAACAGGCCTATCCCGACCTTGCTCGACTTGTCATGGGACCATGTTCTTTTCCTCCCAGGGGAGGCCTTCCTGGGGTAATTTTTGAGTTATGAAACCCACCCACATCATAATTCCTCATGCCAATACTTTTCAGTTCATATTTCATGAGATAAGAACATAATTTGCAAAAATTTTAATGTTGGCCCTTTTTGCCTATCACTAGGCGGGTCCTGTGGTGACAGGGCCCTTTCGCAAAAAATAAAATTAATTCTGGTAATATTTTAAGAAATAAATTCTTCCATACTGTAGGGATCAGGACAATCTTTCCAACGGGCTATCATGGGCCCATTTATGAGTCCGTATAACCCCCCTACGGAGGATGCAAAGTTAGTGTCACCCGAATGGCCAAAACCAATAGTTGTGAATTCATGGTATGATTTTGTTCATATTTTTGTTCTAAAAGGAAAATAAAACCAATACATGGTGTAGGTAAGTGCGATATATTTCCAACGGTATATCCCATGCTTGGTTTCGACCCCTGGTTGGTAAGAACGAGCATTCTTAAGCTCATGACCACTTTTGGACACCAGATTGGTTGCAGTGCCTCGGGGTTTAAAAATTGTTGGTAAATAGTTTTAAATAGGATATTCAGTGATGCCACGCTATAATGGACTCAGATACCTTTCCAATGGATCCTCATTTTCCTCATTCCGACCTCGAATGGCCCAGTATAGCGAGGTTTCATGACAGATAAAACAACCATTATTGGCCCGAACACACAAATCTATTGCCACTTCGTCGAATTACTCATTGATAAATTTCCGACAGTACTTCATTTACCTCTATTGGATATCGTATGGAAATATGGCGCCTTTCGCAATATTGGGTGCCATGTGGGCCCACCAACAAGTCAGGGGTTTTAAGCAGCCACTGTTCCAGGCCAAAATTGAGGGGTGAGGTGGCTTTATTTCAGATTGGTGACCACATATTCTCGACGATCTCGTCAAGACCTTTCCAACGACGTGCTTTGCGTACAATTCCAACTTTGTCTCATCTAACAACCTTTTTGGGGCTAAGTCAACAATAGCAAGGTCAAAGTCAAAGCTAAAGTCAAAGTCAAACTTTGACTTGGCACCATTTTCGAGAAATATTAAAAAATAGTGGAAAAATAATAAAATAAATCAGAAAATTCAGAAAATCATGGGAAGGACACACAACCTCCCTCATGCAATAATGGGGAAATTTGATTTTTTGAAAAATTAGAAAATACAAAACCCTCCCTCTCCCCTCTCTCAAGTCATTTTGGCATTTTGGCCAAGGGGAGAGGGAGTTATGCAACAGGTCTTCAATGGTAGAAGGAGGATTCCTGGAAACAAGTGCAGTTCTTCATTGGGAAGCCATCCATAACCATGCACCAACCTTTAGACACAAATCCAAGTAACCCACCATCAACCCCAATTTAAAAGGAAAGAAACATTTTTGTTGGTTATGGTCGATTTTTGTATGGAAAATTGTTATTTCTTCCTTTAGAATGGTAGCTTTGGTGTTGGTTCAGATTTGGAATAGAATATTGGCTCATGTTATTTCTAGTGTGCCATATTCATTTGTTTTTATGTGCAAAAATGCAAAGGGGAGGGTATTCAAGCCCCTCTTGGGCACCAGGCCCAAACCTCCAAGGCCCCTTTAGAGAATTAAATTTATGTGTTTCATTGAGTATGCAGGCTTGTGCATGGCCATTTACAAGGATGGGCTTTGAACTACATCCCCCTCCCTTTTTCTTTGCTGAAAAAGCCCAAGAAATTTCCTAGAAATCAAAAAGGAGGAGAGGGGCTTTGAACCTGAGACCTCCCTCTCCCAAAACTATTGAAAAAACCCAAAATTCAAAAGAAAAATTAAAATTTCAAACTTGGCGGGTGGTCGACCACCCATCCACCACTAGGGCGCCACCACCACCTACTCCCCCCTGCACACATTCACCTTTTCACATGCCAAACAACATCTTCTCCACTCCTCCACCTGCACGTTGCTCCTCGCTCCACCTCTTCCTCCCATGCGCACATTCATCCCCACTCACCACCACCTCCCTTCTTCCTCCTCCTATCGCATAGTCCCAAACCCACATGCACATCCACTAACCTTCTCCATCTACCTTGCACCTAACTCCACCTCTGCACTGCCACTTCCCCATTCCTATCCCTGCGCGCTCACCCTCCACTCCTCCTCCCCTCTCTCCAAAGCCCTCAACCCCTCTCCACTCCTCCACGTGCAACCCCAAAACCCAAACCCCATTCCCTATCCCCACTCCTCCTCACCTCTACGCAGACCCTTTCCCCTCCACACTCCACTCTCCATCCCCTCCTCCAAACCATCGCCACCTCTCGTCCCCCCTTTTATTTCCCTTTCCCCTCTCCCCTACCCTCGACCTCACCTCCTCCCATCTCCCTCCCCACGGGATCCATTTTGGGCTTTTGATCTAGTCGTATGGGTGACCAGGGGCGCCAAGGGTAGAGGGTTTAGTTTTATTTATTTTTATTTAAATTTAATTTTAATTTTTTTCTGTTATATACTTTTTTATTTATATATTTATAAATTTGTTTTTAAATTTTAGATTTTACTATTAATTTTAATATTGTTTTATTTTATTATATATATAAAATATATATTCAATATATATTATATATATATTTAAAAATTAAATTATTATTAATTTTTTTAATAAAAAAAAACATTTTAATAAAATTATATATATATACATTTAAACTATACATTAAAAAATTAAAATCCCCCCTCCCAGGGTCACTGGACCTTTTAATTGCATAAGTTATCCATCCGGAGGTGTATTTTTTCCCGTGAATAGTCGAAATGACTAGGGTGAATTCAAAAATGCATCCATGGAATTTTACTCTGCAAATCCAGCCCATAATTTTAGCGGTGCGTCCCAGAGCGATAGGGACTCATTATTGGACCAAAAAGCACGCATCGGAAGGAGGCCTAATTGGGGGTCTCCGAGACCAAATTGGGTCGGATGAGGAAAACCCATTTCAACTACAGGTATGCAGGCCTGTAGAATCCTACCAATTCTTGTTTCCCCATAATGTTTCCCCAATTTCAAATTTTTCCCTGATCAACTCTCGCCAACTCCTTCACGCGTACCTTTCTGAGGCCATATCTTACTCATACAAAGTCAGATTTGCGCCAAACAAAAGGCATCGGAAAGGTAGTGAATAGAGATACAACATGGGAACATTAAAATTCATTTTTTTGGTTGTTTGGTATAGGTAAAAATCCTCTCAAGGTTCAGGCCCAGGAGGTCCCTTCGTCGAAACAAGCCCAAATCAAAGTCATGCTTCGGCCAGCTCACAAGGAAACTTATAGGAAGAAAAGGGGGGGTATAATCAGGTCTGAAAATTTCCTGAATAGCGGGCATTTCCTTACATACAACGATCAAATCCCAAAGGCCCCTTTCCCTCCTAATCATCTCTGCAATTTCCCCACACCTTGGGGCTTCATCCTGGTGAATCTGACAATGATGGATGGCCTGGAACTATACTAAATCACCTCATCTATAACTGAAAAACATGGCAGCAATAAAAGAGTCTCTGGGATGGTACAAATCCCAAGGCAAATGATGATGTGGCATATTAATTTTGTCATTTTATGAAAAATGACTTTTTGGAATAGTTTGGTCTCGCATAATTTTCTTTTTGGTATGTATATATTGTAATTAAGAGGTCAAATCAAATTTGATTCGATCCCTTTTGGATAAGATTCTCTTTTAGGATAAGGTTACTTTTTGGTAAAAAGACAAAAACACTTTAGGGTTGGTCCACTTGTCACTTTTCCAAAAGTGACAAGTGTCTTGTGATCTAACCCTAAGCCTTCACCTCTCCTTTATAATAAGATGGTTGGCATTGTAAAAAAGGAAGAGGATGAATATAGTAACAAAGCTTTGCTGAAATTTTCCAAAACTTATTGTGTGTGTGATACTTGTTGAATTTTAGTTGTTGGATATTTCACTTGTTGGTTAAGGGTTGAGGGGTAGAATTAAATACTTGTTATGTTAGCTATCTCCAAGAGGGATTGGTTAACTAGGTGTTTGTTGTTGTTTCCTTGGGTTTAACTTACTTGGTTTCATTTTCTAACAGCTTTATTTAACTTGTTTGATGTGTTTTAGTGCATATTTTCTAAAGTATTCAGTTGTTTTCAGCCTTAGTTAGTGGTTGGAAGTCCCAGGGCCCCTTAGGACAACCCTTAAATAAGCCTCTTAGCTTGTTGTTCATACTTATTTGCTTCCTTATCTTGTTCATGTACATTTCTGTTATGTTTTCCTACTATTAACCTTGTTGTCCCAAACAAGAAAATTAACCATTTTGGTCAATTTCCCCCCACGGGACAACCATATTAGTTGGTTTTTATCTATATTTTATGTGCATTTTTTTTTTTCATTTACTTCAGTTTTTCCATATAAAATAACTAAATTTTCGTTGTTCTCCTGCAAGGATACAATCTAGTCACCTACTCTGCTTCTCCTAAGTGGTTGGGGACCACCTAAAGACCTGTTTGAGGCAAAAGGGCCAACAAGACAGTGAAGAAAAAACATCATATCATATTGGTAAATCTACCCAATCAATCTCGTATTCACCTTATATTCACTTGCACTCATTCCAAAAAATTTGGCACACATACCCATGTTGATATGTTTTGCTTATGTAGATAGTTTGAGTAGTTTACTTGTAAATTTATGTTTATAAAATATGATTTGTACTTTCATAAATAGCCATCTCTACTTCCAATTAAGATAAGTGAACTTCCAATCCCCATACAAGGAATCAGTTGGAGCTTTCATGCACATGGCGGCCTTGCCGCTCACAAAGAGCCTCAACCCATTCCTTTGGGTTGAATGGTATAATTGTTTACTTGTAATTAGTTAATTTTTTCATCTTTCATTGTCTATTTTCTCATACACTAATCTACAGGTGGTTTCCCCTAAAGGGGCCATGCAAAAATCAACAAGCTAAAAACACTAAAAAAAAAAAACTGCAAAAACACTTGAAAACAAAGCAGGGGTCCACCCCATACACTCAAAACAAACCTATACTATTTAGCTATATACATAAACATATTATTTATCCGTGACATATATGTTACATACTTATTTACTTGTTTTTTGTATATAGTTTTAGATTGATTTCAATTCATTGACCAAGAGGCACGCTTGTGAAAGCAACACGTGACCTCACCACATGGATGGTTTGCTCCTTTATTTCAAGCAATTTCAAATTCATAGAATACTAAGTGTCAAATCTAGGGAGTCTTCATCATGATCCCCTTAGAAGTTGTCTAGTTAGTATAAATCGAGTGGTCTTTCCTTAGTACCACACGGTCAAGGAGTTGAATAGCTCAGCTTGGCTGGAATACTACTCGGCTTGGGTAAGCTCAGATAAAACTCCCTTTAAAGGGGTCCTGGGTCTCTTCCTTTTCACAGGTATCATTCTTCCATCCAAGTGGACTTAAGATCCTGAAAGTGCTAGTGACGAGAAGTGGCTAATCCATGCTTCTCTTAACTACATGGGGCACTCTTCAACCTAACCACCATGGTATGCTAAGACTACTCTTCTTATACTAGTTGGAACAGTTATGGGATGTGTTTGGATGATCGGGATAACCTTCAAAACAATGTGTTGTCCAAGGCATGTGTTAATAACTAAAAATTCACCAATAAAATACATTTAAAGTCAAACCTTTTGCCAGTCCACCCTTCATCCACGAACCGAAATTGCAGTTGTAAATACTCTCCTATAACATAGTTGTAACAACTTGTAAAAAGGTTGTTCATCTCCATTTACAACCCCCTTTTTTATTTGTCAATCTTCTGTGATCACTTCCCGGGTCACCCCAAGGGGTACCAATCCATCCTGGACTTGTTTCTCTGCCTTAAAAGATTTGAACAACTTCTTGTTTGCAGTTTACAACCATCTAAAAGGACTTGTTTGTAGCTTTTAGTCTCACATTTCACCTTTATTTTTTCACTTTTTCACTTGAGGCATCCATTGGTTTAATTGTCCAGGACCCCGATTTACCCCAGGAACCCATTCTGGACCATTTTCCAAGGCTTTAGTGAAGCGAACTTCTCGATGTTCACTTTGTTTAGTTTTCTGTCCTAAAAAAACAAGCAGCTTATTTTCATCCTATTGTCCTTAATTTTCACCCCCCGTGTCATTTTGGCCATCTAGGAAGCTGAGGGAGGACAACACCTAGGGTGGGTGGTCCTAAGAAAGACTTCTTGTAAGTCTTTCACCTCTCATTTTTCCCCTTCATTACCACCTCAGGCGAAGGACCATCTGAGGTGCGGGTAGTCTCTGCCTTGTGCCGAGCTATCAAAGAGGTTGTAACCGGCTTCACAGTCGGATAGGTCAGATCTATCCCAACAAACATATTTTTCTTATAACATGCACCTATTTTGAAGATTACTTTTTCTTATAACATGCACCTATTTTGAAGATTACTTACTCAAATGAGAGTTTTTTTATATGAACAGATGCATGCAAAGGACTTGGGGAAGTTCTCACTTAGAATGACATGTCATCAGTTATGAGTCTAGAAATCTTAAAGAACATGAGAGAAATCATGCCACGTGATTTGGAGCTTGTGTACATAGTTCATGTATTGAAGATGTGAAGGAATGATTTACTGGGGAAGAAATTTGAATTAAGGATAGACCATAGTGGTTTGAAATATCTTTTTGAGCAACCAATTTTGAATGCTAAGCATACAAGACGGTTGAAATTTTTAAATAAGTATGACTTTGTCATCAAATATATCAAAAGAAAAGAAAAGAAAGTTGTCGATACACTCAATAGAAGAGTACATCTCACTCATGTTTAAACCTAATTTCAAATTTTAATCTTAATACTCATGCTCAGGAAAACCCATATACACCACTTTTTCTTAATCTTTTTCTTCAATGTAGATACAAGGCCCACTTTAAAGATTTATCTGTAACTTTTCTTCCAACTTTCTTTAAAGATTTCTCTCTCAATTTTCTTTAAAGTTTCAGGAGTTTTATATATTACTACATTAAGTCTCATAAATTTTGTGTTATTTAAATAACTACAACTTAAATTGTAAAAAATATGTTTAAAATTTTCAAAATAATATTATTATATTTATTTCAAATAAAAATAACATTAAGAAAAAAGAAAAATCTCATTAAATGGCATGACACATTACATTTCATTTTAAACAAAAATTTGCAATAATCTTTTGTTAAGTTGGTAGAGTGCTTCAACATATAATCTTCTGTTCAGTTCGTAGAGTTTTTCTTTAGCATATAATCTTTTGTTTAGTTGGTAGAGCTTAGCTTTAGCATATAATCATATAATCTTTTGTTCACTTGGTAGAGTTTATAATCTTTTAGTAGAGTTTTTCTTTAGCATATAATCTAATCTTTTGTTTAGTTGCTAGAGTTTAGTTTTAGCATATAATCTTTTGTTCAATTGGTAAAGTTTACTATATTCTTTCTTATAAAAAAAATAAAAAAAATATTTAAAAAATATTATCACTACAATCATATAAATATATTTTCATTAACACTAACATCAAATATATTTCCATTTTCTATTGAACAAGCACTCTTGGATATTGCTACAATATTCAAATTTTCTCATAAATTTCCTACAATTTAAATTATAAAAAACTATATTTCAAAACTCGATACATTTCATGTTAAATAAATTACATTTAATATTAAATAAATGATCATCCGAGCTTATTTTTTTCATTATTTTTTCCACATTTTCTACATCACCTTCATAATATTTTTCCATTAGGATCTCCTTAATACCTTCTCATAAAAAACAACTTTTCCATTTAAAGGTTTTTTCACCACATTATTATATGAATATATAGTTCCTTTCAGAAATTGTTATATTGTCAAGACCTAATAATTTACTTTCTTGCTCTGTTGATTGTTTTGTTTGTTGAGGAAGTTCACATGTTGGCATAACACGATAAGGAAAAATTAGATAGAGATGTTTTTATGAGAATTTTTATGTCTTTTTTTATTATCTGTCATTATATTTAATGGAGAGTTATAGTCATTAATCAGATACAACCTGAGTGGGTTTAATGATTAAGAACATGTGTTTCCTCCTAAAAAATCATAAGTTCAAATCCAGAAGGGGTAGGGTATGTATACCTCGCTAAACTTTACCAGTCAAATGACTGGAGGGTCTCATACACCAATCCTCCTCGTGCTCGATTGTCTCCTTTCCCAGTTTATACTAGTTACCAAGTAAGTTTGAAAAAATCATATTTCTTCAAATATCTATTCACAAATATCTTTGAAAATATTTGTGATTATCAAAACCTTTGCAGTAGGTTCCACCGCACACTCTAACTAATTTTGTAAATTGAACACCAACCAAACACTGCTTCAAAACATAACTTTCCTTGATGTTATTAAACATCTCTCAAAAGATGACACACAAGAATGAGTGAATCATGCTTATACTGAAAACATAATCCTAAAATATACAAGAAGTATTAAACTTTAATACTTCGATGTGCACAAAGCGTATTAAACTTTAATACTTCGATGTGCACAAAGCTTAGGGTTCATAGAAAAAAAAAATAGATTCAAGAATAAAGTGTTGGATAGTTGGTTGTCATTGATGTCAACAGAAGTGTTGGGTGCATTTGAAGAAGTCTAAAAAAGAAGCCCTGGAGGTGTGGTCACGAAAACCAAGTTGTTTGATGAATAAAGACATGAGGTTGTCCCACATGACAGAACTCTATCTCTGGAAAAACAAGCTCTCTGGACAAATCCCGCACAATATTGACGAGCTGAGCAGCATACGTTCTCTCGACTTTTCAACTAATCAGCTGAATGGAACGATTCCTGAAACAATAGCAAATCTGGTCCACTTGGAAACCTTGTCTTTGTGGGAGAACAACCTCACGGGGTCTGTCCCTGCACAGCTAGGAATGCTTGTTAACCTGACAACATTGGAACTTTACAGTAACAAGCTTAGTGGGTGGTTGCCACAGAATTTGGGTACGCATTCTGATATTTGGCTGATCGATGTTGCAGACAACGATTTCGAGGGCCCTCTGCCTGGAGACCTATGCAGGGGCAGAATCTTTTATGCGTAGGTTATATTTTCAAATAATTTTAATGGGAGCTTGCAGCCTTTATACTATTGCAACAGTCTGCAATACGCAAAACTCTATAATAACCAGTTTAGTGGTGAGGTTCCTTTGACGTTATGGAGCTCTCAAAATCTTATAGAATTGACGCTCTATAATAATATGTTTGAAGGCCACATTCCCGTAGAGATTGGTGGAGCAAAGGAGTTGCAATGGTTAGAGATTGCCAACAATCGGTTCAGCGGAATTATTCCTCCACAGATCGGACAGCTGAGGAATCTCTTGAGGTTCAATGCAAGCAATAACCCGCTGTCCGGGCCTCTTCCTGATGAGCTTGCAGACTTTCCACATCTCTCTGACCTCAGTCTTGCAAACAACAGGTTAACAGGTGAAATTTATGCATTGTTAGGTTCCTTGTCAAATTTAAGCGTTCTAGATCTGTCAAACAATCAACTTGAGGGGGACATTCCTCCTGAATTGGGGTATCTGGAGTTAACCCTTTTTAACGTATCTTTCAACCAGTTGTCTGGCTCAATTCCGGTTGCTTTCAAAGATTTGCGTTATAAAGATAGTTTTCTTGGCAATCCCTACCTAGGCGAGGATCCGGGATTCGGGTTTAGGCTTAGATCATGTTCTTCAAAGAAAAGATATTCATTATCAAATCATTATTTGTCCATAATTCTAGTTCCAATTCTGGTGTTAGCAATGGGAATTATCAAATAAATAAAGTTCACATTAGTAGATCCAATGAGCGAACAATTGCCAAACACTTTGGTGCACAGACAACAAAAAGTCTAATTCGTACATATTATCAAGAGAAAAAAATATTCCAACGAATTAGGTTATAAGCATCTTTGTACCTTAAAAGAATATCTATTGCTCTCGATTTCTCACAATTATTACAAGTCTTGGATTTTTGGATTTTGTAAGCATGAGTGGTGTTTGAACGCGCAAGATCTGGGATGGTTTTGTGTGTCCAAGCTTCTGTGATATTAAAAAATGGCTTTGCTATGAATCCATCGAAATATCTTTGTAACAGATCCCGAAATGTGAAGGCTTTAAACTTATGGGGATCTGTAAACTGAGCAAATGTCTGGACGAAGGCGCAGAAGAGTTCATATAAAAGCTGCACACCTTCAAATTTGAAACATATAAATCTTCATTAAAATAAACAAACGCGACTATTTCAAATTATATTCGAAAGTGGACGCATTGTCTAAAAGATACATATAAACATTAAAATACATATAAAATTAACAAGATATATGAATACATATAACATAACACAAAAATGCATATAGAATGAACCATTTAAAACAACAAAACCCTTATCAAAATTCTGTGTAGCACAATCTAACTTGAATTTCAAGATTCAGATCAAAGCGAACCAAAATACCTTAATATTGAGCCTATTAAATGACTTTAAGTGGCAACATAATGGGGGTGATTACCATATCATTTGAGAAACTCAAGTGGCAACATAATATGGGCGAGTAGTGATAGATTATTTAAAGAGAGTGAAGGAGTGCACGCGTTAGTACTCCTTCACTCTGTTTAAATAATCTATCACTACTCTAAGAAGTGCTTCTTGATTGATTGTACGATTCTAGGAGAAAGACTATCTGCATGAATCCATGTACACACAATATAAGTGTGGTCTAACTGTAAAAAAAACTGGAATTCATAAAAATATATATAAAACTTAAAATCGGCAAACTGATAAATATATTAAAATTATTTCGATTTTATTGTACAACAGATATAGATATAGAAGCTAAACTTAGCGGAAATCGTTATTACTGTAACTCGCTAAATATACTATGAAGGAGAGAAAAACAATATAATTAAGGAGAGTAACAATATAGTTACAATAAAATACTATTCAAGTTAAAATTTTGAAATAAATTTAAAAGTAAAAACTAAGACAGTTTTATTTTACGTTGATTTTAGAAATTCATTTTTTTACTTTTTATGAGTAAAGTGAAACATTAAATAATTCTATCTTATAAATAATGTATTAAGGAATTCCAAGATTTCGTTTTGTTATAAATTTTATTAAGAAACTGTAATATGTAATATTCACAGGGCGGCTCTATACATAGGCGAGGAAGGAAGGACAACGAAATGCTACAGTTATAGTTACATGGATCTTGCCTCTTTTTTTTATGATTTTAGATTTGAAATCGGGCATCCACAAATTGTTTGTCTGTATGTAAACCCCTTTCAACCATTGGAAGGCTAATGCCAACAAAATCTAATTTATTTCATCTAACACAACCAAATTTATTTTAATTTTAATAATTTTTAATTTTATTAAAAATGTTAGAGAAATATATAGTCAAATCAACCTGAATCTCAAAGTTTAACCATCCATTTAAAACCTCCACACAGTATGCGGAGATTTTATCCAACCCATATCGGAAAAGGGAACACGTTTATTATGAAACATATCTTAATCGAATTGTGAATATCTTCTCCAACCCATATCCCATAGATATCCTATGATGCGCCATTTTAAAAAGGAAGCATAGAAATCAAAACTTGAAAAAGTAAACTATCGAACAAGTATCGTCCTAACACAAAAACATATACACTTGAAATTTTCCCCTCATTGTTGAACCTACATCGATCACCGAAAGGAATCATATATATCGAATATACGATGTAAAATTTCATTTTTGAATGTTCGGAAGGAGAAAGTATCGACCTAAGAGAAAAAAATATAAACCCAGTATAACTGGTTCGCGATTTTTCCCTCGTAGTTGCACCTGCATCGATCACCTAACCCGAAATTGAAAAAGTAATCTATCAATTATACATCATAACCTGAAATTGAAAAAGTAATCTATCAAATATACCATGCAAAATTGCATTTTTCAATACAGTTCAGAAGGAGAAAGTATCTAGCTAAAACAAAAACAGATAAACCCA
>ML776776.1:1605066-1617251 GCA_009831015.1 Picea engelmannii
AAGAGGTTGTTATTTCGAGAAAGTCCATAAGAATTTTTTCGAATTTTATATTTTGAGTAAAATGGTATAGGTTCGTTTTAACATTTTTATTTTCTTAAAACCTTAGTGATATTTTTAGAAGATTTTTTTAGAATTAAAAATTAAAATATTTAAATTTAAAATAGAAATCAAATCCTTAACATTTAAAGTTATCCCAATCTTTATTAGAATTAAAATTGTCAATTTCATATATGATTATTTTCATATATTAATAATCTTTTTACTACCTCCATACAATACTTGTTCATAATGTTTTTAAATTTTTTATAAATATTTACATTTCTCTTTTTACTACCTCCATACAATACTTCTTCATAATGTTTTTAATTTTTTTTTAAATATTTACATTTTTCATAGCATTTAGTTATGTGATTTATATTTTTTCTTTTAAATTATTAAAAATGTATATCACAAATTTTATTTTTTTAATTACAAAAAATATTAATAAATTATTTTTTCAAACACAAAAATATTAAAGAAATCAACCTTCTTTCTAGGATGTCTGCCTTTTCTCCCTTCTTTTGAAGACCAAAACTACTTAGCAATATAAGATCCCATGGTCTTTGAGGGGTGGGAATTTATTAACTTGAAAGCACTTTCCAAAACATTTTTTTTCCTTAATATGCAATGGACATTTTTCCAAAGATTGATAGTGATCTCAAAGCACGTGGCTTTGTTGCATACATTCGTTGTACATTGATAGTGATTATTGTGTACTATTTCTATAATTGGGTCATTATCTTCGATTCAAGTTGAAGACATATTTCATTAAATTAAATGTGGCATTAAACATTAATATAAAATATAAAATTTAGAGCTTTAGTGAAATGGATTTAGAGTGAAAAAATACTTGATTTACTATTTAAAATAATATATTAATTTTTTATAATTTAATATTATAATTATTTGATTTATTATTTAAAATAATATTTTATTTTTTATAATTTAATATTATTATTATAAGATGTGAAATTATATATATAATTTTCTTATATATTTTCAAATATTATTATTAAAAAATTTATATTAAAATTTAAATCTATGTCATCGTGCTTTCAAAAATCATTAAAAACTATTTTAAAAATGTTTTCACTCTAGTTGTATATTATTGTTATAAGTTTGATTGAGTAAAAAAAAAAGAAAAAAACAAGTCATTTCTAAATTGAATTGGACTTTGTATTATATAATATTTTATAATTGAATTGGACTTTGTGTTATATAATATTTTATTTTATGAAATGATGATAAGAAAGTTGTATTGTATTTATAGTTTTTAGCTATTGATTTTGAAATCTACTATTGTATGATGATCGAAATATATTTTAACATATTGTTTTGTGTTTGAGAAATATTTTTAATATATTTATTATTTACAAATTCTTATACTCAATGTTTTATTTTAAAATCTACTATTGTATGATGATCGAAATATATTTTAACATATTGTTTTGTGTTTAATAAATATTTTTAGTATATTTAGTATGTTTGAGAAAGTCCTTCTTTCGATGCCATATTCTCACTTTGAGATGTCCTCTTTCTTTATCCAATATCAGGATCTCCTTCACCATGACTTAGCTTTTCCCTGGTAATCATGCATATTCAAACAATCAACTATCAACCTGCTCTGATATCACTTGATCCAAAAATGATCATTTAAAAGACTACGATTAAGTTTATGCATAAGCTATTTTACCATTTAGGATTTAAAGAGAAGAAGAAAAAGAATATACTTAATGGAAGAATTATGCATCCATTATAGAGAAATCAGAACAAAAAAAAGACTATAAGAACAAAAAACCATAATGTCAAAGATTGATAACGAAGTTTGGCACAAATTTTCCTACGTCTTTGGGCCTTTGTCTTTAGTGGGAGGCTTCTTATTAATCTTCAATGTTTAAAACATGTATCAAAATTACATCAATTTGGACTCTGATAGACTCTGTTGTGTTCTGCTATGTCTTAGGAACTTGATACAATAGACAACAATGAAAAAGGTGGAGTAGAACTCCGGAAAATGGCCTCCAAAACTCGCTTCCTCAATGGCTTCCCTGCATAAAAATGGCTTGATCTTCAAAAATTCTTCATCATTTTGTTGTATCTTCCCTATCAAAACACTCAAACATGCTTTGTTTATATAAAAAATTTGTTGGGGGTCGAAATCCCAACTTCCCCCCTCTTTTTGGGCTCTTTTTGGGCTCAAATCCCATTTTCAGGGAAACAATCCACTAAAACCAGGCCCAGATTTGGTAAAATCCTCCAAATTTGGCCAAATCCACCAGATTCAGTACAACTGGCACAACCCCCAAATCCTGGGCTACTGGTCATATGGCGCCCCTTGTGACTAGGGCCCTAAAATTTTAACCTAACCCACATTGGGAAAATTCGGGCTATCATGTGGTTCCCTTTAATTGGGCCTTTATGTCACCCCCTGATTGGCTCGAGCCGCGTCAACCTGTCCATTCAGCCACCACGTCATCATCTATACTGCCATGTCATCCTACCCAGTCAGTCTCCACGTCAATGTCCATACTGCCATGTCATCCTTCCCAAACAGTTGCCATGTCAGTATCTGTACTGCCACGCCAACCTTTTGTACTACCACGTCAGCCTTTCATATTTCCACATGTCTTGTTGTCACTGGCCCAGGTCACATCCATACCACCAATTTTCACCTTCGTACAGTGCCACACGTCACCTCTGCATAGTTCCACGTGTCACTTACATATAATGCCATGTGTCATCTTTTTAGTGGTCGAAATCACCCCTAAAAATGACAGAATTTATTGACATGTGGCACGTCTTGGTGTTGCCACGTGTCATGCTGACGTCATCTTCCACGTCAGTTGTACGGCCTTTGACCAGTTGACTTTGACCTTTGACTTTTTTCCCTGTTTAGGAAAAACTACAGATCGCGATACTTCGCAATACGGAGTCCATTTTCGAAAAAACATATACTGCCAGAATCAACACGACAAGCCCTATGCGACGGCACTATTTTCATCTGAATCCAAGAACTTTGAAATTTTGGCCTTCTTGGATCCCTTTGGATCATAGCTATAGTTTCACTATTTCTGGTTTTTGGTTCTCTTGGAGAGTGCGCCCCACTTGGAGAAGGATATTCTTGGTGGTTCTTGGTGATCTCTCTTGTGTGCTACCTCTGGAAGAGTTGCACTAAGGTTGTGTGGTGTTTCCTAGTTGCTTCGATCTAGTTGCAGTTGCAGTTGTAGTAGCAGTTGCAGTAGTAGTTGCAGCTGCAGTAGCAACTGCAGCTACAATTACTAGTTGTGTTAGTTCTATGGTGCGCTAGTGATGCACCTATCTTGCACCAGTTCTGTGGTGATTCAGTTGTCTACCCTCGCTAGGGTTTGATAAGAAGAAGAGATAAGTATGTAGTTCTTAATTGTTGGTTTGCTCTTGTGATTAGAGCTTGTTCATGGTTGTATTGGAATATTCTCTCTAAGAAAATTTGGCTCGGTTTTCCCCAAGTTTGGGGTTTTCCCAGGATAAATCTTTGTGTCATCTTGTGCTTGTTTATCTACTTCTTATATATTTCAGTATGTGATTATTGAATGTTAAAATAAGATAAAAATGTTATCGTAAATATAATTTTAACGAAACTAATGAAAATATAACATGGTATCCGAGCAGGTTTCCTTCAGAACAATCTAATCACTGGAAGGAGGATCATGAGATTTGCCACATTACTGAGATTTCCCATTTCACATGCAATTTGCAGCTGCACATTTTTCTTTGTCAATATCGTTGAGCACTCGTTATAAATTTGATTGGGGAAAAATACACCACTAATGAAATCACCCTACTCTAGCGCACCTATTACACTTCTTAGATTGAATTTCCGTCAAAAATTGAATTTTTAGGGTTTTAGGCCTGTTGACATTTTCCTGAACATTGAACCTTATGATTCAGATTTCTAACTTTTTCGTATTGATGTAATGTCTCATATTAGAAGACAAATATGGATGTTGTACTTAAGATGAGGGTGTTTGCAGTGTTGACTTTTCATAAGAGATGATATTGTTTGTGAATATATTATTACAATGATGAGTGTTCCATATATATAGAACATATGGTGACCATCCATGAAAGGATGTGTCTCTTGGATAATAAATAGCTATATATATATATATATATATATATATATATATATATATATGGAAGAATGTCTTCTCAATGTTGTTCAAACATCAAAATTCCCTCTCAATGAGGGAGACATTCTTCATCATGCGAAAACTTGTCTTTGAAGTATACAAACTTTAAACACTTCCTCTTAACTAGGGAGGTATTATTTGTTGCCACACAAGCTCATTGGATATCCATAGTACAAAACGACTTCACAACCAATGCATCCAAGGCCTGTGGGTAGCTATCAAATAGCTTCAACATGTCACCATGACATCCACTACCTCACAATGCATATGTACCTCATCAAGTGCACCCTTGTGACTTCACATCCAATGCATTCAAGGCCTGTGGGTAGCTCTCAAATAGATACAACATGTCCCTAGGACATCCACTACCCCACAATGCATCTGTACCTCGTCACGTGCACCCCTATGACTTCAAATCAAATGCATCCAAGGCATGTGGGTAGCCCTCAAATAGCTACAACATGTCCCCAGGACATCCACTACCCTGCAATGCATCTGTACCTCATCACTCCCTCTGAAGAGGGACCACGCCAAGCTATCTCTCTTACTTTCACGAGCCCTCCTGTGAGGGAGTTAAGCTCGATCCTGCTATGATACCATGTTGACTTTTCATAAGAGATGCTATTGTTTGTGAATATATTATTACAATGATGAGTGTTCCATATATATATAAAAGATATGGTGACCATCCATGAAAGGATGTGTCCCTTGGATAATAAATAACTACATATTTATTATATATATATTTATACTTTGTATTATAAATATCATGTCATATATATATCTGGAAGAATATCTTCCCGATGTTGTTCAAATGCCAACATGTAGGAGACATACACTTGGAAAAATGACATTTATCCAAGCAGTGACAGTAGATCCAAAGGGATCTTAGATGTAGTGCACTTAGAGGAAGCCCAAGAGTTGGAGGAAATAGTGACAATGTCTCTTACAATGTAGAATAAATCAAATGGGACAACATGATCTAGGTGGATATCGGTGGCCACCCACCTATTCCACTGGCACCTAAATAGTTTTCCACCTTGGGAGTTTTTCTTCTAGTTTTCAGGTCCAGAACTCTTGGGGGCGTTTTGAGGCCCAAAATAACGTTTTTAGGGCCCACCACAATTAAAATGTAAATAGAGTTGGATTCTGATGGAAACATGTGTAGTCCTCGGATAGAACTTTCCAATGATCTATCGTGTGCCCCAAATGGAGATCGTATGCCAAAATTACGCCCCCGGGAAGTTGATACACCAAACTACCCAAAACGGGGTCCACAAAACTGTTGGCTTTTCATCTTCCAAGGTTATGGTTTTGGATTCTCTTTATGATAAAAAGGCATTTTGAGCCTCATTGTAACAATGATCTTCTTGCGAATGTGAGTAGCCATCACATCTCTTCTCGGAGATAAGTTGCCACCATTCTAGTGAGTCTTTCACTCTGTATTTTTACAATCTTTGTACATTTTCGCTCATTAATAGAAATTGTGTATTACTGTATCTCTGATACATTTATGTTATATTATTGGATATCCAAGATATCTCTGTATATTTATTTATTATATCTTTGCTCTAATTTCGTGCCAAAAATAATTCAGATCACGACATCAACTAGACTCCAGGTTTGCATATCACGTTTGATATTTTATACTGTTGCAATCTAAGTAAGTGTTGTAACTAGAATAACAGTCTTTAGAGTTCTATTACTTCTATTGCTATCAAATGTCAGTAACACTTGAATATTGTTGGTATTATGATCATTAAGTAAAAAATCATTATTTATTATTAATGATGCACTTGTTTACAAGATAAATTGATCTCCTCTAGGATATGTTCTTGGTTGTCGACCTTGTTCCAGGCAGGGTATCTTGTAAATTCCATGGAGGTTACCATGGAGATGTTCTTTATTGTTCTGGGCAGGTTTCCATGGAGGAATGATTGGTCACAAAAATGGAAGAGTGTTGTTCTTATTTTTTTTATTGTATTTTTATTTTGGCTCTTGTTCCAGGAAGGTCATAAGTGATAGCTCTGAGAAGGAGCTACTGTGATGATCTTGTTCCCATTCTTTCTTTTATTATTGTTCTTATTAAAAGAGTATTATTCTTTTCTGTTGTTTTCCCTTTCTTTTTTCTCTTGTTCCAGGAAGTTCATATGTGATAACTCTGAGAGGGAGCTATAATAACGGTTGTAGAAGGAAACATATTAGATGGTCCCTAGTTGAGACATGGAGAAAAGTATCCATACATAGAGTTGTGTACATGACCGTACTTATCCATGTAATGAAGGAGAAGATGACGAAGTAAACACCTTCTAACAATAAGGGAACTTTTGCAAGATACATAGTATCTCATATAGAAATTGATTGTAAGGAGAAGAAGGATCCAAAGATGATCGTACAGGTGTATCTAGTTCAGTTGATCACTCTTCAGATCATCGAGAAAAGTTAGTAGAGCCAGAAGGACCTACCTAGAATCATTGCAGTGACCATGAAGAGACCAACATGGTCCCATGATACTTTGTAGAATGAAAAGGGGATACAAATATATGGCATTTATGAGCCATATCATGAGGAGGAAAATATGGTTCCACTATTGGTGAGAATGGCGGCCCCACCAAGTACTCGCCTAGAAGGAGCTAGAGAATCAACCCTCAAGATCTAGTAGGGAGGAACAACCTCCCCAGGACATTTCATAGGAGATCAAACTTCAGAGGAGGTCATCACATGCAGAGGGAGAATATGTCTCGAAAGATTATATATATTCAGAGGGATTCAAGCTTTAGAGGGAGCATGCAGACTCAGAGTGAGTCTGATCTCAGAGAGAGTTAGTGTCTTAGAGACTTTCATTCAAAAAGTATTCTCCTCAGATTTAGATGGGAGAGAGAGACGTCTTCCACGACTGACAGACAGGTACCATGAGTTGAAGAGGCTATATAGAATCTCTATAGGCTTCGAGGAGATATTAGACCTCCTGGGAACATTCCTTTGTTTTATTGACAGAGGAGGAAGTCAGACAGAAGGACTAGGATATGGATTTTTCCTTGGTTTCGAAACAAGAAGGGAAGTCAGTGGTGACTTCCAAGTTGATCTACAAGATCAAGCATGCTCATATTCATCTTCATATTTGGTGGATCCTATGATGTACAGACAACTGATTGGATCCCTGATGTACCTGGTTAACACCAGGTCGGACATATGCTTTGCAGTGAATTCTTTGAGTCAGTACATGGTTGAACCTAGACATGTACATTGGATGGAAACAAAAATATGTTGAGGTACCTGCGTGGTATGATTTAATATGGATTGAGATATGTATCGGGGGGAGATGTGAAGTTGCAGGGATATACATACTCTGACTGGGAAGGGAATGCAGTGGACGGGAAGAGCACATCTAGATGCTACTTCAGTTTGGGATCAGGTATGATCTCAAGGTTGAGCAGGAAGCAAACATCAGTGGCACTCAATACAATAGAGGCAGAGTATATCACAGCTAGTGTGGCAAGTCGTGAAGTAGTGTGGATTTGGAAGTTTATTGGAGGGATATTTGATCTAGAGTTGGAGCCAACTTTGATACATTGTGACAATCAAAGTTACATGAGGATTTCAGAGAACCCTGTCTTTCATGACAAGTCAAATCACATAGAGATCAAATATCATTACATACGAGACATGGTGTAGAGAGGAGCTACAAAGCTCCAGTACATATCCATAGATGAGCAGATAACGAATATTCTCACCAAGCCTCTTTCTATAGTGAAGTATGAGTACTTCATATACAAGCTTGGTGTGATGCAGAATGTCCACCCTCGTTGAGAGGGAGGTGTGTTGTTTCTCCTTTTTCCAGATAACCCCTTTGGCAAAGGGTTCCCTAGATCAGTCACATGAGGTGACATAGGGGGTAATGCACTATCAGGACCGATGAGAGAAGAAACATCACACGCATAGTCGTGAGGACTATGGGAGTAGCTCTGTGCTACTGGATGGGACTATGACTATGTATGATGGCATGGTAGTACTTGTGTGCTACCAAATGATTGATGCATAGTTATAGAGACCATTGACTATGAATATGGTTGATGGCGTGGTAGTAGTTGTGTGCTACTAGCTTATTGCTTCATAGTCATAGGGACTACAGACTATGATTATGGATGATGGAATGGTAGTAGTTGTGTGCTAGTAGTTGATTGGTGCATAATCATAGAGACTGTTGAACTGCATGGTGGTAGCTTTTTGTAGCTACCAATTGATTGCAGGATATGAATATGGTTGATGGCATGGTAGTAGTTGTGTGATACCAGTTGATTGTTGCATAGTCATAGAGTTTGTGACTATGATTGATGGCATGGTAGTAGTTGTGTGCTACTAGTTGATTGTTGCATAGTCACAAAGATCATAACTATGTCTAATGACATGGTAGTAGCTTAGTGTTACTAGTTGATTGTTGCATAGTTATGGAGACTATTGGACTACGTGGTAGTAGTCTTACGACTACTAGTGGATTGCATATCATGACTATGGTTGGTGACATGGTAGTATCTTAGTGCTACTAGCTGATTGTTGCATAGTCATAAGAGACTACTAGATAGCTTGCTAGTAACTTAGTGCTACTAGTTGATTTCTATGTAGTCATGACAACATGGTGTAAGCTTTGTGCTCCTAGTTGATTGCTGGAGAGCATGGTAGTATCTTAGTGCTACTAGTTGATTGAAACATATTCATATAGACTATTGCAGAGGATGGAGCTATTGATGGCATGGTGGTAGTCGTGGGGCTACTAGATGATTGTAGAGTAGTCAGTGGACTACTAGAAGAAAACATTGTGAAAGAATACCTCCCTAGATAAGAGGGAGTGTTGATGTTTTTGTAGCTGCGAGAGGTATTCCCTCCTAGACAACTTTTCTTAGAGAAGAAGAAGATTCCAAGAATTCGGCCCACAGAAAATAATAATAAAGTGGAAATGTAATTTCCAAGAAGATAAGTCAACCCACATAATTAATAAAGTAAATTTTAAGACCCAGAATAAGAAGTCAGCCCTAGAAAACCCAGATTAGTATAAATACAAGTATGGTTCAATTCATTTGCACAACCACACAACTCTCCTTCTGAAGTGCACACTAGGTAGTTGCACTTGCAGCTACAACTGCAGTTTCACTATTTATGGTTTCTGGTTCTCTTGGAGAATGCGCCCCAGTTGGGGAAGGATATTCTTGGTGGTTCTTGGTGATCTCTCTTGTGTGCTACCTCTGGAAGAGTTGTGATAAGGTTGTAAAGTGATGCCTATTTGCTTCGTTCCATTTGCAGTTGCAGTTGCAGTTGCAATTACAGTAGAAGTTGCAGTTGTAGTAGCAACTACAACTGCAGTTACCAATTTTTCCAGTTCTGTGGTGCACTAGTGATGCACCTATCTTGTGCCACTTTTGTGGTGACTCAGTTGTCTACCCTCACTATGGTTTGAAAATAAGAAGAGATAAGTATTCGGTTCTTCATTGTTGGTTTTCTCTTGTGATTAGAGCATGTTCATGGTTGTATTGGAATATTCTCTCTAAGAAAAGTTGGCTAGGTTTTTTCCCGAGTTTAGGGTTTTCCTAGTACAAATATTTGTGTCCTCTTGTGCTTGTTTATCTGTTGCTTATATATTTCAGTATGTGATTATTGAATGTTAAAATAATATAAAAATTCTATGGTAAATCTAATGTTAACGAAACTAATGAAAATCTAACAATAATGTGTTTATTGTTACTTTAAGATGTGTATGACATGTGCCTATGATTAATTAATGTTTTCTTGATAATTGAAAGAGTTGTTTGTCATGTTGCATGCTTCTTGTTTTATTAAAAATGGTATCATAGTTTGAAATCATTTCAAGTACATGGATTCTTGAAGTATTGAGCATGGATTATGCTACGTCAAGCAACTATGCTAAATTTTTAGAATCATAAATAGTGAATGGTTTTCTTAAAAAAAAATGGAACCAGAATAAGAAAAGTGCTTATAGTTAATTGAAAGTCTAAAAGAGGTAGTTAACACAGAGGCCAACCACATACAATCCATACACTACTCTACCACAATGCTATCCTTAAAGTGCCTACAGGTCAATTAATTCATATATTTATTTATCTTTTATGCTTCCTCATAACCCATGGGTTCAATATGAATGGAATTCTCATGTATGTCTCAATCTCCATGTAGATTTTTTCATGTTTGACAACCCTAAAAGTACCAATTCATTTGACTTGGATTAAGCTAATATCTTCAAAGGCTTACCATGGCTATTGATTATTGAAAAACATAAAAGATTCGTATTTCCCTTTTCATACATGGATGCCACTAATCACATTACTTTTAGCTAGTAGTTAGCCCTACAATAAATAAGTGTGGATGAATGACATGTAAAATTTTCCTTTTCATACATGGATGCCACTACTCACATTGCTTTTAGCTAGTAGTTAGACCTGCAATAAATAAATGTCAATGAATGACATGGAAATCCCATTATCATAATGAAATCATAAGAATTCGACAGAGTAAAAAAGTAGCAAAAAAACACGAAATAGTTTATTCATAACTACATTGCCAATTTCCTTCCATTTCCTTTCTAATACCTAGAAGTTTATTCTCATTTTCTTTCAACTAACAATCAGAGGATGTAATAAATAAGTGTACAAGGAACCAAGCTACTTGTTTTGTAGCAAGTCTTTTAAGGGTTCTCCTTTTAGATGCATATATAATTTTCACTAAAAATTATAAACATAAACATAAATATTCTTACAAAGTAAAAGAGTTAAGGTAGTAAAAAAACACCAAAGTAGTTTATTCACAACTATTATGCTCATCTCTTTTCACCGCCTCTTAATAGCTGAACTTTTTTTTCACGTTGCTTTCAACTATGAGATATACCCTATAATAAACAAGGTTGTATGGAAACATATACCTACCGCTACGCAAGAATTCAAAGCAATTTGGTCATGTAAATGGGAATCAAGAGGTTATTAACCAATAAGGTTATTAGGGTTATTGCAATTTAATTTGTTTTTGGTATTAATGTTAATGAATGTTTAGGTGATAGCAGGAATCAATTCCCCAAAGGTCAATATGGAGGAATAGATTTTGTTTGCATGACCAATTTTCTATGAATAAGTGCATAGCAACAGGTATATGCTGCCATGCAACCTTGTTAAAAATAAAATAAAAATTCTTTGTTAATAAATTTTGGGAATCGGAAAAAATATGGTTGACTTTGAACAATCCCATCCCTAAAAGCATGCAAAAAAATCCAAGGAAGGTGAGGGCCATTGGTCGAGGGTGGAGAAAATCGATGAATTAAAGGATTTGCGGGTCAAAAATGAGGTGACATCACCTCAGAACAACATCCACCCACAATTAATGTGAGCCATCGGATCACAGGGTTCAAATTGATGGCAATGATGGATTGCGGGTGAATTCAGTGGGTGACCTCTCCCTACCGCCCAACTACACATAATAAACATGGTCGTTGGATCGACATAATAGATCTAAAAATGAGCACTTGCGAAGGTTCCAAAAACCCACGTCACCCGAGGCTCCGTTGGCTCTACAATGGATGAGTTGGGTGCTCCTGCATCATAAAGTTAAAAAAAAAAATCTGATCATTTCAATGTTTGGGATAGGTTTGAAGCCATTTAAAAATTTCTTAAAAGTCCTTTCTAAAAATAGACAAAGATCGCTTAATTTAGAGTCTCCATAAGCGAAGTGCTCACAAAGGGTTGTAACTGGTGGTGTTATTTACTTTTTGGTTAATATGATTAGGATTTATTAATATTTGATTAAGATTTATTAATATGTGGTTGACATAGATTAAATTTAAAAAAAAACCATCTAAATATATATATATATATATATATATATATATATATATATATATATATATATATATATATATATATATATATATATATATATATATATATATATATATATATATATATATATATATATATATAT
>ML776776.1:1617360-1635685 GCA_009831015.1 Picea engelmannii
ATTTACTCTTCGATAAGGTGTCAACATAATACATCTTCATCATGGGTTCCAATCAGGGTGTGACCAAAGTTCAGGGGACTATGATTCTATACATAGAATTAGCAGAACAAGTTCCAACAATATTTTCACATTTCATGAGAAACCTCTCTACCATGTATTCTTTCCTTGTATTCATCTGCCTTGTATTCTTTCCTTGTATTCGTCTATGTCAAGTATCACCCTGTGGGTACAGTTCTAGATGAAGAACGATTTCTATTTCATTGTATTGGTCCAAAAGAACACAAAATGTATAGATGCACGACTAGGTATGATATGGACACTATAAATGGGAATGTGGAATCTAAGAACCAGTTATTGGAATTCTTAAAAGAATTTATACAGTTGGATTACACACATATGATATTAATAAGTAATGGTCTCATAATGAAGGAAATAGTTTGGACTCTGGAGGAACTATAGTTGATCTTGGGGCCGCCTATGAAAAATAAGTGATGAATGCGTGCACCATGGTGAGAGAAGAGCATGAGTTGGTTTTCTTAGAAAATGCAAAGAAATCGGGTGTGGTATATTTGTTGGGAGGTAGTGAGGTTATTGCAAGCAAAGATTCATCGTTGTTCAAAAGATTTATTGTGAACTATGCATATAACATTTTGTGGAGGAATTGTACACAGGGACAAAGATGCTTTAGAGATTTGCACAAACATCTTTTGCAAGTTGGCATGACGCATTATATGTAAACCAAGTCAGTTTTGAGATATTTTTGTACAAAGATATATTTATTTTAGCCACGGTCTATAAGGTGGCCTTGGATAAATTTCCACTACGAGTAATGTATATTAGTTGGGGCATCCAAAAGAATTCTTATAAATTCAAACTTCTACTTATTCAATTTTCTATTGTGTTTGTCTCATAAAACATTTCACATCCTTCAACTTGTGTTTCTTTTTTATGACTTTGATTAAACTATATACATTTTATATATCATATTTGGTCCCTTGAAAAAAACCACCAGAGATCTATCAGATACATAATTACATTGCAACTGTGGTTTTATTTTCTCCCAGGAAGCATATACCTGCTGCCTTGTGAGAATTCAAAGAAACTTGGTCATGCAAAAGGGATCCACGTCTCTGATCACAGTCAAGGTTCTCTCCTGCATATTGATTGTCAGGGAATCAATTCCTGCAATAACCAAAAAATTCATAAACATTAACACCAAAAAAAAATTAAATCACAAGAACCCCAATAACCTCACTGGTCAATAACCTCTTGAAGAGATATCACCCAAAAAAAATGTGCAGATGTGAGCTAGAGGAAGAGTATACTTTCTCCAAAACCTTGCATACTAGCCCATTATTTATTTTCGGGGTTAAACCACTGAGTCAAGTAGATTCTTCGGCCACTGACAAGTCGAGGATTCCTTGTACAAGTTTCTCTTCTTGAGACAAGTCTCATCCGATAACCTCAAAACAACTCGTGGAGAAAGTTTACCACCAACCACATCGGAGATCGACCCACTGGTCCTTAGTGGATGTAGATTGTTTTTAGATAAGTGAGGGGCTGATCCGATAGATCAAGCTATCAAGGTTCACTTTGCAGAAGACAAGAAATTTTTTTCGATCTGGTGACACACACAAAAGTACGAGGTCACGTTACTTTTATTGAATATGGATTTTGCACCTCCACGAACTGGTGGCACTTTCAATGTATGCTTTTTATTTATTTGAGGATTCAGAGTGCCTTTGTCTATGACATAAGATTTAAACCCATAACATATGACCAAAGCTACCAAACTTACCAAACTCTGTAGCCAAAACTATGATTTTTGACTGACTCCACCAAACTTTGCAGAGAAGCAATGAGACGTCACTGAAATTTTCAAATTTGACACAAATATCATGATTTAAAATTTTAAAATTTGACACAAATATCATGATTTAAAAATTTAAAATTTGACACAAATATCATGATTTAAAAATTTAATCTGACGAGAATAGATGTACCTATAAAATTTTCAAACCGTGTATTCTTAAGAAGTCCACGAACTGCGAGTCTGACCTCTAAAATTAGATCGCAGACACAGTAAAGGAAAAGTTGAGTGAAAACCTCACATATTCACAAATTTTCCATAGAAATTCCCTCCGTTAAGTGTGAACCCAATAAATTATCCGTGAAAGCTCTTCTATACACCAAAGTTCAGACAAGTACACTATACTATCCCCAATTATTTTCGATTTTTAAGAAAAAAAACCGCACGTCACTGCGAAGTTCATGTGGCATGCAGATTGCCATAGATGTGCCTTATCTATACATGCACATCGAACATGGGGGGAGGAGCATGAATGGAGCGTGACCATTCATGGTTGAAACAATTGGCAGCAGGAATTAAATTTGTGACTAATGTTGGAAGGAGAAGGAATTAAATGACACTTGAATGTGTGGTGTTGTTCCCAAATATTACACCATCGGTCCTAGAATAAGAGATGAAATGTATTATCCAATAACATTGCAAGAAAAACCAATTATAAATAATTTAGAAAATAAGTTTTTACCAAACTTTGGTTAAAATGAAAATATTCAAGTCGGTCAACAGGATTTAATAGTAGGTCAACACCATATCGAATACCATATACACTGCCTATCGGAAGGTATAATAAGTGTACAAGGAACCAAGCTATTTATTTTGTAGCATGAGTTTGAACGCTTCTCCTTTCAACTGCAAATATAATTTTCACAAAAAAATTATGGGATTGTCTTGAAATGTTGGGAGCACATTCCCTTAGTGTTGATAACTTATGGGTTTGTCTTAGTCAATCTAGAAGATAGATGCTAACCATTTACCAACGCAATTGCAAAGGAAAAAAAAAAATCTCTTAACCAAAACATTTATCTTGAACATTTTGTTTAAAACTTAAGCTTTTAAGCAAGTGAATAATTAATTGGTGATGATTTACAATTGATAATTTTGGAAATTGGAAAGTACGCAACCCAAAGTGATGGGTACTCAATGTTTTGGTTGACCATGATACCACGTTTTGAACTAAGTACATCACCATTTAAAAAAAAACCCCACAAACATAAGAGATTCTAGTCCTCAAAAAACTTATTTAAGTTGTACTTGCAACAAAACCATTGTTTTAGATTGCAACAACATAAGCAAAAGGAAAAAGAATAGGATCAAGAACACTATTCTTTATCAATGCTTTAAAAAATGGTCAATATGATGCAAATAAGTAGGAGGGAGGGATGGAGGAATGCATTTAAATTTACATCGAGAAAATTCTAGGATGAAAATAGTATCTAGAAAAGCAATCAAATAATTTTTCTTCAACCCTTCCTTCATTCCATTAAATGAATTTATTCATGTACATGAGCTTTCAGAGGTAGCTTTGCAATAGCTAGTGAAACCACCAAGGCACCCTTATTTTATTCTCCTCCCTCTCTACCAATTGCACCATTCCAAACAAATTTATTTTCCTACTCAAGCATCATGCTATTGCCTCATAAAGGGATCTGGCATTGAATGGCCTTCCAAAATATTGTGTGGTGGCATTGAATGGCTTATCGTTACTTTTGAAAGGTCGTGTGGTGGCTCTCTACTTGGTTTCAAACTTATATAGGAATATTAGATTAAGAGCAATAACTTGTTGTCCATGTAGTAAATTAAATTTATGGGATGGGTACACCTATTTTCCATGAAATTCTCTATGGAATGGACACAATTGTTTTGCATGCATTGTGCTACCCAACCAACTTATATGGTAGGTGTGAAAAAAAAATTGATGGCTACAATTTTTTTTCCATGTACAACAATATTGATCTGTAAATTTTCATGGACATTCGACTGGAACAATTCATCACAACAAATCTTGTTGAGCTATAGACCCTCATGGATATTCCACTGGAATAGTTCATCACAACAAATCTTTCACTATTATGAAATATTTGATTACACATTTTATTTCCTTAGATCTTAGATTTATTATCACTAGCTTAGTGCTCAAATTTATGAAATAATTGAAATCCAAAAAAGAAATAACAAGAAAATAAACTAACCATCCACAAAAAAGAACACAAAATATGACTTGGGAAACCCGATATGGGAGAAAACCTTGCTAGAAGGTGAGGTCTATGCTATGCTTTCATTTCTGCAGTTATGAAATGCAAGTACAAAGAAAGGGGAACTCACTATGGATTTACCTTTGACATTGTGGCTTGAGTGGCTACTATGGAATATTTTTCCTCCTCTGTTATGCTCTCAAATCCCACTCCTATATTCTCTTCTCAAATATGTAACAATTACAATTATAAAATGATGGAACACCTTGTCTTCCTGACAACCTAGTAATTAGCATAGCCTCATAATAGTCTAGGTTTAGGGTTAAGGTTTTTTCATGCCTCAACCCTCAATTAATGTTAGGGCTTTCGACCCACTAGAATAGTATTGAAAGTCCACATGTGTGAGTAATGGGGGATGATATGTCATCCATTTGGTACCACGTTGCTCAACAAGGTAAGTCAACTTGTGAGAAGAATAATTTCTACATATGAACTTTGATTGAAGTGATTTTTGAACCGTTGGAAATATTTCGACATGTAAAACAATGTCAAGTGGTTGAAGCTATGTTTGCAAACTTTTTGACCCCAAAAAATTTCATTTTATGCCTAAAATTGGCCTTGGAAGACTATTGACCCCAAAACTCCAAACTAGGACCTACCACTAAAATGGGCTCTGCAAACCGATTCCTCCAAATTTTTCCACCCAGAAAATACCAAGATAGATGAAAAATTATATAATGATCCATTCTGGATCATACCTTCCCATTTAGGGAGTATTTTGGTCCCTAAAATATTTTACCAAATGAGGTGAGGAAATACTTCCTCTACCTTCTCCTTGTAATACCATTTTTCCTTTCCCATAAGTTTTCCTTTCAATATTATCTACTAGAGGTCACACTAACCTTGTTTGGTAGTTCTAAACTTCTTATGAAAATTGTATCTTCTAATAATTATGCCTAAGATTCTAGTGATAATTCCTTTATTGTACGTAGGACCTACCCTTTAGTTTTCAAATCCAACATGGAAGGCCCATAGAGTTTAAAATTTTCCACATTTAATACTACGTAAACATACAAATATGGGGTCAATTGAGTTTGTAGGCATTATCACCCACCTTATCCAATACCTCAAATGGCCATACCAAAAATCCTTAATGTTATTACCATGACCCTGTAGCCTTTGTTTTTCAGATGTATCCAATCTTTGTCTCCCACTTTGAATGTTTTCTCAGTTATGTGCTGATCAGGTTGGGCCTTGTACTTTTCCTCTAATTTATTCAATGTCTCTTGTACTTGAAAATGGATCTACCTAATATTTTCAACAAATTTCTCCTCTTTAAATGCTTCTCCTATGATGTCTTCCATCACTCCTCTTTCCTATCCATATATAACATCCAAGGGAGAAGGTGGAAGATACCCAAACAAAGTTTTAAAAGGGATTGTACCGGTAGAAGTTGAGACTTCTTTGTTAGAAGAGTGTTGAATATAGATCAAACTTTCATCAAAGGTATTTGGATTCTTCTAATTGCAACCCCCCAAAATATGAACCAATGTATGTTTGACTACTTTTATCTACCCATCAATTTGTGGATGGAAATCTATAGATATCTTCAACTTGGTGTCCATATTTTCCCAAATTGTAGTCCAAAAGGCATTGAGAAATATAGTATCCCTATCTACAATGATGCTCCTCGGTATCCCAAATTTCACCCATGCTTGTTCAAATAAAATTTGTGTTGCTTCTTATCCTTTGATAGTCTCTTTACAAGGCATCATAATGCACATCTTACTAAACCTTTCAACTACCACATATCGATAGTCATGTCCCTTCTTGGTTGTTGGAAAACCACCCAAAAATTTCATGGAGATTTTATCCTAGGGTCGATTGGGTATAGGTAAGGGATACTATAAACCTTTCTTTATATTACAAAAAATTATGCTTCCTTTAATATACCAAGATACATATTCTTGCATTGTAGACCAATACACATACCTTTTTACTTTGGTCACTATCTTCCCAACACCAAAATGTTCCACAACCTTAGAAGTGTGAGCCTTTCTGATAAACTACATTATTTCACCTTTAGGAACATAGAGCTTGTATAGCTTGTTGAGAAACCTATTCTAGAGATGATAGTAATTCTTACCATCACCTTATTCTACATGAATTTCTCCTTGTAGATGATAAAACACCTCTTTAAAGTCCTCATCCTCAATGCATGCCTCTTTATATGCATCATGAGTAGAAGGATCCATGTGCACAAGATTTCCCAAATTTTTAATATTGGACGTGGGTTGCCTTGAAATCATGTTTACCAACTTATTAGTTCTTCTCTTCTTATATTTGATGACTAGATGAAAATTTTGTAGAAACCCCATCGACTTGTAGTGTCTGGTTTGTTGAAGCTTACTAAGGGTCTAGAAATACTATAGTGGATGGTGATCAGCATGAATAATGGTTTCCTTTCCCATCATATAGTTGTTCCACTTCTTAAAATATTGAATTAGGGCATAGAGTTTCTTATCATACATAGGGTAGTTTAGGAATACTCCATGAAACATTTCATAATGATAACATACTAGGTTACCTCCCTACATCAAGATTTCACCCATAGTATATCCACTTGCATCCATCTCCAATTTGAAAGGATTTTGCAAGTTAATAAATCTAAGAAATAATGTTTGATTGATATTCCATTTCATATCATCATTATCCTTTTGTTGATTCTTTCCCCACTATAAATTCTTACCATTGGATATTATGGTATGGAGTAGCGCAATTACAAATGAAAATGATGCTATAAACATCCATAGGTACTATGTTTCCCCAACAAAGTCCCTAACTTTACTGACATTATTAGGAAGTGGGAACTTGAGGATGGCCTCCATATTCAAAGATATATCTTGAGGAAGATCTATCTTTATATCCCTTCTAGTAATTGTGTACCCCAAATAACCAATTATTACTGAGCAAACCCACATTTCTTAAGGTTATCCAACAACTAAAGATTTTTTAGAGTCTCTAATACCTGCTTGAGATGTGAGATGTTATCTTCCCAAGTAAATATATAAACTAATATGTCATATAAATACACTATTACAAATGAATCTATAGATGGACACACGACATCATTCATCAATCACATAGATGTAGTTGGTTTGTTACATAAAACAAAAGGCATTACCAACCCTTCATATAGACCTTTCCTTGTATTGAAGGTGGTATTATAGTTGTATTATTATTTAACTCGTACCTATCCTGATTCCAAATCCAACTTGGTGAAGTACTTGGCAAGTTATAGTTGATCTAACAAATCATCAATCATGGGCCTATGGTACTGATTCTTGAGGGTGATCATGTTCAAATATGTGTATTCAATACACATTTTCCAAGTCTCATCCTTCTTGGGTACTATGATGATAGGTAACCCACAACGTGAGGTGCTTGATCGAATGACTGCCTACTCCATTAGATGTTGCAATGTTTTCTTCACTTCATCTACTTATAGGACAAACTATCTATACAATATAATATTTAGCAATGGGGAGTCAATAAATATTTATATCTCATTCTCCACTTCCCTTTTAGGTGGCAACCCTTTAGACTCCTAGAACACTCCTCTGTACACCTACAATAACTTCTCCAACTTTTTTTTTTGATATTTGGTAATCTCTCCAAAGATTCCTTTACTCTTACTAATTCATTCCTTGGCTAATTCTCTCTCAAGAAAAGTAATGCAAACTTTCTAATAGAGATGATAAATTTTTTGTCTTGGTTAAAACTTACTAGTTAGATCTTGTATGTACCTTCATATGCATTGATGATGAAAGAATTAGCATCCTTGATCAGGTGCTATTAGTTTTCTCTTCTCATAAATATCATATCCCTCATATACATGTAGGGGATTCCAAACACTACACCACACACATTGAAAGGCAATACATCTACCTTCGCTTCATCAACAAAATTTTCACTTATTCCAAATTTGATCTTGCACTATTTAGTGACCTTGAGCTCTGCATCCTTATTTACCCATCCCAATGGATATGGGATAGGATGATCATGCACTTCCAATACAAGATTGCTAACCAAATCATTTGCTATAAGGTTGTCTTGTGAATCGTAATTGAACAGAGCATCCACCTTGGTATTTTTGACTTGGATCTTAATATGGAGGAGTTTTGTCATATCCTCCTCTTCCCTATGATGAAGGCTACTCAAATTCACCTCCTTCCACACTATAGTGAAAAAAATATTTTCATCCACATCCAAGATACTCTCTACTAGGTTGAATTAATCCACACCTATAAGTTTCTTCTTCTTGGAATCCTTCTTATGGTTATTTGTATTCAACTCTAGATGTAGCTTCAAACACTTAACTTTAGTGTTACCATTGATATTACAATGCTTGCAGTGGTTGTTTGGATCCTTGCACTAAATTTAATGTGTAGTATCTATCATTTTGTTATCTTTTCCTTTCCACTTCATCTTCCCCTACTTGGAATAATCTTGGTGGTCTCTATTTTTAGAACCACTTGGTTGTCCTTTTTTATGGCCTATGTTTTCCAGGTACTGTGCCTGCACACATGAATCATCAATGGTCATAGGGATGAAGAGTTTCACTTTCTTCCATATATGAATTTTCAGACCCCCTAGATACTTGAGGAGTACATGTGGGTTATTGGGATATATACCCAACATAATTTCCATTTTCCTAAACTCAATGGTGTATTCTTACATAGTCTTCCTTTTCCCCTTTCTGAAGTGATGCCTACGGCTCCATTGGTCTTCTACATACCCAATAGGATAGAACTAGGATTTGATGAGGGTTTTAAACAACTCCCACTTAGTTTTTGGTGGATCACCCTCCAACCTAAGCGTCTCCATGCATCTTTCCCACTAGGTTAGTGTATGGCCCTCTAGTTTTAGTCTGACAAATGAATTTTTTTGGCCTTCATATATATTATGGACATATAAATAAACTTCTATTTTTTGCAACCAATTATTCAACTTAACAACACCAATATCACATTTATAGGGTTTGATGTCCACTTTCACTTTTGTTTTAAACTAGGGTTATGAAGAAGTGACGTCAATGGAACTTGGTTTCCCTTTCGCGAGCTCTTTTTCAACTCCTTTTCTAGGTATTCACTATCTCCCAACTTCTCATATGAACCAAATTATAGGTTAGCTCCACCAAACTCCTCAAAAGGTCCAAAATTGTTCACTATATTCACCATGAAGAGGGCCATGTTGTGAGAGATATCAACAACTTGTTCTTCCGACTTCACAAATCTCTCTTTTGTTTCATCTCAAGGATGGTTATGACTAAACTCATTTTCCATGGCTAGGGTTCTACGACTTCCTTCTTAAGAAAATTCTCATATCCTTCAACTTCACAAGAAAACCCCAATGAAAACTTCTCTAATACCAAATGATCTATAAAATTCCATGGATATTCCATTGGAATAGTTTGTCACAACATATCTTACAATATTCTAGAATATTTTACAATGCAATTTATTTCCTTAGATTTCATATTTATGATCAATAGATTAATATTCAATTTTATGAAATAACTAAAATATGAAAATGAAAGAACAAGAAAATGAACACACCATCCACACAAATGAACACAAGATGTGACATGAGAAACCTAATATAGAAGAAAACCCAACTAAAAGGTGAGGCCTATGCTTTTCTCTTGTTTCTTCAGTTATGAAATGAAAGTACAAAGAAAGGGGTACTCGCTATGGAGTTTCCTTTGACATTGTGGCATGAATGGATACTACAAAATCATCTACCACCTCTACTATGCTCTCAAATCCCAACTATAGATGCTCTATTCAACTATGGAACAAGTACAATTCTAAAATAATAGATCCCCTTTTCTTATTAGTGACCTAGTATTTAACATAGCTTGATATTCGTCTAAGGTTAGGGTTATTTTTTTGCATGCCTCAACCCTCTATTAATGTTATGGTTTTGTACCCTCTAGAATATTATAAAAATACCACCCTTGACTAGCCCCACATGTCTGAGTAATTAGGGTTGACATGGCATTCACTTAGTACCGTGATTGTCAACATGGTAGGTCAACTTATGGGAGGCATTAATTCTTCATATGAACTTTGTTTAAGGTGATTTTTGAACCATTAGAAATATCTTAGTGTGTAGAACAATCTTAAAGTTCTAGGGGCTATGCTTGAAAAGTGTTTGACCCAAAAATGTGCCATTTTATGCCTCAAACTTATGATCAATAGCTTAGTATTCAATTTTATGAAATAGCTAAAATATGAAAATGAAAGAACAAGCAAATGAACACACCATCCACACAAATGAACACAATATGTGACCTGAGAAACCTAGTATAGACGAAAACCCAACTAAAAGGTGAGGCCTATGCTTTTCTCTCATTTCTTCACTTATGAAATGAAAGTACAAAGGGGTACTCATTATGGAGTTTCCTTTGAAATTATGGTATGAATGGATACTACAGAATCATCTACCACCTCTACACTATAGATGCTCTATTCAACTATGGAACAAGTACAATTCTAAAATAATAGAACCCCTTTTCTTATTAGCGACCTAGTATTTAACATAGCTTGATAGTCGTTTAAGGTTAGGGTTAGAGTTTTTGCATGCCTCAACCCTCTATTAATGTTATGGTTTTGGACCCTCTAGAATATTATCAAAATTATACACTTGACTAGCCCCACATGTGTGAGTAATTAGGGTTGACATGGCATTCACTCAGTACCATGATTGTCAACATGGTAGCTCAACTTATGGGAGGCATAAATTCTACATATGAACTTTGTTTAACGTGATTTTGAACCATTAGAAATATCTTAGTCTGTAGAAAAATCTTAGTGTGTAGAACAAGCAAGAAGAACACCATGAAGGAAAGAAAACAATCATTTGGTTATGCCAGAAGTGGATGTCACATTTTCATTGTATTTTGCTTCCATGAATGTAATCACACATGTTGAAATGATGACTTGTTATAACATCATTTTTGTAGAACATAGTGTTTTTTTTTATTCTTATGAGTATGTAGTCTGTAAGGTCCTTTTTTAACCTTTTGGAGGACGAAAAGGTCTTTAGTGGGAAGGTGTGATCCAGAATGGATCTCGGAGCCAAGATGGGGCTCAGAAAAGCCTAAAAATAAAAGTGCTCAGAATATCTTCAAAACGGACGTGTGCGTAGGCCTTGTCGATAAAAAACAACACAACTTGAATGGGTTCAAACAGACGTCGTATGATCAAGATATCACGATCAATTCATTTTGCCAAACAGGTAAAAATTGATGACTGTGCAGTCCGTACAGTGCTAACATGGCAACTGACTATACAAGATGTACTAGTGATGTGGCAGTGATGCATTGGCGCTGATTGGGTAGTTGATGGTGACAGGGGGACCAATTAGAGTGTGAAACGTGGCACAGGCTGACATGGCAAGACCGTACAACCATACGACACGTGGCAACTGGCTTACGTGGAAGGTACAGTGGCAGGTACAGTGGATGCTAACGTGGAAGACACGTGGATGGAATATGGTTGAATCATGTGCTAACACGTGACAGTTAGTTGGGGTATGGTACAGTGCCATGTGGCCAAGTCATGGGCTGCCACGTGGCACCCATTCATTGGACGTTTTTGTTTTGGAAAAATTGTATGGAGCGCATGAGATTTGAACCTGTGATCTCTGGTCCAGGTTGGAAGTGTTTTGATAGGGCTGGTCTACCAACCCATGTAGGGTGTTCCTTGTTACATAAGGTTCAAAACAATTATTTAAACTTTATACAATGTAAAATGGGTGGAGTTCAGGGTTGCGGCCTAGCCCCAGCCCCCGACGAAAACTTAACCATGCGACCATACCATGTGTCTGGTGCTTGATTGTTGGTGAATGATTGTTGGTGTAGCCCTGAAGCTTAACAAGGAACCATAACCACATAACCATTGACTGCAACCTTCATGCAATTTTATAGGGGTTATCCTCGGTCGGTCGGGCGTAACCACAGGCTTTAGACTAGGGGGCTTAACTGCTTACAGTGCATGGAGCATTAGGTCATGGCCACATGAGCCAAGCCACATGAATGAGAGAAAAAGGAGGAGGGGCTATTCGGAAGGTGCAGGCAGTTAGCCCAGCGCCTGGCCACATGGGCCATATGACCTCGTCCTCCGCCAGGGAAAAGGTGCCATCACCTTAACGGTGTGATAAAATTTCTTGAGTTGTGGGAAATCGGCGTGTGCCAGGTTTTTTAAGTGGGAACGTACACAAATATAATTTCAGTGGCCTGTAGGTGTGTTTTGTAGAACAAAGGACTGCAAGTTATTGGGGAAAACTCCCAGGAGTGTATTTCCTTCAATTTTTGGCCAATCTAGGTGCAAGAAGAGCCCAACTAGGGATTTTTGAACATTATGGATCCATTGGAGCCATCTATTTGGAATTATGATCATTGCAAAGTATATTTTTTAATACTTTGAGTATATGATGAGAATGAGCCAATGAGGAGTGCGGGCCATTTCTGGGAGCTTCGTTCATCCATTTCCAGTGTTGTCAGTTTTGATGGGTTCTTGAGATCTGGTAGAACACGACCATCTCATTTTTTTAATCAATTGGCACTTTCATGATGTACATTTAAAGCCTCTAACATAAATAAGAAATCGTCTCCTACTGAGACAAAGGCCCGGAGACGTAGGCGAGATTTTCGAACTCTATTATCACTTTGTTGTTTTATGGTTTGTTGTTCTTCATGCTTATTTCCAGATTTGTATATTATCTTATGGATATTATGTATCTTCATTAATTCTTCCTCTTTCATCAGTTTCCTAAATGGTAAAATAACTCATGCTTTAATAACTTAACCATTGTCATTTAAAATATCTTTTCGAATCAGATGGACAACATGAAATAGTTAAAATATGAAAAAATACTTGGGAGTCTTATTTGTTTTAATGGAAGTCCATTATCTTCGACCAAAAATGTGCACGAAAGGGTCCCCGTGCTAGTCACGGGTCTATCTCCAGGAAATGGAACCATGTCAATCACATAATCAACCTCATCTCTGTCACCACCTTTAGAGCATGGTCGTTGTGTGGATGTCTGGCGGTGCATGTGATGGCTCCTATCTAAATTAGGTGTGGAAGATGGAGAAGTAAAAAGTAATATGGCAGTTGTATGGAAGCCCGCGTCAGGACTTTGTGGAGTTTATGATTCATTTGTATGTTCTTCTCCTTAAGGTGATTGTACAAAACTGAAAAAAAATGTTGTACGTAGGTTAAGTCATGGCACCGATCATCGCTTATGTAGAAGTGATACTCTTTCATTATAACTCTATTTTGTTCATTACTATTTGGTCCATGCCTGTATGTGATATGTACAATTATGTTGACCTTCTCTAAGTGATAATATTGGATTTGAATCTCATTTTACGGTTGAAGGGTGTAGTTTTGAACAAAATCAACCACTGATAACACAGTACCAACAAGAAATGTATCTCTACATATTCTAAAATTCTCATCCCGACATCAAGCCACATGGACATGCTAAACATAAAGCCATGGATTTTCGATGAATTCCTTCATGAAGTCACAAAATTGAACTTGGGAAGTAACCAATTGTATCTTTTTTCTTTCCCGACCTCCATCAATATCGTATGCCACATATTTAAAGCTTTTCAAGGAAACCTCCTTCCTCCCCAATTCATACTCACCGCTTACATGGATGCACTTGCTCAATAATGTCATTCCACCGCACTTGGGTCATATCCCATCTAAACATGTTTTTTGATAAAATGTAAAACCCTTGGCCTTGTACACAAGATGCTATGAATAAAGTATCTTGATGGCGACGACGGAAATATAATTACCCATTCCTGCAAAAGGGTGTTATGCAAAACATGATGTGTGTGTGTGTGTGTGTGTGTGTGTGTGTGTGTGTGTGTGTGTGTGTGTGTGTGTGTGTCATAATAATAACCATACTCAATGTGATATCTACAACAACACATGTTATAGATTGTGTTTATTTGAACATACCAAGGCTTGCATTTATGGAAAGATATTTTTCCTAAGTTAAGTGCACTATGTGCTATTCTAAACCTCTTGTACAATTTTGTCTATGTAATGTAAAGAAAGTGTTTAATATAGGGTTCACGATCCCTAGATCCCCTTCTCAATTTTAGTACATCCTTTTGGTTAGAAGAAGCCCTTGTGTTCTCATGCTAGAAATCTTGAACTAGTCCCTTAACTGCTCCAATTAACTTCATGTCAAAACGAGGTGGCCTTCCAGTGAAGGCCCACAAATCAGTTAGGGAACATGTGTCAAGGCTATGTCATCTATGAGAATACTTTCTAATGGTTTTGACATTGCATTTCAAGAGGTGAGAAATTTGTTGTAGAAAACAATGTTTTCTTGTTATCTTCCTAACAACTAATTGGGAAAAGACACATCAGGCTGCATTTTCGTCTTTAGAATGAGAATTCTTACCAATAATTTGAAAAGAATATACAAGGTTTCTAACACTATGATGACTTTTTTCTACACTTTTGACTATTTTAATGCCTAAAATTCTCCTAACAACAGTCAAACTTCTAGATTTTAACAAAGATAAAAATAATTGACATTTAGCCGCATTAGATTTTGGTTCAAAATATTCTTGAATCATTTTATAAGAGTGATAAAGAATAGTACGGTTAGGTAACTTACCTTCAAGTGATGTTATACCACTTTCATCGACCTGAATGCGTTTAGGATTTCTCTGCTACATAATTATCAATCTATATAGGGACGATGAACCGATATTCTGGCACTCTTGACCTCCCTGTTGTGGAGTTAACAATGTTGCAGTTCTTTCCCCTTCAATCACCGACAAATAAACTATGGGAGGAGAGTGGACATGGGATTTTCTAGTTTCTGGAACATTTGACTATCCAACAAGAGATTGCACCACAAGACCTTCTTCACCACAATGTTTTACACCAGTTGCTTCTCTAATTTCATCCATTGTGTAATCAACTCCAAGCAAATCCTCCATCATCTGTTCATCCAAAAAAAGTTGTCTTGATGAGATATTTTTTGGATTTCTCTATAATGAACTCTTGTGATTTTCCTCACGTGATGGAGGAGAAATAATAATGACATCTATTCCTCTAGAAATTGGATTTCCCTCTTCTGAAACCTACACTTTGACATACGTAACTTTTTTTTTTCTCTTTCTTCTTCTACCTTTTCAATTAGTTTCTTTTTTCTCGAGGACTTTCTTTCTTGAATCCGGTGGTTCCCCATGTTTAAAGAAAAAAAATGTCTTCCAAACACCCACCAAAAATTTGTCTTTGTATTATGTAATAAGGCACAACCAAGTGGAGAATTGTTTTTGTTGTATTACAAAAGAAGACACATCTAATAATTCCAATTCCAATTGCACTTGGACAAATTTGTGAAGAAGACACAAGAGGATACAAACAACAATTCCAATTGCACTTGGACAAATTTGTCTTACAATTCCAAGAATACACAATAGATACAAACAAAAATTCCAATTGCACTTGGAAAAACTGTCTTCCAATTCCAAGTAGACACAAGAATATACAAACAACAATTCCAATTGCACTTGGACAAATTTGTATTCCAATTCCAAGAAGATGCAAACAACAATTCCAATTGTAGTTGGAAAAATTGTCTTCCAATTTCAAGTAGACACAAGAAGATACAAACAACAATTCCAATTGCACTTGAACAAATTTTTCTTCCAATTCCAAGAAGATACAAACAAAAATTCCAATTGCAATTGGAAAAATTTGTCTTCTAATTCCAACAAGACACAAGTACATACAAACAACAATTCCAATTGCACTTGACAAAGTTTTCTTCCAAATTTTCCTACAATGGTATGGAAATAACACAAAAGTCTTTATAAATCTAACAAGAATACTAAAATAAGTAAAAGTTGTCTGTGCGGTTTTTTTTTGTTTGAAGTTGTCACATATGTTTTTCAACCATGAGATAGATGAGGTGGGTTGTGCTTGGAACCAAAAAATTCCCATTCCGTGTGCGTTCTAGGAATGCGCTCACATTCCTGCTAATCAAAAATGACCAACAAATACAACTCAATCAAGTCATAGGAGTGTGTGCACACTCTTAATGCAACAGATATAGAATTTAATGTACACCAAACATATTTATGAATAAATATGTATAGGGGTATGGGGACAACTAAGGCCTAAGGGATTAGGATTGAAAGTGTTTTCAAGGATAGAGAAATGGTTAGATCACCAAGATGTGGGTGATGTGGGTGCAAGGGTTGTACACACGGTATATGCATAGTGCACTCAAGGCACGAGTGTAGAGAGGGTTAAGGATTGAGTATAAGTTATTCCTAGGATTAGATGGATCTAGGGGGTTCTATGTCATGGTCTACATCACGCTCTAGGTCAACGTCTAAATCTATATCTAGCTCTATGTGGTGGTCTAGGTCATTGTCTACATCAAGCTCTGGGTCATCGTCTAAATCTAGCTCTAGATCTATGTTGTGGTCTAGGTCATGGTCTAGGTCTATGTCATGATATACATCATGGTCATCGTATAGGTCTAGGTCATGCTCTAGGTCTTGCCATGTCTAGTTATTTCTATGTCTAGGTTTACATATTGTTCTTGAGATGTATAGGTCAAGGCTATTTCTTTCATTGCGATGTAGGGAGGAGGGATGTAGAGAGAGGGAGAAAGAGAGTGTGAGAGGGGAAGAGGGGAAGAAAAAGAGAATGAGGGACATGGAGAGGGGGCCCGATAGAGAGTGAGAGAGTGAGAGTATGGGGGGTCTATGTCAAGCTCTAGGTCATATTCTAACTCTAGATCTATCTCTATGTCATGGTCTAGTTCATGGTATACGTCAAGCTCTAGGTCATCGTCTAAATCTATCTCTAGCTCTGTGTTGTGGTCTAGGTCACGGTCTAGGTCTATTTAATGGTATACATCATGGTCATCGTATAGGTCTAGTTCATGCTCTAGTTCTTTCCATGTATAGATATTTCTATGTCTAGGTTTAGGTCTAGGTCTTGACATGTCTAGGTCAAGTCCATTTCTTTCCTTATGATGTACAAAGGGGGGCTACAGAGAGAGGAAGACGGAGAGTGTGAGAGGGGGAGAGCAGAAGAAAAAGAGAGTGAGGGATAGGGAGACAAAGAGGGGGGGTAGAGAGTGAGAGTGTGNTGAGGTTTAGATGCAAGAGGTAAAGATAGAATGGGATCGAGATGGATTGTTTGAGAGTGTGATAGGGTGGGAGAGGAATACCAAGAGGGGGGGTTAGAGAGAGAGAGGTGGGAGAGAGAGTGAGAGTGAGACTAACAACAAGGAGAGAGAGAAAGAGGTGGTAGATGTAGGAGACAAAGAGGGTAGATATAGTGGGACAAAGGGGAAGAGAAAGGATGAGAGAGAAAGAGAGAGAGAGAGAAGGGGGGGAGGAGTGGGAAAGAGAGGGAGGAGGGAGAAGAGGGAAAGGAAGGGAGGAGGGAGGAGGGAGATAAATAGATGGATGGAAACAAAGAGAGAGGGAGAGAGTCGAAGAGGCGGGATATAGAGAGGGATTCAAACATTGATTGTGAATAAAGAATATCGAATCAACTATAAGATTATGATTATATTAAAATAAAAAAGAAGAATCAACGTACCATAATCATCATTAAATAATGTGATATCATTATTAAAACGTAGGTGAATGGTCATATCCATAAAATATGATTATAAAACAAGAGGTATAGGCATATTGCACTTAGGGCTTGTGCATGCATGGGGTTAAGGGTAGTGTATAGGTTATGTGTAGGATTATATGGATCTAGGGGGGTCTAGGTGATGGTCTAGGTCTAGTTCATGGTCTATGTCACGGTCATGTTCGTATAAGTACTCGTATAAGTAATCCATAGGAAGAAGACCAAAAAAATAAAAGTCATCTTACAAGTGAGGCTACATTTCTCTATTGGACATATCCTTTATTCATTGTGATACAAGCCTCTCCTTTAGATGGACAGAGAGAGAAGGACATATAACTAGGGGAAAATATAAGGAGAGAGCGAGAGAGAGAGAGGCAAAGAGAGAGTGAAAGTGAGACTAACAACAAGGAGAGGGAGAGAGAGAGAGAGAGAGAGAGAGAGGCAAAGAGAGAGTGAAAGTGAGACTAACAACAAGGAGAGAGAGAGAGAGAGGGAGGGTGATATAGTGAGAGTGATACTAACAACAATGAGAGAGAGAAAGAGGTGGTATATGTAGG
>ML776776.1:1682942-1734026 GCA_009831015.1 Picea engelmannii
TACTTGGTGGTTTTTCAGATGCTGATTTTGCAGGGAGTATTGATGATCGTGCATCAACATCAGGTTATTTAATGAACATGGGTTCCGCAACAGTATCTTGGAATTGTAAGAAACAAGCTACAGTTGCTACTTCTACAGCAGAAGTAGAATACATCTCAGCATGGGAAGCAACATGTGAAATTGTTTGGTTACGCAGGATTTTACAGGACTTGGGCATTTCCAAGCAGAAGCTACATCATTATTCATCGACAGTCAGTTAGACATTAAGCTTGCCAAGAATCCAGTTTTTCATTCAAAGACAAAGCACGTGGACACCAAGTATCATCATATCAGATCACTTATTGCAAAGGATATCATCAAGACAATTTATTGTCCTTCAGAAGATCAAATCTCTGACATTTTCACGAAACCTCTTGGCAGAATAAAATTTACTAAGTTCAGGGATGAACTTGGTATCTATTGTAATGTATTTTTGGATCATAGGGGGGAATGTTAGATAATCCAAAATAAAAGTATCATAGTTTATAAAGTTAGAATAAAAAGATTATTAATTTAGAATATTAAATTAATAATCTAGAATATTTGATAAATAAATGTAGACTTTTAGAGATACATTATTGTTGTAAAAGATATGACTCTAGAGAGGTGTCGTATCTTAGGCTCTAAATTAGGAGATTTGTGTTAAGATTGTTAAGATAGCATTTATTGTAAATGGACACTTGTTTATTTGATAAGTGATCCATATCTTGAGTTTGTTAGGACTTTTAGTTTATATATAGCTCATTGCAAGAGTATTGAGTTGTTGGGATGTAAACTCTTGCAATGTTTCTTATGTAATTTATTTTCCTATTAATAAAATTGTGTGTCTGAGGACACTTCGGCCATTAGTTAACTCCTGCAACTATCCCGATCTGTGCACAACCCAACGAATGAGATCCCCTTCTCTACCACACAATCCCTCAGGCTATTCCTCTTCCCTCTAGGGCTCCAACGTTTTCATAGCTCTGATACCATATTTCTTCATTGTCTTATTGTTTATGAATTAATACATGCAAGCATAACCATTCAAGATCATGCATACGACTGGAACAACATTTAATTCTATTGAATTTAATGCAGCTACAAGAGCCATTCTCCGGAGGATAACAAAGACCCTAGCTGAGATCTAGGGCCCCCAGTACACTTCTGGGGTTCTTGGTTTGGGACCCAACTAGTTAGAGCCATGGAAAAAGACCCTAGTGAGGGCCCCCAGTATATTTTTGGGGTTCTTGGTCAAGGACCAAGCAGTAAGTCCCTATATGTGTTCTAGGACCCTTGGATGTCTTCCAGGGAATCCTTGTTCAATGCTTGGATTGATCCTTGGATGTGTTCCTTGGTGGTTGATGATATAATTCCCTAGATGTCTTCTAGGGCCCCTGGTTGTGTTCCAAGGAATCCTTGATTAGTGCTTCCTTTCTCACCAGCAAATATTCCTAAGATGGGATGAGCTATATCCATAAGTTACACTCATATGGGCTTTGTTTAGTGAATGACTAAGAATGCAGTAGGAAGCTTAGTATCGTACTTGATAAGCATAACAGCTTAGGTATATTACGTATTTTCAAACCCAATATAACAAGTAAGCTAATACCATAGATAATGAAGAGGTGACATATTCAGAATCACATGTTTATTTAATCTGATAGTTTATTTAATGGCCTTAAAGCAACTAGTTGTTTCCTTTGTGTTATTTACCCAACTATAGTAGGCCAAGGGGCCAAGACCCTATGACAAATGTTTATCTCTTTGCATTAGCTCGTGTAGAGTTCATGATTGAAGATGTTGTAGTTTTGATATTGTTTCCAAATGTTCTTGAAGGAAAATAATTCAAATGGTTCCATCACTAGCCTAGAGATATATTTATGTTTTCCAGTGGCTAGTAGTTCTATTTGTGATATATTTTGATGTTGCAAGTATTTCCAAATCGTAATGAGAATGTGGGTACCTAATAAGCATCAATTTACATTTTATCCCTGACTTTTGCTAACTCAAAATCAAAATCAAGGCGATTTAGCACACATGTAAGGACCTTTGTGACCGTGGGATAGGAGGAAAATGAATTAAAAAATGATTTAATTAGTAAATGATCAATTCATTCACATGCACATTTTCTCGGCAAAAAACAAACTCTATGAGTTTTTTAATAATGGATGCACCACATCTTAAGGAGTCATATAGATTTTTCAAATAGTACCCTATCTCATGTAAATACATTATTGAGCAATGTCTAGCTAAGAACTTACATTCTATCAAATATGGAAAACTTCCCCATGTACAAACAATAACACCAGGCCTATTTTTAATCAATGGAAAATGGTGTAACTGCTCAAACTCAACATTGAATTAATGACATGTTCTTGGCTTGTTTGTTTGCTCAGGATTTTTTCTTGGCTTGTTTGAATGGTTTATTGGCTTGTTCTTGTCTTGCTTCAATTTTTCTCAATAGTTGTTGTTCCTGAGTCACAGCACAAGGTGGATCTCCAATAAAGGAATGTAGATTCATTCCATTCAAATGGCATGCTGCAATCCCTATTGAGGTTGTTACGAAGACGGAGCTTGGACCATGAAATTCCTTCAATATTTTTACTACAAAATAAATAAGATATCTCTTACCTGTGACTGCGGAGCCTGTAAGAAAGACAGATTCCCCTCTTGAAATAGCCTTCAGAACTGTTATTTTCTCATTGGATAATGTAGTGTGTCCCTTCGAACAGGCCTCCAACATTCTCATGACTTCATCCCATCCTACATGTTCTCTGTAATTGGATATCTCGGAAAACCCTCCAAATTTTGAGCCCATTTTTGACCTGTGGTTCACTCTGATTGTATTTTCATCATATGCTTGTTTTTTCGCCCCTTTGAATTAGGTTTATCAGAATGGATCTCCAATATTCTCATGGCTTCTTTCCATTCTCACCGTTTTTTGCATTTGGCTCTCTTGGAAAGCCCTACAGATTCTGAGAAAATTTTGACCAGTGCTCCACTCTGGCTTCCCTGTGATTGTTTTGGGCTAGTGCCTTTGTTTTTTGCAGATTCATCCTCTCGTTGTGTTGCTGGGTTTGGGGATTTGTGGACTGAGGTTTATGATGAGAATCATTGAATCTTTGAGATCCAGTACTTAATTTTTTCTCTTCAATTTTCGCTGTGTATTTTGCCATTTCACTGAATCCAAATCCCATCACCCTACATACAATTTTTTTAGCCATCCCTCAAAATATATCGCTAGAATATACCTGTAATGGAGTAACCCTTGCGAGATCGTATGCCCGTTGGCTTAGCATCCCCTCTCTCTGCTTGTATTCGTCGTGGAGCAATTTTTGCTTGTAAGCAGTAGGTTGGGCACTTTATTTTCTTTGAACGAGGAAGATAGAACCCTGATGTTTGTGCTAAAACCCCGAGGGAGAAATAAACACAACGGTACAGAACCTACAGAACATTTAATGTTATCTAGAGTGTGGGATCTGACGGTGTACAATCCAGTTTACAGAATTCCTTAATAAAAGAGATTAGGGAATTAAATAATTTCTATAATGGAATTTGGTTTAATGATTGATGTTTATGTTAAAATTTGAAGTTAAAATCTAAAACAAAATTATATACATGTAAAAATACAAAATTATACACATGTAAAATTATGCAAAAATTATACATTGAACCATATTGATGTTTCGTCAAAAATACAATTATTGTCTTCCAACCATATATGCCAAGTAACAAAGCCGAGCATAATATTCCACAATTGTGCCCCAATCTATAAGGTGAATATATGTTAATTCTAATGATGAAGGAAGGTTGTGGTTTTTGGTTGTCTAGAAATATTGTTACATGTTCCAAAGAAGACCTAGCCCCAAAGGTAGGAAGCATAGTGATAGAAAAAGAAAAAAATGGCAAGTCTCTGCATTATCCCTACACATACATCATTATGAGGGACCCAAGAAGTCTTCCTTATGAATGTTATCTCAAGTAAGATTTTGTTTCCAAGTCAACTATCATAGAAACAATGATATTTAAGGTCAAATATCACGATTCCAAACGTGTATCCAAATTCCATTAGGCGTCACCTGAACCAAAGTATTCATAAGTTATTGATGCCTAACTTATGAAGAATTTTTCTAGTCCTTGTGTGCCCCACTAAAAGATATTTAGTCATGTTTGATAAGGGAGAAGATGGAATTGCAATTTTGACCAAATCATATCAACTAGTTCATGAGGGACCCAAACTGAACAAGCCTCTAGAGATTTCCTTTGATGATGAAAGGTAGGGTTGGATGGATCGATACTAAGCTCATGTTATAACTAAAGAGGTCATTTTCTTCTAAGAATCTTTCTATAAATAGGCAAAGTTGTCATCCCTAGTTTCCCATAAACAATGTGCAAGAATAAGTGTTTGGCTTTCTTAGTTGTGTTCTAGACATGAGATCCATCTCTAAGAAGTTGAACTTTGGGAATGTTCAACGATGGTATATATTGATGGAATTTTGGTAAGGTGAGTATTACTTACTCCCCCACTAGTAGATTGGTATATTAGTGATACACAACAAGAAAATGGGAGCTTTACTCTATCAAGCAAAGCAAGCAAGATATAAAATAAATTGGGGTTTTGAGAGAAGGAATTAGAGAAAATGTGATGCACTCTTGTTGAAGAGTCTTCTGAGAATGATTGAGTTGGAGGACTAGGAGGAGAAGGATAATAGTGCCATTAATTATCATGTGTCTTATCTAAACAAAATAAGCGCACAAAGAACATTAATTCTTTTATATTTGCATAAGAGATCGTGCTTCACAAGCATTAATTATTCACTATCAAGATGGACAACAAACTAGCATTAAGGAGGGATGGGACTCTCAGTTGTGTATAATTTAATGTAGACCATAGAAGGGCAACTCATATCTATGGAGGCTTCAAAATGTTATTTTCTTGAAGTTGCAATGTAAGTCGGTCAAACCAATTTACTTGCTTACAATTGATCAAGTTTTCTACAAACTAAATTGAGTAGCTTCAACAAGAAATGGAACATCTAAATTAAATTATGACAAAGTGAGGAAAATAGGAAAACAATAGGAAATGCTATGAGAAGAAAAGAGGAAAACAATGGTGGAGCATTGATCCCTTTTGGAAAATGCTCATAGAATCAAATAGGTAAACTATAGTGGGACATCAATCTTGTGTTTTAGAAGGGTTTCCAAACTTGACATTCAACCCTTTTTTATAATTAGTTTATTTGATAATTTCAATTTCACAACCAACAACCTTATAATGAGGCCCAACCCTCCCTTGTGTCATGTCATTAACCAAAGGGATGTTTGCAAAATAATTGAATGGTGTAGGAAATAGTAGCCCTAAGAAACGAAGAAAAAAATAGATTCTTGATCATTTAATAAAATAGTCTTCATGGTCTCTTAATCATTTAACGAAAGTCTTTGTGGTCTCTTGACCATTTAATAACAATATCGGTGGTCTCTTTTTAGGGATATTAGTCAAAAACTTGGTTTGTGGTGATTTAAGTAATCATATTTAAATATCCATGATAAATGAATATATGGTAGTCCTTGTGAATTTTTGCTTATTTAGTAATTATGAATTAATACAATAGCTAGCTTGGTTCAAGACATTGTCTATATTATCTCCTAATAGAGCTCAAAATTCACCTCAAAATCTTTGATTCAGGGGTTTAATGGTCACAATTTCATCGGCTAGATTAACTAGGTGAGTGATTTATTCATAGTTTATACTCTCATCAATATAAACACCTAAAATAGAATCATTTTGAAGAGATTTGGGGGTGTCAAGTCTTTCAACCATTGTCTTATTAGGGATCACTCTTAGAAAATAATGGGTTAGTGATTTTATCTTTTTCATCTAAAATAATTGATTCTAGTAATGTAGAGCACAACCAATGCCTTCAATTTGGGTTTCTGGTTAAATCAATGATTTCATATTATGTTTAGTCCTTAGTCTAAGTAGTATTGGAGGGATATTTTAATGGTAGCAATTAGCCAATCTTATTTGTAGGTTCCAATTGTTGTTACTTTGTTAGAATAGGGCTTATGTTATATCACCCATAGTTATACGAAAAACACCATTAATTTTATTACATTTAAGCCTCCTCTATGTAATTACAATTATACTGTAGTTGTTGACTTTGAGCATATATGTATCCTCCAATTAGTGGACTAGTTTCATAAACCTAAATTTTTCATGACCCTCTCTACTATCAATCCAATGATTTCAATTATCAAAAAACCATGCTCTTTGATTTGATCCATAGTGTCTTATTACCATACTAATTTGTTGGTTTTGTTAATTAACTGCACCAATTAACATTCACATAGTTTTCTACCATTTCACTATTACTACTTATATCCCAAAATTGATTATGCAAGATACAACCTAGATTAGTGAATTTTCTCTATGATTTTTGTTGGGTTTCTATATAATTAAGAAACATCCTTTTGAATTCTATGGTGTTTATGGTTAGAATGATGATGGATGGTTGATTGGTTTCAATGCAGTTTTCCTTAGTTTTCACATACATAGATGTAAAATCTCTACATGTTTTTTTTATGAAGATATCAATTTATTGAAATGGTAGTTGTGATAGGGGATAATTCCCCACTTACTCGGGTCAAATAAATGGAAAAGAAAACAAAATATACTATCGTTATATTTCTAGATCAGTTGTGTATGTCAATGCAACATGAATATATGAAGAAGAATACATGTGGCTAGGCATTTATCCCCCTTTATTTGTATTTCAAAAGTAATCCCAAGAGTGTCCTGAATACTCTAAATGCTCTAATCCTCTCTTCAAATATATGAACATAAAGAGAAACACAACCTTCCCCAAACAATCAAGTATAGAAGTAAAGAAACCCTCCCCATATTGTAGTCATATAGAAGTCAACCTTCCCCATACTTAGTTATAGATGTCATATTTATTACATGATCGTCCATGTGAGCACTAGTGAATGGGGCCAACGTTGAAATTTCTTCAATATGTTCTTATATGCATTGAAATTTGACATGGTTAGACTAAACACATGCCTTGATGGTATGGGAGGGTTTCAAGACTCAAGGATGTTTGATGTCCTAGCCACATAATCTTTGAGATCGTCCATGTTTGCAACAACGTTCATAATGGGGTATCTCATATTAATTTGTCAAATGTCATTGTTTCAATCCATAGAATCTTTGTTGGAAATCTCTTGAAATGTCATGGAACTTCCAATTCAACGACCACAAATGTCATGCACCGACCCCGCATAGTGAGCAGTAGTGAATGGGGCCAACATTGAAATTTCTTTAATATGTGCCTGTATGCATCGAAATTTGACATGGTTAGACTAGACACATTCCTTGACAGTATGGGAGGGTTTCAAGACTCAAGGATGTTTGATGTCCCAACCACAAAAGCTTTGAGATCATCCATGTTTACAACAACATTCATAATGGGGCATCTCATATTAATTTGTCAAATGTCGTTGTTTCCATCCCTAGAATCTTTGTTGGAACTCTCTTGAAATGTCATGGAACTTCTAATTCAACCACCACAAATGTCATGCATCGACCCTGCATAGTGAGCACTAGTGAATGGGGCCAACGTTGAAATTTCTTCAATATGTGCCTGTATGCATCGAAATTTGACATGGTTAGACTAGACACATGCCTTGACGGTATGGGAGGGTTTCAAGACTCAAGGATGTTTGATGTCTCGACCACATAATCTTTGATATCATCCATGTTTGCAACAACATTCATAATGGGGCGTCTCATATTTTTCAAATGTCGTTGTTTCCATCCGTAGAATCTTTGTTGGAACTCTCTTGAAATTTCATGGAACTTCCAATTCAACCACCACAAATGCCATGCACCGACCCCGCATAGTGAGCACTAGTGAATGGGGCCAACGTTGAAATTTCTTCAATATGTTCCTGTATGCATCGAAATTTGACATGGTTATAAGACCCGCAAACCCTTTTTGAAGCATCGTTATTATAGAAAACTTGTCGCAACATCCGTCAAATACAACATATTTATAGATTTTATAACGTCACAATTCTAACGTCAAAAAAACCTAAGTGACCATTAGTATTTTGACTTGGTCAACATATTAAGGTGATTGTTGGAGAGGAAAACCTAGTTTCCAAAACGTCGCAATTGCGACATCAATCTTCACAAATGTGGCAAGAGAGACGTCTATATCATAAACGTGGCAAGAGCGATGACTAGGTGGAAAATGTGGCAAGAGCAACGTTAATGTGGCAAGAGAGACGTCAACGTGGCAAGAGAGACGTCAACGTGGCAATACCGACGTTATCGGGCAATATGATTTTTTTTTTTTTAATTTCCTTTATTTTGCGACAATATCGACAATTTTGTCCATAACACCGCAAATAGAACGTCGGAATTTTTACAATATGTACTAGTGTGAAGAGGAAAATAGCCTCGCAGGTATGTGTCTCATGCTAGGACATTGTTGGGTTTGTGCATCACTTCCATCAACAACGTCCCCATGAACAGGTTGTCCCACCATATGCAAAATTGCCTATAGAAAGAAAAATTTAGAGTATTTCTCATATAACGGTATCAGACAACAATTTCATAAATGAATATATGTATAAAATAGTCTTGTTTCATACATTATAAGATGCATGGCAATTTATAATGTTAGAAAATAATCTGATTAAGAAGCATGAGCTATTAAAATGTATGTTAAATATATAAAAAGGAAAACATTAATTAAAGGTTTGGTATAGTGGTAGAACATGTTTACCCCCATAATAGTAGTGCTTCCATCAATTCAATTCAAATCATAATCGATTAACTACTCTTCCCTTGAAACTATTGTTTTCATTGCACATACAAATATTCAATTTCCTTCATGCCCCTTAAATATACAATTGGGTTGCTTTCTTGTTGTCACGGGTCTTGTATTGTTAATAAGCCATGCAATATTCCCTGAAACCTTTGGTCTTCCATCAATATACATCGTCACTCCTTTATTATTATTATTTTCTTTTAGTTGTATGTAATTTGCAGTGACTTCATATCTCCACATACTTTGCATATATTGAACCATCCTCAACCAGTCTCCATAGTTATAGCATGGTCTGACATACTCCATCAACTCAACAAGTCCTCCATATTTCACCTTTAAGCCATCCATGGAGAATAGATCCAGACCATGTATGGACGATGGAGCAATGCGATAAATCCTCTCATTGACACAGAAGTCAGTGTGCAACTGAGGAAGTTCATTGGGTACCCATGGCATCAATAGATGTTTTCACCTCAAAGGAATCTCGATGTCACCTATGATCTCATTTTCATATGAACATGAACCTCCTTCAACAAGAAAGAATTCCATGTGCCTACAGAATTTTATTTTGACTTTTTCACCTCTAGTTGATATGACACTGTTATATGTGTTGGATGTTGTAACACTTTCCCCCATCCCTCCAGAATTCCCTTGCTCGAGGATGATAGTTCTAATAGGTACATGTTCGATTGTACCTACACTGCATCGAATGAGAAAACATAATTAGTGACAATATGATTGAATTTATTCACATCCTTCACCTGAATAGACATCATCAAAATGCATGTGCCAAGTATGATCTCTATCTAGCCTTCTCAATAATAGCATGTAGGGTAGATAATTCAAAGGGTACATCCCCAAGTTTTTGCATTTAGCATTTACCTCCAACCATCATCATACAAATGATTGATTATGTATTTATTGAATCTCGCATGGTTGTGGTGATGGCAATGGTAAGAACAAAGCACTAGGAATCTTGTTTATTTCTTTGGCTAAATGTAATGAATGGGAAAATGAGTGATTATCAATTGTTGGGTTTGAACATTTGATGTAGAAAACAGTTTTCCTACAATGTTGTTGGGTCCTTGTCACCATTTCCCAATCCATATATTTGGAACAAGGAAATTGGATCCATGATTATGTATACTTACTAAGAAATGATTTCCATGATATTGGAGTTCCCTTATAGATATGTATGAAAAATGTGGGCGTATATATATGGCTTTCTACTTGTTTGATAGGATAGCTAAAAGAGAGGTATTCACATGGAATTTTATGATAGTATGGTAGTCCTAATATGTACATGCCAATGAGGATTTGTTATTATTAAATCAAATACATCTGATAAATATAAAACCCAATGTGTCTACAATGGTGAGGGCCCATGTGCTCATTTAGCAATTTTGCAGCAAGGTGGAAGGATCCATGGTTACATAATCACAAGTGAATTTGAGTTAAATGTGTATGGGGGGAATTCTGTAATACACATGCATAAAAAAATGCGTGTATGGGGTTCATCTACCAATTATTTGCATAAATATATTATAGGGATTTTCTCACTTGAAATGAAATGATAATTATAGGGTATATGATGAAATCACATGGTGGGTTTGACCCAACACTATTTTCTTAAATGCAAGAGTACTTAGAGGTAAAATTAAACAATTTCTTATTTGTGTTTGTATGTGTGAAATCACACATTGTTATTGGAAAAGGGTTGGTAACACTTCCATTACTCGAGGAAATTTTATTGCATTGTGCTTCAAATGGAGCATTATGAAAGTGTAATTTACCTTCTTGGTTGTGTCGGATGTTTGGATGAAGCAGATAAATTTATTGAAAAAATCCCAATAGTACCTACTCCAAGAGAATGGGTGGATTTTCTTGGTTCCTACAATATTCATTACAATGTTGATCTAGGAGAACATGTAGCAGAACAACTTTTTACTTAGTTATGAAATATGTCAGATTCAATATATTGTTATCAAACATTTATGTTGTAACTAATAGATGGAATAATGTACTAAAGGTGAGAACAATGATGAAGGATAGAGGAGTGAAAAAACTTGTTGGATATAGTTTATTAATTGAATAAGATAAAAAGGTTAGTGTATTCATTATAAGAGACATGTCAAATCCTCAGTCTTAGAAAATTCATGCAACATTACAGATTTTGGCAAGGTAGATGAAGGAAATAGGGTGTACCCAATACAAACATTCCTTGTATGATGTACATGATTTGAATGAAGTAATACTCTATATTCATAGTGAGAGGATATAAATTACCTTTAGGATTCTTAACATAAGCAATGAAATGCCACAAAAATTCTTGGTCTCTGTTGTGACTGCTAAAATACCATTAATTTCATCTCAATGAATCCACTACTAATACTACATAATCACATTAACAATGGGAGATGTGAACTTGCTTAATGATTTAAAGTAGGGTTATCTTCTTGTAGGGATTATTGGTCAATGGAATTGAAATATATAACACCTCATTTCCATTGGATGAATTTATGCCTCTTGCATTGAGTTGTTAGTCTAGGGTGAGATGTTATTTTAGGGTATGATGTAACATATTGTATTAACATACAACATAAACTATCATGAAATATGATTAATCCTAATACCCTTATAAAATATTTAGTGGGATGTTTTTTCTATCCAAAGTCCCTTAGGGACCCTCCTTAAGGGTGTTTTTATTTATCCCTTGTATTGCCTATGGGTAGACATGTGTGGATGGACCAAGGAATTTTTTGAAGTATCCATTTAAAAGGGTCCCCTACACATCCCATGTTCAATAAAAGTTTTGAATTAAATCCATTGTTCCCCTAGTCTTATAATATAACTTCAATATATGGTAGCTATATTTCAATATATGGCCTTAATGCATATAAAATTCTATTAAATACATTGTTCCCCTAGCCTTATAATATATCTTCAATATATGGAAGCTATATTTCCATATATGGTCTTAATGCATATAATATTATATTAGGTTAACCATATATTTTAGATTCATAATAAATTATATTAGGCTACCCTTGTCCTTTGAGTATCTTTAACTCCATTTTTAGGGTATGGTGTAACATGTTGAATCAATATACAACATAAAGTATCATGAAATATGATTAATCCTAATACCCTTATAAAATATTTAGTGGGATGTTCTTTATATTCAAAGTTCCTTAGGGACCGTCCTTAAGTGTGTTTTGATTTATCCCTTGTATTTCCTATGGGTATACATGTGTGGATGGATCAAGTAATGTTTTGAATTATCCATTTAAAAGGGTCCCCTGCACAACCCATGTTCGATAACATTTTTCTTCATAATTGTCATATGTGAAATTAGGTGACAAAGTGAATCCTGATTGATGGAAAGATGAGGATATAGAGGATCGTGATGATAAATAAGTCCTTCTTGATTAATTTGAAGGATCCCATGAGATGATTGGAAGAGTGTTGTTCAAGTAGAGGACTATGGGGAGAATTTTGAATGGAAAATAATAATAAGGTCCATTAATGGCAAGAAGGCTCAATAGGATGGTGTAGAGATGAATCATGGATGTTCCTTCAACACCATATATTCTATACATATAGTGTATTTGTAAAAATATTATGCACGATAGTTAGGAATATCAAAAAGTGCATAATATCCTTGAAGGGATCAATGTTGCAAGTGATTGCACACTACCTGGATACTAGTGTTGGATCCCTAGCATTCGTAACCCAACCTAAGGGATAGGGATTATAATGGATTGTAGTAGTAATATTTCAATTTGAAACCTACTTTTGAGATACTAGGTTTTTGTTGCTACCATGATCAATGATGAGAGAAACCAAATTATCTTTTACTTGGAAATTTTTGTGTGAAGAGTGTTTATTTTAGATTCATTGTATAATATTTGGTCATCATAATAAGTTGTGGATTTGGAGAAATTGAATTTTATACTTAAACCCTTGAATCATCCTATTATTACTCTATAAGGAGGGTCTTAGACTCTTTGCATCACCCTATTCTTGATTGGAATTCCCCTAGCCATATATGATGTTATAATGTCGCGCATAGACTATGATTAATGATAAAGTAACTATTAAGTAATGGGAACTTTGCACGTGACTGAATGGTAGCAAGGACATGAAGAATGCCTCACTTCCCCTCATCATTGCAGAACCTTGGTTCCTGCAGCCCCTCTAGATGCCTCAGGTGAGACTTCACTTGCTCTGTAGGTGATGCCGAAAGGGTCAGTGTCTAAGGGTTTTTTTGGTATTTGAATGATTAACTTCGGATATACCCCATGTGTTTTGACAGAGACCCCACATGCCATGCATATTAGATCAGAGAGCCTGGATAGAGGTGTCAGATCAACTATGTCGTTTCATGGCTAGTCACAGAGTGGTACCTGCAGTCATTAGAGACATATTACGAGCACGTGATCTCTCTACTATATGGAGGAGTTTTCCTCATGATATGACGGTGTTGGTGTGTCATATTTTTGGTGTTGTCAACCTCATCGAGACATTCAAGGGTGTTTCTCATGATCCCACTACATCTAGTTCATAAAAAAATCCATCCACATCCTTTACTCCACCACATGGTCCTCCTCCTCCTTCTGCTTCCCCTCCACATGTGTCTAAACCTACATCCACATCTGATCCTCCTCCTCCTCTTGCTTCCCCTCCATATGTGTCTAAACCTACATCCACATTTGATCCTCCTCATCCTCCTACTTCCCTTCCACATGTGTCTGAACCTGCATCCACGTCCAATCTTCCTCCTCCTAATCCTCCTCTTGTTGCTTCTCCTCCACATGCATCAACATATTCTATTGATCCTCCTCCTCCTCCTCCACTTGTGTCACCATCCAATGGCCCTTGTATTTATCATAGTCCACATGTGTCATCATCCACTGATCCCCCTCCTCCTCCTCTTCCTCCACATGTGTCACAAGATTTTGATGCTTTGGAAACTATGTTCACATCAAGTACTACTGCACATCTTCATGATAATGATAGAGACACATTTGTTAGTGCACTTTTGTCAACATTTGTTTCTGAGATAGGTGTTCTTGATAGAGGCTCTACCTCTAGTAGAAGATACATTAATGCACCTAGCTCTGGTGGTGGACCTAACTAGTAGTGGTACTGATTGACATGTATATTGATTGTTTTATATTTGACTTGAGATCTATATATGGCATGTTTATTGCAAATTTTGTTGAGATGTATGTTTGACATGTATATTCAAATGTATATCGCTAATGTATATTATGTTTTTCATATAATGTTGTGGTTGTTGTTTTTGTTTGATTTATAAAATTTATTATAAGTATGCCAATGACGGATATTCTTAATGATTTCTCTATTTTTAAGTGAAATTTGATATGTATCACTCATTTAAATTTATAGTTGTCATATAATGTTTAAATTTATTTTTATGAAAGCATTTAATTTGGATTTTGATTGCAAAAAGTTATAATCATTAATGCCATATAACGTTTAATTTTTCTTCAAGGTGAATTGTTTGTTGTCCAACAAGATACAATATGTTGATTAAACATGTTTAGAAACAAAAATACTTAAATATGATGAGTGAGATGATTGTGATTTGAATATTTACGTCTTTTTCATATATTATAATAATAATGTTATAACATAATTATTTACTAATAATAATAATGGTGATGTAATAATAATGTCTTTAAAAAAAATTGTTTATTCAAAGATTAAAAGTTATAATATAATTGTTTACTAAAATCACAATTATTATATTTTATTAATATTTCATTTTTCCAAAGATTTTATTAACTTATATTATCCAACTATTATAAGATATGGAATTTATTCAATTAAATTTAAAATACTAAATATAGAGAATAATAATACATTTTAATCTATACACTTTCGATGAAATAGTTTCACATTTTTTTACTCTAATACAAACTTTATGAATCTTCTATTAAAAAATAATATCACCCAAAATTTTAAAATTAGTATTTTAAGAATTAGTAAAATTGACAAATGTTTCTATACTATTAGATAAGTATGCATCATAAAAAAATTCCTTAATTCTGACTAGGCTCTAGAAAAATACTCTTTTAGAATTTCCATGTTCTTCCTATATTGACACTTATTTCAAAGAGAATGCAAAATAATGATTAATATAATTTTATATGATTATAAAACTAAAGGATGGAGTGGAATACGTGAAGGACATGATAGTTGCACTACTTAAGGTGTGGAATGCCATCAAAGTTCGTAATGGCAACACCACAAGTGTAGATGTTCCATGAAATTTTTTGTTGGAATTGTTGTTAGAAGTTCCATTAGAGTAAGTATATATTTATTTGAATTTTGATTTTTTCAAACAATAAAATTTTTGAGGTTTAAATATTTTTTAATATCTTCATTTTTAGTTACATAAAATATAATTTAAAATAAACATTTACTATTGTACGCCACCAACTTTGTGACATCTCAATTAATGCCTAGTAATTCAAAGGTTAACATAAACATATTTTAATACAATACAACATAAATTTGCTATAATAAACAATAAATATGACAATAAAATAATTAAAAGCCACATCTTATGCTTGAACTATTTAATGTATTTTAAATATGGTGGTTCTAAATGGTTGTTAACTTTTCATATAACATAATTATAAAATGAAGAAAAAAAACATAATTGTCCATTATAGATACCCATAGTAAAATGACACATCCACAATATAAATGTCTAAATAAATCAATCTTAGTTGCCATCACCCTGATTATTTTCCTCGTTTGGCATTGTAACATTGTTGTTATCAAAAATATATTTATATCTCGAATCATGTCTCAATACAAACCACCAATCCCCATTTGATACATCTGGGTAAAAAACACTTGGTTGCAATGTTTTGGGAAAACATAAGATTCATTAATTTCAACCTACATTTTTTAGAGTTAATACATATTAGCCCACTATCACGATCTTCCTTTACATTTCTCCAATCAAAGGTATCCCACGACTCGCAAAAAAAAATAACACATTGAAATGATGAGAAATCCACTTGCACAATCTCTTGTATCTTTCCAATGTAACTTAACTTCCCCTCTATTAGGTTTTCATCATGGTTGCTAACACGACTAGGTTGGTCAAACTCAACCTCCACTCCACAATATTGTGTGATGTATCCATCATCAACATACTCAATGTGAAAATGATGTCCATATGCCCACATAGATGGGAACAAATGCACCTGTAAAAAAATAAAAAAAGGACGATGTCACGTGTCTAATAATCAAAGCATTAATACAAACATAATATGTGTTACAATTAAAATGTACTATATTATAAATAGAATGTGGTACTCAGAGAGGTTATTACAGAGTTTTTGCACCTGATCCCTATGTTTAGTGCATCCAAATCTTTTCATCGTGGGATACGACCGGACACCACATATTTCTCTTGCATCTGGTTAGCCACCCAACTATTGGAACATATTTTTGGCATATTTTCTTTTAAATGATCAATATAAGACATTCTTCTACCGTTCCACCATCTGAATGCTTTCATGTCACTATCCCATTTCCTTCTTTTCTCTCCATACAACCCTATCCATGGTCATGTTTCCTCTGTGTTGTAAAGAACATATTTATTGATAGCATCCATTTCTAAATTCACTGATGTATACATAAATTCAAAACGAATAGCATGAGATCAAATATGTATTATCAAATTAAAGAACAAATTTATAGATGACATCAAATTTTTTTAATTCTCTGATGTATAAAACAATTAAAAAAAATAACATGGGATGAAATATATATTATCGACTTCAATGTAAACAATTTCTTTGTACTAAATTGACAAAATATAACTGACTTACTCTTTATCAAGCACATTTTTCCATTCGTTTCAAGTAGCTACCCTTCCGTTTTTTCCTCATCTTGATGGTCGTCCCAAACGACTTCCCCTATTGTGTCGTCAATTTGCTTGATGTATCCACTGGCATAATAGAACGACTCATATACTATCTACCCCTCTACCATAGATCCTTCTGTGTTTTCCCTTTCTTGAACAAACCCCTTCAATGTTTTCATGTACCTCTCTAGGAAGAACATAAAACGACATGAGATCACCCTAGTTAATTCAACCTCATCAAGTGGGTGAATTAGAAGATGGACTTGCAAGTCCATAAAATTCATGGGTAGTTCCTTCTCAAACATACAAACAATCTCAATTATCTCTCGATGCCACCATGGAGTTCTATCCATATGAATCTGCCTTGATGTGATAAAACATACAAATGCAGATAGTTTTGATATGGCACGTCGCAGGTCCTGGGGGAATTCATGGTTCACACAATGATCTGACAGGATTTTTCGAATGACTTATGGTTGAGTTTTAATTTTGCATCCGTTAATTAACCATTGAGAAACTTAGTGAAAGAATGAGGAAAAAAGATGAATTATACAGCCATATACACATATGTGCAGATCTGAAATGCGATAAAATACATAAATAGCAAACCATAACACGCAGATTGATAACGGAGTTCGACACAACTTTGCCTACGTCTCCGAGCCTTTTTCTCTGTGAGGGAGGCTTATTTATTTATGTTTGAAAGATAAAAAAGTACATCGCTACAATGCCAAATGGCTACAAGACTGATCTGGTCATGTTTGTCCAGATCTCTAGAACCATGCAAAGAAAACAACACGCAAAATGGACATCCGGAGCTCCCAGAAATGGTCCAACAACGTCTCCTCCTCAACAGCTTCTCTGCCTCAAACTGGATTTGGCTTGGCTTCTCCTCAGCATCATTCTACTCTGAATTCCCTCAAAGATTTCCCCATGGCCCCAAACAGGCCTTGGTTATATAGCTGGGAAAGTTGGTTTCTCACCCCCAACTTCCTCCCAAAAATTAGGCTCCAAAAATGCCCAATAACTCCCAAAAATGGAGTAAATACATTAAAAATGGGCCTAATTACATTAAAACTCAAAAAGTGGTTATAAAACCCACTTTAAACTATATTATAGTTATAAATCGGGCTTTAGCCCCCCAAGTCTTGGCACGCGCCCCTCTGGAATGGTCATATGAGCTCCATATGGCCGAGCGCTAGCCCAAAGGGCTAAGCGCTGGCCCTAACCTCCATTCGGCGCTTGGTCACATTGGCATTGTTGGCGCGTAGGCCCAAAACCACGGGATAAATGGTTGTAAACCACCCGTGCGCTAGCTCTCGGTTTTTAGTGGCATATCCATAGGGCCACATGCTATAAACCCCGCGCCCCCTTTTGGATTGACCTTCGGTCGTGTGGCAAATGGTTGGCGCATTATTACATAACCTCGCATATATGGTAACTCCCGCCGCACTCCCGGTTGTATGGTGAGATACAATAAAACCTTGGGTCGGGGCTAAGCCCCAGCCCGACCCCCCATCCATTTCCAACAACATTCAAATTGAAATACATTTTATACCACATAGTTTCCAAGAAACACCATGTGGCTCGTTGGTTGGGTGGTCGTTACAAAGGCGCTATACAAGGGGGGAGGTCCACGGTTCAAACCCGGTGGACTCTGCATAAATTTTATATAACAAGCCATTAGCCAATATAGGGGTGCCACGTGGCAGCCCATGACTGGGCCATGTGGCACCTTACCATTCGCCCAAATGATGCCACATGTTGCATTAACATTCACCCAATTTTCAGCTAATCACAAATCGACATGTGTCGCTTGCTGATTCGTCCAAGTCATATGCCACGCATCGCTACTGTACGGCTTCGTCACTTACCACTTCATTCAAGCCATGTCATCGTACGGTTTCCACATCATATGCTGACGTCATCCGTTCCACCTGTCACCCTTCCAGTGGTGACACGTGTCACCTTCGGATCGGTCCAACTGTGCGCCAAAAAGTCCAAATCTGCCTGCCACGTGTCACTCCCTGGATCCGTCACATGTCCTGTATGGACCTACCACGTGTCACTGTATGGACATGCCACATCAGCGTATAGACATGCCACGTCAGCATCCGTACGGATTGTACGTACTGCACAGTAATCAATTTTTTTGCCTGTTTGACTTTTCAGACAGAATGCGATATCTTCTCCATACAGACTCCATTTGACAAAGTAAATATACCACCGGAATCAGGAAGACGAGACAGATGCAATGGTGTTGGTTTCGTCAGATTCCGAGCACTTTCATTTTTGAGCCTTTTTCAAGCCCTGTCAGGCTTCTAAATCCGATTTCGGATCACACAAGCATGCATGAGAAAAAGGATAATGACACTACAAAATAGACACACACATCATTAATTTCCATAATACTTTGAGTGCATAACATATTTTTACCAACATTAGTATAGAATAAGAATTATGTATTCAACATACATACCCTTAGAAGGTTCATATGGTCATGTGATTTCAACCTCGACAAATTCCCATATACAGTGAAGAAATGTCATAGATTTAACCCATATAAATAAGGTGTCTTCACACTCAATATAACATCCTTCGCCATAGAAATATCATCTTTCTTCAAAATCCATGGGACATCACCTTCTTTAAAATACCAAGAGGGAACAACCTCTCCTCTATTTTATTTTCTTGGCCAATTTGTCTTTTTAGTATTTGAAACAATAAGATCTCTCCTGAAAGACAATGTGTCACTTTTATTCAATGATATATGCCTCCATAAAGAATGATCCGAAAATAATCTTTAAAAGACTTGGTTGAGTTTTAAGCATGTGTTAAATTACCATTCAAAAACTTAAATGAGGAAGGAGATCTTAATGAAAGAATGTTGCAGCCATGATAAATAATACAGAACAGAAAATAGACCTAAGGAATAGCAAACCATAACACCAATCTTGATAACGGAGTTCAGCAAGGTTTCCTACGTCTCTGGGCCTATGTCTTAGTGGGGGAGGCTTTCTTATTAATCTTCAATGCTGCAAACTTACATATGAAGTATCTCAAAAGGATTACAAATTGGTTTGGCTGTGTTATTTTCAACCTCAAGAATCCAACACAACTGACGGCACTGAAAAAGGTTGAGCATATCTCCCGGAAATGGCCTCCAAAGTTCGCTTCCTTAATAGTTTCCCTGCATAAAAATTGCTTAGGCTTTACAATTCATCATCATTTTGTTGTTTATGAACCTCCTCATGCTGTCGAAAACCCCTAGTTTATATAGGATTTGAGTTGGGACTATCCTCCCAACTTCCCCCCAAGATATGGCCTCAAAAAGAGTTCCAGATCCTCCAAAAATGGGTAAAAATCCAATAAAATCAACTAAAAAATCCAAAAATAATCCAAACTTAAGGAACAATCTCACTTGGAAAAACATATTCGCGCTAGCCCCTTTTTCCTAAGACCCTGGTCACATGAGAGGGCCCATGTGGCCACGCGCTAACACCCTAAACCTCCAACCTTGGCGCTTGGTCTCGTGGCCCATGTCTAATAATCAAAGCATTAATAAAAACATAATATGTGTTACAATTAAAATGTACTATATTATAAATAGAATGTGGTACTCAGAGAGGTTATTACAGAGTTTTTGCACCTGATCCCTATGTTTAGTGCATCCAAATCTTTTCATCATGGGATACGACCGGACACCGCATATTTCTCTTGTATCTGGTTAGCCACCCAACTATTGGAACATATTTTTGGCATATTTTCTTTTAAATGATCAATATAAGACATTCTTCTACCATTCAACCATATGAATGCTTTCATGTCACTGTCCCATTTCCTTCTTTTCTCTCCATACAACCCTATCCATGGCCATGTTTCCTCTATGTTGTAAAGAACATATTTATTGATAGCATCCATTTCTAAATTCACTGATGTATACAAAAATTCAAAACGAATAGCATGAGATCAAATATGTATTATCAAATTAAAGAACAAATTTATAGATGACATCAAAAAAAATTAATTCTTTGATGTATAAAACAATTAAAAAAAATAGCATGGGATGAAATATATATTATCGACTTCAATGTAAACAATTTCTTTGTACTAAATTGACAAAATATAACTGACTTACTCTTTATCAAGCATCTTTTTCCATTCGTTTCGAGTAGCTCCCCTTCCGTTTTGTCCTCATCTTGATGGTCGTCCCAAATGACTTCCCCTATTGTGTCGTCAATTTTCTTGATGTATCCACTGGCATAATAGAACGACTCATATACTATCTACCCCTCTACCATATATCCCTCTGTTTTTTCCCTTTCTTGAACAAACCCCTTCAATGTTTTCATGTACAGACTCTCTAAGAAGAACATAAAACGACATGAGATCACCCTAGTTAATTCAACCTCATCAAGTTGGTGAATTAGAAGATGGACTTGCAAGTCCATAAAATTCATGGGTAGTTCCTTCTCAAACATACAAACAATCTCAATTATCTCTTGATGCCACCATGGAGTTCTAGCCATATGAATATGCCTTGATGTGATAAAACGTACAAATGCAGATAGTTTTGATATGGCATGTCGCAGGTCCTGGGGGAATTCATGGTTCACACAAGCATGGATGAGAAAAAGGATAATGACACTACAAAATAGACACACGCATCATTAATTTCCATAATACTTTGAGTGCATAACATATTTTTACCAACATTAGTATAGAATAAGAATTATATATTCAACATACATACCCTTAGAAGGTTCATATGGTCATGTGATTTCAACCTCGACAAATTCCCATATACAGTGAAGAAATGTTGTAGATTCAACCCATATAAATAAGGTGTCTTCACACTCGATATAACATCCTTCGCCATAGAAATATCATCTTTCTTCAAAATCCATGGGACATCACCTTCTTTAAAATACCAAGAGGGAACGACCTCTCCTCTATTTTATTTTCTTGGCCAATGTCTCTTTTTAGTATTTGAAACAAAAGATCTCTCCTGACAAACAATGTGTCACTTTTATTCAATGATATATGCCTCCATAAAGAATGATCCGAAAATAATCTTTAAAAGACTTGGTTGAGTTTTAAGCATGTGTTAAATTACCATTCAAAAACTTAAATGAGGAAGGAGATCTTAATGAAAGAATGTTGCAGCCATGATAAATAATACAGAACAAAAAATAGACCTAAGGAATAGCAAACCATAACACCAATCTTGATAACAGAGTTTGGCAAGGTTTCCTACGTCTCTGGGCCTATGTCTTAGTGGGGGAGGCTTTCTTATTAATCTTTAATGCTTCAAACTTACATACGAAGTATCTCAAAAGGATTACAAATTGGTTTGGCTGTGTTATTTTTGACCTCAAGAATCCAACACAACTGACGACACTGAAAAAGGTTGAGTGTATCTCCCGGAAATGGCCTCCAAAGTTCGTTTCCTTAATAGTTTCCCTACATAAAAATTGCTTAGGCTTTACAATTCCTCATCATTTTGTTGTTTATGAACCTCCTCATGCTGTCAAAAACCTCTAGTTTATATAGGATTTGAGTTGGGACTATCCTCCCAACTTCCCCCCAAGATATGGCCTCAAAAAGAGTTCCAGATCCTCCAAAAATGGGTAAAAATCCAATAAAATCAGCTAAAAAATCCAAAAATAATCCAAACTTAAGGAACAATCCCACTTGGAAAAACATATTCTTGCTAGCCCCTTTTTCCTAAGATCCTAGTCACATGGGAGGGCCCATGTGGCCACGCGCTAACACCCTAAACCTCCAACCTTGGCTCTTGGTCTCGTGGCTACCGCCTCCCCCCCCCCCACGCCCTGCGCCTCTGGCCTGCTCGCCATGTGGTTGAGCGTTGTCCCCTAACGACTGGGGCCTATCCAAAAATCCCACCAACAACACTTTAAAATGAAAATACGCCACTTGTTAAAACAACAAGTAACATAGCCCATATGGTTGGCGAGTTTGGTGGGGTCATTGGCGTGCCCAGAGGTCTCGAGCTCGAATCCCATAGAGTGTAACAAATTTTTGACCAAACAACCTTGGCCAAATTCAGGGTGTCACATGGTGCCCTCTGATTGGGCCACGTGTCACCCTGTGATTGGTCTGTAATGTCTAGTCACCACACAGTCAGCTTCCCAATCAGCAGTGCCACATCACTATCATACCTTCCACGTCACTATCATACCTGCCACATGTCATGTTGTCGTTGGTGCCATGTCATATCCGTACAACCACATGTCATACCCTAAGCCTGCCACTTGTTGCCACATCACGTCCTGTCATCCTACACAGTCATCTTTGTACTTCCATGTGTTAGACTATCACTGGGCCATGTCATCAATCGTACAACCACTTCAGCCTGCCAAGTGTCAACATCTGTACGATGCCATGTGTCACTTCTGTACTGGTCCAACTCATCCTAAAAATGACAAAAATGAGTGACATGTGTCACCTCCTCGTGCTTCCACGTGTCCCTGTTGACGTCACCTGACACGTCATGCTGACATTAGCAGTATGGCATGTTGACTATTGACTTTGACTTTTTGACTTTTTTTCCCTATTTGGGAAATCGATCAGAACGCGATAACTTTCGCATACGGTGTCCATTTTTGGAAAAAATATATGGCCAAAATCAATGCGATGAGCCCGACACAATGGAATTGGTTTCATTTTATTATGATAAATTTGATTTTTAGGCCTTCCTAGATCCATTCTGGATCATGTCTCCCTACTAAGACCTTTTGATCCTCCAAAAGGGTATTAACCAGTCATCAAGTGTCGGATAGGCCACCCCACTTGTCCTTTGTATTTTAACTATGTCATGTTCACATGTCGCATCATAATCAATTGGATAATAACCATGAAAACTAAAAGCATGTTGTTAGCCACTTGAACTCATTCACATCTTACTAAGGCCACTACCATCCATGTAGAAAAAAATATTGGTGATAACATCAAAAATATGACTAAAAATGTACCAATATGTTTGATGTGCTTGCACGACATTAACTTATCTTGAAGAAAAGTATGATTGAATTTCCATTCTACAACCATATCATGTTCATGCTTAAGATCAACTGCTTTACTTGGCACATTTATAAGTGTGTTGCTTGCATAAGATTCATTCCTTAACTGTTCCATTGTTTGAAGAGATTGATTTTATTTTATGTGATGAGCATGTACAACATATTTATTGCCTTCTTTAGTTAAGTGATATTGATTATGTTCCCTGTAGAAGATTTCTTTGCGATCATATAAATAAGGGTTGCCTAAGACCATTCCACATTCATTTAGTGGCACCACATCACATGTTACCTCATCCACAAACTTGGATGAAATTTAAAACCTTAAAGTGCATTGCTTTGTTATGTGCAATTTATGATTGTTTCTTATCCATTTAAGCGAGTAATGTTTATGATGTAAACTAGTTATCAATCCCAATTTCTTAACCACTTCCTCGGAAATTAAGTTAGATTGAGATCCACTTTCTATCAATGTATCAATCTTAGTATGTTTCATTATGATCCTTATATGAAACAACTTACTTCTTAAATCAAAACCATCACCAATTTTACCTATCAAACCAACTGCTGTGATTTTAGTTTCATCACCTGAATCATACCCCAAGTCTGTTGGTCACGTTTCTATTGCAACTGTTTGCCTCCCTTTCCTCTCTTTGAACCACTTTGGTCTCTTCTCTGGATGCAATTTTCAACAATGGTCCTCATCATGCCCTTATTTCTTGCAAGAGAGATTCTCTTCCTTCCTTGTCGTTGAATTTACTTTCTTTCCATTCCCCTTTATTTTGTCTTCTTTCCTTGAAGACGATTCCCATGATACACCAACTCATGTTTTCCCTGCTTCAATATACATTGCTTGGACAGAAACCTCATCAATATTAGTAGGTCCAAACATAAATAAAGTGTTACGAATATGTGCAGGTAAACCTCCTATGTACTTCATAAGAGTTTCTTGTGTATGTAATGGAATATTAAACATTAATGCCATCTTACAAAATTCATCTGTGTATTCTTGCACCGTTTGTCCTTTTCTTAGTTTAAGACTTTGTCATTCAATTAAATCATTTTCCTTATAACCGAAAGGATAAAACTGCTTTCTAAATGCAAAAACAAAATCTTTCCATGATGGAAATACATTACCAACTTGTTGAGTGCCATTTTGAAACTTACTCTCCCACCAGATGAGTGTTATGCATGCAAGACGAAGCGATCCCAATTTGATTTGGGTTGCTTCATCTTTGATTTGTTGCACACTGGAATAAACTTCCATCTCTCTGACCCAGTTATCAAGCCTCTTAGCATTGACTTCCCCATCATACATGGGAAATTAAAAATTTACATTAAGCTTAAGTAATGACATACCATGCTTATGTTTATGAGAATGTTTTCTTAAGGTAGAAGTTGAACTTGTTCTTGAAGAAGAAGAATATGGAGATGAAGGAGGTGAATTAGGAGTTTTAGGAGGGTCCTCTCCTTCTTCTCTTTTGTCTTGTTTTGAATATTCCCCTTGAAAATGCATCTTTTGTTCCAATTAATCATCATATAAGACCTTTACCATATCTGACATGGTGAATAAAGTCTTTTTCAACTGTATCTCGTTCTGAGACATTCCTTCTTCAGATACCATATTCTCACTTTGAGATGCCCTCTTTCTCGATCCAATCTTTGGATCTCCTCCTACAATATCACCTTTACCACGACTAAGATTGTCCTTGGTAATCATGCAAACTCAAACAAACAACTGTCAACCTGCTATGATGCCACTTGATCCGAAAATGACTTCGAAAGACTTGATTGAGTTTTAAGCATGTGTTAAATTACCATTCAAAAACTTAAATGAGGAAGGAGATCTTAATTAAAAAATGTTGCAGCCATCATAAATAATATATAAAATAAAATAGACCTAAGGAACAAAAAACCATAACACCAAGCTTGATAACGGAGTTCGGCAAAGTTGCCTACGTCTCCGGGCCTATGTCTCAATGGGGGAGGCTTTCTTATTAATATTCAATGCTGAAAAATTACATCAGAAGTATCTCAAAAGGATTACAAATTAGTCTGGTTGTGTTCTTCTCAACCTCAATAATCCAACACAATTGACGGAATTGAAAAAGGTTGAGCGTAGCTCCCAGAAATGGCCTCCAAAGTTCACTTCCTCAATGGCTTCCCTGCATAAAAATGGCTTAGGCCTTACAATTCTTCATCATTTTGTTGTTTATGAACCTCCTCATGCTATCAAAAACCCCTGGTTTATATAGGTTTTGAGTTGGTATTATCCTCCCAACTTCCCCCCAAGATATGGCCTAAAAAAGGGCTCTAGATCCCCCAAAAATGGGTAAAAATCCAATAAATCAGCTGAAAAATCCAAAAATAATCCAAACATAAGGAAAAACCCCACCTGGAAAAAACTATTCATGACAACCCCTTTTTCCCGGGCTCTTGGTCACATGGGAGGGACCATGTGGCCACGCGCTAACACCCTAAACNNNCCCCCCCCCCCCCCCATGTGCCATGCGCCTCTAGCCTAGTCGTATCATGAGTGCCATGTGGCTAAGCACTGGCCCCCACCGACCGGGGCCTATCCTGAAAATCCTGCCAACAAAAATTTAAAATGAAAATACGCCACTTGTTAAAACAAGAAGTAATGTAGCCCATATGGTTGGCGATTTTGGTGGGGTCATTGGCGTGCCCGAAGGTCTTGAGATCGAATCCCGCGGAGTGTAAAAATTCTTTTACCAACCAACCTTGGCCAAATATAGGGTGCCACATGTCACCCTGTGATTGGGACACATGTCACCCTATGATTGGTCCGTACTGTCCAGTCACCACATAGTTAGTTGCCTAATTAGCAGTGCTACGTCACTGCCATACTTGCCATGTCACTATCATACCTACCACGTGTCATGTTGTTGCTGGTGCCACATCACATGCGTACAACCACATGGCTTGCCCTGAGCCTGTCACCTATTTCCATGTCATGTCCTGTCACCTTGCAAAGTCAGCTATGTACTAACATGTGTCGGACTGTCACTGGGCCACATCATCAATAGTATAGCTACGTCAGCCTGCCATATGTCACTTCCATACAATGCCATGTGTCACTTCCGTACTAGTCCAACTCAGCCTGAAAATGCCAAAAATATGTGACACGTGTCACCTCCTCATGTTGCCACGTGTCCCTTCTGACATCATGCTGACATCACCTAACACATCATGCTAACATCAACAGTACGTCCTGTTGACTATTGACTTTTATTTTTTGACTTTTTTTGCATGTTTGTGAAATCGATCAGAACGCGATAACTTTCGCATATGGTGTCCATTTTTGGAAAAACATATATGGCCAAAATCGATGCAATGAGCCCAACGCAATGGTGTTGGTTTCATTTGATTCCGATAACTTTGATTTTTAGGCCTTCCTGGATCCATTTTGGATCAAAGAAGATGAGACATTTTTGTATATATGCATGGGATCTAGTAAGTGGTCAATCCTAAGATGCTTCCAATATGGAATCTCATAAAATACAGATTTATTTTTCATCCCAATGGGAATTTTCTCAACATAGGTGTTAAAAAATTCAGGATCATCAAACATAGGTTCCCCTTCTAAATCAAACAACTATACCATTTCCTTCTCCTTCTTTGTGTCATATGCCCTATTCCAATTTGTCGGTGTCATTATTTCACATCTTCAAGTTCTCTCTAGTTTACCAAATTGAAAGAAAAAGCAACTATTCTATAAGGGTGGTCTTCTAGGAGGAATACCCTCGAACAGTCATACTCCGACTTTCATAGGTGGTTGGACCATCTAGCCTTTATAGAAGGTCCAAAACGTTTACATCCATCATACCCTTTTGTTACAAGACATGTGATGTTATCGTATACATAACATGTTATTTTCAAAAATAAATTTGAACCAAATGAAGTATGTCAATTAATATTACAAATATAAACAAAATGATGAGCATGCTTACCAGAGAAAATTCTTAGTCCTGGATAATCACACATGGTGTATGCACATATGCCATACAATGTAAAAGACCTTTCCATTAGGATGGGTCTTGATACATCATATACATATATCCCTTCCCATAATTACTTAAATTCATCGATCAATGGTTGGAGGTAGACATCAATTCTTTTCACTTGTCTTCTACCCAGGACTATAATAGCCAGCATAAGATGTTCATTCTTCACGAAAAACCATGGGGGGATATTGTTATTTATCACTACCACTGACCAAACATAATAGTTGGTGTTTTGGAGGGAATATGGGTTAACTCCATCCATATCTATGCTCAATCAAAGGCTCTGTACTTCATCCTTGAATTTATTGGGCCATGTATCCTCTATATGCTTCATAGCTATTTAATCTGCTAGGATTCGCATAACTCCTGGCTCATTTCTATGTGAGGCATGCCACCCCTGCAATATGGCTAATTGTTTGCAATGAAAGAGGCTTTGAATCATTATAATTATAAGCATGTGTCTCAATATCTTATGAGGAGGACCATGTGCCTTACCCTTGTTTTTTTTATGGTGTATGTCATGCCCACATTCTAGACATACCTCTTTGTCTGCATATTCATTTCTATATAGAATACAATCATTTGGACATGTGTGGTATGACATGTACTCAACACCCAGCATTTTTCAGCATTTACTTTTCCTCTGCACATCTATCGGGCAAGAGATTATCACATTGAAGTACTTTATCTTTGAGTAACTTGCAATTAGTGGGAAATAGAAATGTACATTGTTATTAAGTATGAATAAATCAACCCTTCTCTTCCTTCAATGTGTAACAAGATTCCTTAAAAATTTACGGGACTCAATGGTTAGTTACCTCAAATGTGTCGAAAAACACGTGTCTAACAAACCATACATTGATTTCAAGTTGTAGAGTAACATTGTTGTCCCTAGCTGGGTAGACCTTGCAAACCCTTGTAATCGACCAAATAGAGGGGTGGTGGAAGCATATTTCAAGATTTCGTATAAAATATATACAACATCAGTGTCATCCCCTAGTTCATTTTGTATCTACCTCTCTCTTCCCCTCACATTGTATGCCCCTCNTCTTTTTCTATATTTCAAAAGAAGAAGAATTATCTTTAACAAAAATTTATTTATGGGGTTTTTTTATTTGTATATGGGTGGTTCCTATCCATTGCAATGAAACCACTCATTCAATTGGATCTGAAATTGTCCTGTCATTGTCAGGTGGTTTTTTTAAATGCCTTCGCAGTGATCGGTGCGCTTTGTACATAGTAATAACATTGGATGTGTAATTGTTTGTAAACAACAAAACTTTATATAAATTAGAAATAATATTTAAAAATCCTTTTCACGGTCGGCGATGCGCTTTTTACCTAGACACACATAGGGGTGCATTATTTACAAAGCACACCATTGAGTTTAAAATGGGAAAATTATTTTTTTTTGTACATAAATCGCCATTTCTTAAATTTGTTCATTGTTCAACAATGCGTAATAAACAATACTTAGGAAGTTGTGTTTTTGTTAATTCATAAAGCATCGACTAAATACAAAAAATTGTAAAACATTTTCAATTTAGCAATAACACTGTTATATTGTATCAGTGTGTATCTGTATGGTTGATCCACCTGTGCGTATAAATATTGTTGATGCCCCAGTGCAGATGAAATTACTATACCCAATGGGATCTTATTTTTAAAAAATAATAATAATTTTTATATCCGATGATTCCTAGTTTTTTTCTTTTTTCGGGGAGAATTTGAAAATTACAAGGGAAAACAAGTAGAAAACAAGTGGAAAACAAAGACATTTCGGTAGGGATGTCCAAAAAAGTGTAAAATAAGATGGTAGAAGAAATTAACATAATTGTGTTGGAAGGGGAGTCATCCAAACAACAATGTGCATTAGAGGTATGTAATTACGCTGAAAGGCGTACACCTATTGACAATGGGCACATTTAATATGTTTTTAGTACTTAATCAGTTTTGTATGGACAAGATTAAATATTGTTGGAATATTCTTAGTCGTCCCAATAAATCAATGGCTGTGATTTCAACCACTAACTTTCTCACTATTATAAAAACATCTGTTTACATGTTTATTTTTTTACATTTACTTAATCATATTTAAAATTTACTATGATGTCTAGCTGATTGCCACCTCTGAGTGATTAACGTTTCATTTTCTAAAGAGCCCAAGTTTACCAGCCATGATTTTTACTCCAACTATTATTTACTGGGCGGGATTTTCCTACCCGAAGCTCTTACGACGTCGTATTACCGCGTTCGTTATTTAATGCACAGGTTCTGTGGTTATTTAATGCCCAGGGCTTGGTTATTTCGGCGTTCACCAGCCACGAGTGAATTGTGGCTGTGCTAGTTATTTATTTATTCCTTTATGTACATCAAATTTAAGTAGCGCGTGAAATACTGATTTTCAATTGTTTTGTTGCAAAAAAAAAAACAAATAGAATACATTCAACACATAAGACAAGATGATGAAGAATAAAATGGTCGATCATAAACTTTGTGAGTATTTACGTTTTCTTCCATTCTTAAGATTTCATGTTTGTTGTGATATTTATATTTAAATAATTAATTTACACTTGTCCATGTATATCTTCTAGTAGCTACTAACATACAAAGAGGAGCCAACCCATGAATTGATAAACATTGGGCTAAGTATGGGTTGTGAGTATATGTTGAAGAATTAAAGTTTAATTGAACAATTTGTAAGTAGTTATGTTGTTTAACTTCCCTTTTTTTATAATTAATGAAAAAAAAGAAACCTATATATTTATTATATTGATTGTGCTTTCTCATGTCATATTAAACATGCAGGAAACAAAGTATGGAATGCAACCAACAAAGGATATTTTGAGATCATTCATGAAGCATGGCTTCGAAAGAATTTGTATTATTTATGAAATACTTGGTGCTAAGGTCATGGATGATTTTAAGGATGGAAATTTATTTTTAAAGGTAGAAACCTTGACGAATATTACTAATCCTTCATATGCCAACTATAAAATGTTTGGTGATATTTTTGTAAAAATATTCAAATTCCTAAGGATTTTATATAGTTTGTATAAAGTTTTGACGATTTTTAAGGTAAAATAACTTTAACCTATAGAATTTGGGCAAATCATTTTTAGAATAGTGAATCTTTTTTTGGGAAAAACCATGGAAAATTAGCCCATGAGAAAAATTTAGCCCCTAAAATCATCCCTGGCTAAGGTATATTTTTTTTATTTACGCAATCATGTATATTCTATTATATATATAAATGTAGATATACTTATTACAATTTATTTCTATGTTTGTAGATAAAATATGAAGGGGGGGAACACAAAAAACAAGTCGATCAAGAAAACATTATGTTAAAAAAACATAGTACAATATCACTTGCAAATGATGAAGAGATGAAGCATGCATGCAACTCGATCAATGTCAATAGTTTAACTGATGAATGACAATCAATATAATTGAATGTTACTGCAATTTATATGTTTTGGAATATTTGTCTCTGAAAATGAGGGGGTTTGTTTAATGTACTCGACATATTGTCCCAATTGCATGAGGACATGTTACTAATAAGTGTAACAATTACAAATTGGTTGCAATTAGATTATTGTATTGGACCTTTACGTTATCCCTTTTTTTATGACAACGGGTCTCTTATTCATTTATAATAAAATGGGTTTCTTATTTGATTTCATTGTCAAATGTTATCAAATGTTGTGTTGGATAATGCATTAATGCAATCATTATATCGAAGTGCATTAACAAAAATACAAAACATTATTATTATAAAAGAATATTCGATTTTGAAACAATTAATTGAAAATTTGTAAAAAACAATGAATACAATATATACATATTAGCCCACTGTATTCTTTTGAAATCACTAGATGGTGCATGCCATAATATAGAAATCGATGTGTTTTGAGGTGTAATGTGAATCGGTGCACATTAATTATAATAACGCACCGATACGAACTATTAAGAAACACATCATTTCGCAAACGATATAATGTACAATAATATTTATTGTTTTGAAATTGTATGGTGCTCATGTATGGTGCGCTATGTTTATTATATGCACCAGTGTTCTAAATATTATTTATGCACCAATGCCTTTACTATAATATAAGCGTCGGTGCTTGGTAAAAATAATGGCGTCAACATCTCACCTCAAATATTCGAGATTTCACTACCCTTCGGTGCACACGGTAAAACAGATATTGGTACATACTAATTACACAAGCACTGGGGCACATGTGATATTAAAAGCATTGGGTCTCAAACTAATTTGATTTCACTGGTGCTCACTATAGATTAAACACATCGAGGTGTACAAATCCTAAAATGCATCGGTGCTTCATAAGCAAATAAGGAGGAACCAGTGTGTAGAAATTTAAGGGCATCGATGCTCTTCATATGACAAAAAAAACAAAACCGTGTGCAATAGTTATAAACACATGGGGGCATTTTTTTATTATATTAATCTCCATGGTGTTTGTATGATATTAACTCACTGGTGCATTTTGATTATAGTTACGCATCGGTGCGTGATCCAGATTTATGAGCGAAACAAAATGAAACCACAGATTTATAATATTAACACAGAGACACAATGAAAAATAACAGAGATACAATAAAACTTGGCTTCTATTAAATAAAAAATATGTTGAAAACTGTAAAATGTAGACTGAAAACAAGCTTTCTAGAATGGTGGTAGCTTATCTCTGAGAAGAGATGTGACGGTTACGCTCATTCGCAAGAAGATGAGTACAATGAGGCTCTGAAGTCCTTTCTACAATAAACATGAATGTCAAAACCCTAGACATCTAAATACCTAACACAAGGAGATGCAGTGTCAAAATTCGTGTGGGCCCCGTTGGGGTAAGTTAGTACATCAACTTTTCGAGGTCGTAACTTTTGCATACGATCTCCGTTTAGGGCGCACGATAGCTCATTGGAAAGGTATTGAGGAGGAGATTTATTTAAGAGGCTCAATGAGATCCTTTGACCATCATTGAGGTGCCTGATCACAAAAAATCATCATTTAGGCCCTCAAAATGGCCCCAGAAGTTAAGGAACCGAAAAATGGATAAATATAGTAAATTGCCAAAAAAATGTTTTGAGGCAATTGGAAAAGGTCGGTGGCCACAAAGATTATCCTAGATCAATCCTTGCCCCTTAATAAGAAATGGTATCCATTGCATTGAGTGCCCCCATTAGATGAGGAAATTTCCGCTGAATTTGGCCCCGGGTGAGCCACTTGCCTTGGTACAGATGTTGCCCTACTTTGACAAACCGATAAAGTTGGATCCTCTACTCATGAGTTCCCTTGACCTGTGTGTCCATGATCTGATCAGTGGATGCATGTTCCATGTAGTCAAGGTTGAGATCTATTGGTGTCAACTTTTCTTCTATCTCTGAGGTGTCCAATAATGGTGGAAAATAAGGTCGAAGGAGGTCCACATTGAATATTGGGTGCAAGCCAAGGAATGGGGGAAGGTTGAGCTCAAACTAATTGTCACCCAAAACCTTGGTGATGGTTTAGGGTCCATAATGGAGTGGACGAAGCTTCCAATGAGTCCATGTAAGGTGTTCTTTCTTCAATTGCAACCAAACTTTGTCTCCCACCTGAAACTGGTGTGGCACCCGATGTTGATCATGGCACTGCTTGTACTTAACATTGGACTTTTGTAAAATATCCTGAACTTGTTGGCAGATGTGTTGGATATGCTCAATGAACCAATTGGATTTTTTATCTCTAGTTGGAGCATGCGATGAGTCTACCTGGGTGGCTGCAAGGGTTAGTGCAACATCCATGGGACCCAATGGTTGAAATCCCAACCCCACTTGAAAGGGAATGTGGTTGGTTTAGCTATGTATGGCTCTGTTGTAGTTGTGCTAAATATAGGGAAGACTCTCATCCCAGGTGTGAAAGAGCTTGGAATTGTACATGCACAGGATGTGCATGATCATCCGGTTAATGACCTCGGTTTGGCCATCCATCTGGGGGTGGAAGGAAGTGGACTTGGTGAGCTTGGTGTCCAAAAATGACCAGAGGCTTGAACAGAATGTGCTGAGGAACCAGTTTTCCCGATATGAGATAATGGATTGTGGGATCCCAAAGTGTACCCACACTCGTTCAAAGAAGAGCTTGGTAGTGGCCTCCATTGTGATGCTCTTCTTGCAGGCGGCCAGAATCGCCATCTTGGAAAACTGATCAACAACCAAAAAAACATATTCATTTCCCCACTCGGTGGATGGAAGGCCCAACATGTAGTCCATTGAGATGGATTCAGGGGGAGTAGGAAGAGGAGTGTACATGCCTCGTTTATTATTGGTCGGTTTGGAAATAGCGCAGGAAGTGCAGAACCGGATATACTTGTTGACATATTGTCGAAGTTTCAGCCAGTAGAAATGTCAATGCAACATTGCCACTGTCTTTTCCACAATGAAGTGTCCTGCCACCCGATTGTTGTGGGATTCCCAAATTAGCTTCATTCACTCTCTTAATGGAACAAATAGATGGCCCAGATGTCATAACGGCCTGCCCCGAAGATGGAAATTAGTGACGGTTGTGTTTGCGCTCAACATCTGGTAGGTGTTGGCGAAGTCAGGATCTATCTCATAGAGGTGGGGCCATCCGGAGGTCTTGTGGCCACAAGAATCGAGCACTGTGATGAGTGTCGTGACTAGAGTTTGGTTGAGGAAACCAGTGAATTGGTTGGTACTTCCTATTTTATGCTTGATGTTGAGGTGGAACTGCTGCAAATATATGGACCACTTTTGATGGAGGTCATTCTGCAATTTTCCTTGTGTCCGCATGAACTGCATCGACTTATAATCAGTGTTGATGACTGTATCTTTCTTGAGAATGTAATGCCTCCACTCATGGAAAGCTTTCACAATGGAGTACATTTTTTTTTCCGTAAGTAGGGTACTTATGAATGACATCTGATAGTGTCTCACTATGATAGGAAACAAGGTGGTTGTGTTGAGTGATAATTGCATCCACAACATAGTCTAAAGCATATGTCTCGATCTTAAAGGGTTGTTGCAAGTTAGGTAATGAAAGAACTGGGGCGAAGCACAAGCACTTCTTTAGATCATCGAATGCTTTCTCTTGGGATAGGCCCTACACAAATTTTTCCTTACCACCACCTCTGGTTATTTGGTTGAGGGCCCATGCAATATGGGAAAATCCCAACATAAACCTTCGATAGAAATTGGCAAGGCCTGAGAAGCTTTGAAGCTCAGTGAGCGTGGTTGGGACTAGAAAGTCACAGATGACTTGGATCTTGGCTAGATCAACATGAAAACCATGTGCATCAACAATGTAGCCTAGGTACTGGACCTTATCCATGTCGAAGGAGAATTTTTCCAAGTTGACATATAGCTTGTATTGTTGCAGAGTGTGCAGAACCTGTTGAATATGATGCAAGTGTTCTTCCCAAGTCTTTTTGTAGACGAGGATGCCATCCAGATACACCACCACAAAAAAATTAGCAAAAGGCCGAAGTATATTGTCCATTATCCTCATGAATTTTTTGGGGGCATTTTTCAAACCAAAGGGTATGACCAACCATTCAAAAAGACATTCTTTTGTCTTGAAGGAAGTTTTCCATACATCTGTCGGTTATATTGGGACCTGATGGTAGCCAGACTTTAGATAAATCTTGTTGAATTATTTGCCCCATTGAGTTGATCAAGGAGATTGTTGATTCAGGTAATCAAGTATCGGTTCCTAACTGTGATTTTATTTAGGGACCAATACTCAATGCAGAGTCGCCAAGTCCCTTCTTTCTTCTACACTAGCACGATTGGGCTTCCACAAGGTTATGAGATGGGTCGAATGTGCCCCTTTTGGACCAGTTCTTAGATCTGACACTTGATCTCTTCGTTTTCTAGAAGAGAGCGACGATAGACTATTTGATTGGGTAGCGGTGCATCGGGGGTCAAATCGATGGGATGCTTGACCTAACAATGCATAGGTACCCCAATAGGTGATGAGAAGATGTCTTTGTATTCTTCCATGACCTTATCCACTTTCTTCTACTGCATGGATAGGTCAGCTTTGAAGGCCATGGATGTGGTTGCAACCTTTTTCTCACTCTGAGAGTGAATCAAAAAGAAGAAAAAAATCCCGGTATGAGAAATGACCTTCCTGCATTGCTTGGCAGAGATCAAGGAAATAGAACTATGTGGGACTACCTCGGGTATCCTGTATAATTTCTTGTTCAAAGTAATAATAACACTGCGAGGCATAGAATCATATACAACATGACGTTTCCATAAATAAGGTTGGCCCAAAATAACATCTTAAACTTCAAGGGGAGAAACATCACACAATACCTCATCTTTGAATGAATTATTGTTGTATGACAAGCGACAATGTTGGTTGACGTGAAGATCGCTTCCTTGACGGAGGCATCCGATGGTGTAGGGTTGCGGGTGCAGTGTTGTCGGCATGGATAGATGCTTGATGACCTCTGCTGGGATGAGGTTCTTTCAGCTAACATTATCAATGATGAAATGTATTGGAGTTCCTTTTACCCACATCTGTGAATTAAAGAGGCACTCTCCTTCCTCTGGCTCATCAGGTTCACTCGATTGGATCTTGGTGGTAGAAACAGTGGCACTGGGTTCCACGTCAATGATTTGTCTCCCCTTTTCTATTTCTAACTTAGAGTCGGAACTCGCATCTGATTCAAAGGATTTTACCTCAACCACTAATGACTTATTTGAGAAAAAATCAATAGTGTTATGCCAAGGGATCTTATGGAAGTAACACCACTTCCCGGTATCTTTCTTTGTCGTCCCATTGCCCTTGTTTTCTTGCGGCTTGGATTGGTTGTCCTGAGGTTTCCACCTTTTCTCTGTCCTTTTTTATGTTGGTTGGGGTTTCCCTTGTCCTTATCCTGCTGTGAGGGGTTCCCAGACCCAAACTATTGTGTCTTTTGTTTCAACTTCTTCTTGATTTTGACGACATATTGATAGGTCACGCCCAAGGATGAGATGTACAAAAACTCCATTTCTATCTATATGTATCTATGCAGATTGTCGCGGTACTTGAGCACCAAATGTCGCTCATAATATTTGATACCCAACTTAGTGTGCAAGGTATGGAAGACATTAGTGAACTCTAGCACTATTTGGTCTCTTTCCTGCCAAAGTGTGGTCCATCTTGTATACAAGTCATCATAACTTCCAACAGGGTAGTATTGTTACTTATTAACATCCCTAAAGGAACCCTAAGTGGGTGAAATTGCAAATAATGTGGATCCTTCTATTTCCTTTTGCTCACAGAAAGTATCCCACCAATCTTTGACATGGGGGAAGGCCTTGAGGAGCGCAAATAATATTTTCTCTATCGTAAAAGTTGTGGACAAAAAATACCCTTCTAGAAGGTTTAACCATTTATCTACGGAATTGACATCTATTTGACCTTAAAATATAGGAATATCAAAATTGATATGTACCTTGAAGGGGGTGGAGCCTCTGCTTGAGGTGGATGTGTTTCTTGTCAGCAACCATAGAATGATTTCTGCAAAGTTTTCCATCATCTCGTTCCTCTGTCGCTCAAGGGCTTCCTCGAGCAACATTTTGAAATGATATCTTGTCCCGTTGTATTTATTTTCATCTTCCATGGATGGTTTCTTGGGTGTGCGAGACCATTTTTCCTCAAGAGAAAAAATCTCAAGACCCCACTCTCTATACCCTGACCGCGTCAGGGACATGCATTAAAAAAATGACAAGGAGTAGACTGCTTTGATACCACTGATCTGGATTTATTAGTGGAACGAAATGAAACCACAGATTTATAATATTAACACAGAGACATAGTGAACAATAACATAGATATAGTAAAACTTGGTTTCTATTAAATAAGAAATATGTTGAAAACTGTAAAATGCAAACTGAAAACAAACTTGCTAGAATGGTGGCAACTTATCTCTAAGAAGAGATGTGACAGCTACGCTCATTCGCAAGAAGATGAGTAAAATTAGGATCTAAAGGAATTTTTAAAATAAACATGAATGCCAAAACCCTAGACATACAAAAACCTAACCCTAGGAGATGAAGCGCCAAAATTCATGTGGGCCCCGTTGGGGTAAGTTAGTACATCGACTTCCTAGGGTCGTAACTTTTGCATACGATCTTCGTTTAGGGTGCATGATAGCTCGTTGGAAATTTATTGATGAGGAGTTTCATTTAGAGGGCTCAATGAGAGCCTTTGGCTAATTTTAAGGTGCCTGATCGCAAAAAATCATTATTTAGGCCCTCAAAATGGCCCCGGAAGTTTAGAAATTGAAAAAATGCTAAAAATAACAAGTTTCCAAAAACCGTTTTTGAGCCAGTTGGACAAGGTAGGTGGCCACCGATATCCTCTTGGATCAGTGCATGTTTTACAATATTGTATCAGTGTGTTTTGACAAGAACAACACCGACGAAAAAACCCCTAATACAACCTTCGCTTTCCCAATTTATTTTAGTTATATGAAACATACACTAAAACCTCTGCATTCAATAGAGGAGGTTGTAGTGGATTTTTTTTGAAAAAATTTCCAAATATTGTAACACTAAAAACCTCCGCTAGAAGGTGTTCTCCTTGTAGTGTATTCTACGTACTCCCATACAACAAGAAGATTCACCTGGAAGGATTATCATTTTTTTCCTCTAATGTTAAACCTCCTAGCATAGAGGACATAATTCTCAAGAACGCGATTATGAAATGCTTGTGGTCTGCTGGTTTTAGTAATCTATTTTCCTTCATTTCAAACAAGTCTATTAGTTGGCTTAGGTTGATGGAAAGTTTGTCTAGACTGTTGTTTGTCATTGAATTCAACCCTTAGAGAGTGATATTGTAGATTTATTTCAACCCTTAGTGATTGATCTCAACTCTTGGAGAAGTCCAGTAGCGAATTCTGGTAGCACAAAGGCATGAGTAAGGGACCCGAGTCTGTTTGAGGTATAAATCTACGAAGATCAATGAATTTACATGTAAGACTATTCTAGATGGATAGTATATGTCATGCCATTTCGGGTGATATGTGGAACGTCACATAACTCCTCGTGGTTAGAGAGTTATGGCCATATGAATTTGGAGAACCCTCATGAGTTATCTAGAAGCCCCTAGAAGGTCAAATAAGTCAATTATTCTAGAGTCTCCTAGAAGAAGTGTACTAGTAAAATTGATGGTAACTATGAGTTAATCATGGGTATAGTTGTTGCATTAAGAAAATAATTAAAAATAAATTAGTTGCAACAAGAAGTTGTGAGTTTGGTAATTATGGTAAAGTAGTTGTGATGAGAAGATTGAATAGTCAAAGTGGTTGACCAAAAAATAAATTAAATAATAAGGTATTTGCGACAAGAAGTTAGTTAAGGAAAAAGAAGTTATGAATTGACTAATTATAGAAAAGTTAGTTGCAACAAGAAGTTGCGAGTAAAGATAAATTATTTTAATAATAAAGTAGTCAAAATGGTTGCAAAGAGAAATTATTTAAATAATAAAGTGGTTGCAACAAGAAGTGGACAATTTACTATTTGTAGCAAAGTGAGTTAGAAGTGGGCAAGTGGTTAGAAGTGGGTTAGCCCTAAAAGAAAGAAAGTGGGTTAAGTTGGTTAGAAGGTAAACCCTTGAGGAAGATACATGGAAGTATAAATAAGAGAGACACCTATTGAATATCATTGAATATCTATTTTGTGAAAGGTTATTTGGAAAGGTATTATTGATACAGGAAAAATGTGGCAGAAAAATCGCGGTAGGAAAAGTGTGGCGGAAAAATAGCGGTAGGAAAAGTGCGGTAGGAAAAGTGCAGTAGAAATATCGTGGCAGAAAAATCGCGTCATAAAAAGTGTGGCAGACAAATTGCGACAAGAAAAGTGAAGCAGAAAAAGTAAGGAAGAAAGATCGTGGCAGAAAAATAGTGGTAGAAAAAGTGTGGCAGAAAAATTGCGGCAGAAAAACAGATGCAGAAAAATCGCGACAACAAAACCACGACAGCAGAACGCTACAAGAAGAAAAATATATGGTTTTCATATGTGTAGTGTTGAATCTATGAATCTGTTTGAGGGTTTTTTATGCAGGAGCATTGCCAACACACCAAGAGATCCAATGGATGAAGCAAATGCCAGTTGCAGAGAAGCCACAGATGGAATGCATACTGGACAAGAGAGTGAGTAAGAGGACCAGGCGAAAACAATATTTTGAGTATCTGGTCTAGTGGAAGAACCATCCAGTTGAAGATGCCAGCTGGGAGACTGAAGCTGAGATACAGAAGCATGGACAAACCGTGCAGGAGCTCATGGACATGAGCCCATGAAATTTTTCAAGCGAGGGAGTATGATGCAGGAGCATCGCCAACACATCAAGCGAGCCAGCGCGGAAGCGGAGGACAGCTGGACAAGCCAGCACAAATTTTGAAAACACTTTGGAATTGTTGCGCAAATCTTAAATGAGCCATTAAGATGAGGCGCACTTGTATATTGTAAATGGACCTTGAGCGGATAGCTCTMRTCCTTAGTAGGTAGACGRCATTTAAAATAGTTAATGTAAAGTAGATAGAATTTAATTCTAGACTAGATAGTTGTAGAGCGCAAGAGGGAAACGGGATATAGACACCCTCATTGTGCATTGTAACATTATTCAGAAGCATTTGGAGCAAGAAGAAGCAGAGAGCTGTGTAAAAACRCCCATGTACAGAYATTTGAATTAATAGAAAGCTTTSATTCAAATTCATGGTTTGTGTTGTTCTCTGTGTATTGGTGCTGAATGATAGGCTCATGAACGTTTGCTTCCTGTTATACATTTGCTTTTATATGCTGTGTATGTGATTTCATGTATGAATTGAAGTCTGAGAGGGAGATGGAATGAGTTTCAATTGTTTCTCTATTTGAGCCAGAGAATTCCTGCAAGGAGTGCAGTTGAAGTGTCCTCAAGGAGTGCGTTGACAGAGGGTTCAGATAGAGATAGTTTTTGTTCTCATTCATCCAGAAGTGCAGTTGGGCACAGGAGCCGTGAAAGGAGTGCGCAGGCCGGGTAAAAGTCTCAGGGTTGAGAACCTGAGTGAAGCATTTGACAGACTATTGTTGCAGGTGTGCGCAGAGTCAGGTGACTTCAACACTTCGACGTTGTTGAAGGTTTGCCACAAGGAGTGCGTGCAAGAGTTTTCTTGAAGGACTTGAGGTCGTGGGGAAAAGCTCAGGAGGGATAGGACCTTCGAATTTGTTGAAGGACAGCGTAGAAAATTTGTGCCTTGAAGGTTGGCAAGAAGCGTCGCAAGTTTGCATGCAGGTGGATAAGTTCTCTGGAAGAACACTTAGTCATTTCGTGGATTGCATAAGGAAGAACAGATGGTCAATATCTTTCAGGGAAAATAAACGAATCACCGTGAGCCGTTGGATCTCGCGGGGGTGCAGGGGGATACTGCAGATATTCCCATAGTGTTTAAAGCTCAAAAGGGGCAGAGCCGTTGATCCAAGCCAGCCAGGGGCGTTGGATTATTCACGAAATCACCTATCGGGATTTCATAAGAAAGGAATCGAAGATTTGGTAACGGGAGTCTCGAAATCGCGATACGCGATATCCTGACGGCTACAAGTACAGTGTGGGGCCACAGGAGTTGGTGGTGGATAGGTAACACACTGTATCGGGGTTCAGGAAAAGTAAAGTCCTGAAACATTGGACATCAGGATTCGCGATCCCGCGAAGTCCGAAATCCCGATGAGGTGACGGGACCGTTGAAAAGTCAAAGCCGTGAGCTCATCGGAGTTTCAGCATATCGGGACTCAGGAGTCGGAGAATTGAGTTGCTCGACACCGCGAATGTCGAGATCCCGATAGAGAAAGTCCCAACAAAGGAACGGAAGGGTCAGCGTTGACTCATATCAGGTCTAGGAGATTCAAGAGTCCTACGCTCGATCACTGACCTCGCAAGGTTGTGAAGTCCGATTCCCCGATAAGTAAAGAGAGGGGGAGTCGCGCAAAGAGATCTGTGGGTGCAAATTTTCTGATAGGGAAATAGAAGGACCGGTTAGTGTTCTTCGGGCCGTGGAAAGAGAAGATCCTGTGAGCAGGCGTGCCTGCGGGTGAAACACTGCGTCAGTATTCCTTGTAAATATGTTGGATGCCCTATTGGAAGTTTAGGGCTTGTTGTAGAGTTGATATGAGGCAGATCTACGGAAGTTTAGTATTGGTTCATGTTTGAGGGCTTTTGGTTGAGGTAGGTTGTTGAATTTATTGGTACATATAGATCTTGTATAACAGTGAGGTTGTGGCACATGGTTGATGTGAGTATTTATGGTATTTGATTTATAGAGTGTGGTGCATTGATAGAGGTATCTTGTTGGTTATATTGGTGTATGTTATTGGTATATGGTAGAGGTATATGATTGGGTACATGGGTGAGATACATACTTGAAGTACATGGTGATCTTGATACATCTTGTTGAGGCATAGTTTGGTTTGTTGTTGATACATGATTGGTACATGTTGTTGGTTATCTTGGTGTTGATGTACATGGTTGATGTACATGATTGATGTGCATGGTTGGCACATGGTTTGAGTGATATTCTTGTGATTTTGGGTATGATATTTATGTTATCAGATATGATATATTGAGGAGAGTATTGGTACATCTTGTTGGTGTATTTAGTTTTGTTGGTACAGGCAAGGCACAAGTACATGTTGGTTACAGGACAGTGGCATATGTTGATTATAGGTTAGCGGCATAGATTGGTACATGCTTACAACAATATATCTCATAGTGACAGTTTGACAGTGGTTCCATCATTCTACTTATATTTCAGGGCGGTTGTACGGGGAAATGATAGGTGGATGTAGCCACCTTCTGATTGTAGCTGGACATAGGGGGTTGTAGCCTCCTTCTGGTTGTAGCCAGAGAATTTGGGAGTTGGAGCTTCCCTCAGTTTGTAGCTTGCAAAAATAGGGGGCCAGAGTCTCCTTCCAATGGTAGCTGGAGAATTAGAAGTTGGTGCTTCCTTGAATGTAATTCTTCACATATAAGAAAATCATTTTGTGGTTTTCTCCCGCATTGGGTTTCCACGTAAATATTGGTGTACTATGCATTGTATGTATGTGTTTGTTATTGTTTATTATGCATTGGTGAATGTTAATGCTTATGATACAGTAAGATATTGATAATGAACATATGAACATGGTTGAATAAGTAAAAGAATATACATTATGGTTTAAAGGATTAATAATTGGTATAATTGTTCATTATTGATTCACCCTCCCTCTCAATAATCCAACAATTAGTATCAGAGCAGGTTCCTTCAGGAAACAGTTTAACCAATGGAAGGAGATCATGGATTATTCTGAGAATGGAGTACCATTGTTTAATGGTAAGAATGGTTTAAAGTATGAGATATGGAGTGGAAGGAAGAAATTATTTTTGGAGGCACAGGGATATGATATTTGATAATCAATTTTTATAGGATATGATAGTTCAAAAAGGGAAAATACTGCAGCCAAGAAGGAATTGAAGAAGAATAAAAAAATAGCAATGGATTTCATCTGGGAAGGATTACTTGATCCTTTAAGAGAAAAGGTTGGTAAATGTTCATCAGCCAAAGAAATTTGGGATAAGTTACATAATATCTATTCTTCACCCATCACAGATTCAGAAAATGACAAAGAAGATGCAGGTACAGAACAAGAAGAAATATGCTCATCATGTCAGACAGATTTAGAAGAGGAAGAGTATGAAGAAGCATAAGTTGATTATAGAGAGCAATTGATCAGTGCAATTGAATATCTAAATAAAGAAAGAGGAGAAAAAAAGTCACTCAAAAGAATTGATGAACCAAAAGGAAAGTGTTCAAGGTTCCGAAGAAGCTCAATAGGTCATCAAGAATTTAAGAGCTCGTCTAGAAGAGGCAAGAAGAATTGAAGAAACTCTAGAATATCAAAAGCAATTTTTAGAAGCTAACATAGCACAAAAGGAAGAAGCAGAAAAGAGAGAAAAGATATTAACATATCGTCTCAAGGAAAGAACCAATGACTTAAACCAACTTGAGGAAGAATTTGGTCAAGAAGAGAGAAGACTCGAAGAAGAAATAATTACATTGAAAATCCAACTTGAAGAAGAAAAGAGAACATAAGAAGTCATGAAGTCTCAGATAATGAAGAAAGAAGAAGAGGTTGAGAAGCTTGAAGAAGAAGTTGTCACACTAAGAGTCAAAGTCATCAAGCTCAACAAGAGAGTTGAAGAGACAAAAACATTTACATCAGTAGTAGAGAATGAAGAGAAGCACTCTAGGTTGCTAGAAAAGAAGAATGAAGAAAATAAAAAGATTTATGTCGAAGTACTCAAAGGAAGGAATCATGGTCAACCAAAAACTAAGAAACCTAATTAAGATACATCTTCAAGAAGACCATCCATGTTCAAGCCACAAATAAGCTTCAATCATGATCATGATCAGTCAAGGCAGAAATTCAGAAGGACTACACCATAAAGAAGATCATTCACTCCCAGGTATGTAAATTTATTTTATGGTCATTGTTTTTATTGTACTAACTTTGGACATAAGGTTGAGATTGCAGGGGTTATAAAATAAATGTTCAAGTAATAAATGCTTATGTGGCCCCACGTAATATTGAATGTTACAAATGTCAAAACTATGGACACATAGTTCATGATTGTAGAAGCATGATCAATACTTCCATGAAAGAGAACATTAATATCATATATAAGAAAGCATGGATAAGAAAATAGGAAGAACAAGTGAACAAAGACTAGGTCCCAGAGATCACAAGATTGGCAATAAAACGAGATGAAGACAAATCTACAAAGAATAAGGAAGATGTTAGATACAGAAAGGTTTGGAAAATAAATGAAAGAAAAGAAGGACGGGTAAATAAGAAACATGTTCAAGAGATTGTACTTTCAGGTATTGTAGTGAAAGATGAATCCATAGACAGAAAGAAAGAAGTCAGAGTTCAAAGAGATGATGAATCTACTGATGAAGATGATGATGACTTTGCATCAGAGTAGGAATTTTTATGAGCCATCCAACTTAGAGACTCCCAGGTAATATGAATATTAGATAGGGGGAATCTATGCAGTAGTTGATACAAACCAAAGAAGCATCCTTCGAGGAGCTTGTAGAGTTTAAGTAGATGGATTCAGAGCAATCAGTTCACAAAAATACATTATGATAGATTAATCAGTTGTTGTAGTGAAGACTTCATGATAGTATAGTGATAGATGGGTCATCATTATGGATATTGTGTAGCAGAGTCTTGGACAGTATGGATAGAGATGGATTCGTAAGAACACTTATCATGTTTGGACAAATATATGATAGTGGACGAGAGCATGGATTCATAGATTGCTTCAGAGAGTGGCTCGGAGACAAAAGAACATTATCATAATGGATGATAATTACACAAGAATATTTGAACGATTATTCTTGAATGCTTTCATATATGTTAGTCAATTACACAAGGAAGTACCAATGGACAATAACTCCAAAAGGAAGAAGGTACATGAAGACTTATATTTTTTCTACACAACATCTTGCAAAGAAGTCAAGAGAGAGAAAAATAACCAAAAAGATAGGTAGAAATATCATTCAGATAAGTTTTCAGACAGAGAGGTAAGAATAGAGGTATGATTCCAAGGGAAGAGATTCATCAGATGCAGGATAGAGAGTTAGATGCTTGGAGAGAGAGAACAGAGGCATGTTTCAGGGGGAGTGATTATCGCAAGGGAAGAATTAGCGATATGACTTTAGTGCTACATAAGAGTGATACCCTTTGTCAAAGGGGGAGATATTATTCATATGAAGGAAGAGAGAGTAATCAGAGGCTTAGAAACACAAAGAAAGATCAAAGGAATGCAGACAGGGGGAGCAGCCCCAAGGAGAGTTCATTTAGGGGGAGCAGCCCCAAAGGGAGATACCCTTTGGCCTTGATGTCAAAGGGGGAGAGATAGAAACATTGATGAGGAGTATAAGCATGAATGTTATCATGACTAAGTGTTTCCATCAATGTTGGTGTTGCCATCAATGCCAAAGGGGGAGATTGTCAGATAGTTGGCTTAGGTTGATGGACATTTGGTCTAGACTATTGGTTGTCATTGATTTCAACCCTTGGAGAGTGATATTCTAGATTTATTTCAACCCTTAGTGATTGATGTCAACCCTTGGAGAAGTCAGGTAGAAAATTCTGGTAGCACAAAGGCATGGGTAAGGGACCCAAGTCTGTTTGAGGTATAAAGGAATGAAAATCAATGATTTTATAGGTAAGACTATTCTAGATGGATAGTATATGTCATGCCATTTCCGGTGATATGTGGAACATCACATAACTGGTCATGGTTAGAGAGTTATGGCCATATGAAGTTTGAGAACCCTCATGAGTTATCTAGAAGCCACTAGAAGGGCAAATAAATCAATTATTTTAGAAACTCCTAGAAGAAGTGTACTAGTCACATTGATGGTAACTAGGAGTTAATCATGGGTATAGTTGTTGCATTAAGAAAATAATTAAAAATAAATTAGTTGCAACAAGAAGTTGTGAATTTGGAAATTATGGTAAAGTAGTTGCGATGAGAAGATTGAATAGTCAAAATGGTTGACCAAGAAATAAATTAAATAATAAAGTAGTTGCAACAAGAAGTTAGTTAAGGGAAAATAAGTTATGAATTGACTAATTATGGAAATGTTAGTTGCAACAAGAAGTTGTGAGTAAGATAAATTATTTAAATAATAAAGTACTCAAAGTGGTTGCAAAGAGAAATTATTTAAATAATAAAGTGGTTGCAACAAGAAGTGGAGAATTTACTATTTGTCGCAAAGTAAGTTAGAAATGGATAAGTGGTTAAAAGTGGGTTAGCCCTAAAAGAAGTAAAGTAGGTTAAGTTGGTTAGAAGGTAACCCCTTGAGGAAGATACATGGAAGTATAAATAAGAGAGGAAGATTCTCCCATTAGCACCTATTGAATATCATTGAATATCTACTTTGTGAAAGGTTATTTGGGCAGGTATTATTGATAGAGAAAAACTGTCGTGGAAAAATCACGGCAGGAAAAGTGTGGCCGGAAAATCTCGGTAGGAAAAGTGTGGCAAAAAAATCGCGGTAGGAAAAGTGTAGCAGAAAAAGTGCGGCAGAAAAATCGCGGAAGAAAAGTGCAGCAAAAAAAGTGCGGCAGAAAAATCGCAGCAGGAAAAGTGTGGCAGAAAAAGTGTAGTAGAAAAAGTGCGGAAAAAAATTGCGGCAAAAAAATAACGAAAGCAGATTCACGAAATAAAAACCGCGGCAACGAAATGCTACAAGAATATGTATGGTTTTCATATGTGTAGTGTCGAATCTATGAATCGGGTTGAGGGTTTTCCTTGTAAATCTTTTGGATGCCCTATTGGAAGTTTAGGACTAGATGTAGAATTGATATGAGGCAAATCTACTGAAGTTTAGTATTGGTTCATGTTTGAGGGATTTTGGTTGAGGTATGTTGCTAAATTTATTGGTACATATAGAGGTTGTATAACAGTGAGGTTGTGGCACATGATTGATGTGAGGATTTATGGTATTTGATTTATGGAAAGTGTGGTGCATTGCTAGAGGTATCTTGTTTGTTATCTTGGTTTATGTTATTGGTATATGGTAGAGGTATATGATAGGGTACATGGATGAGATACATACTTGAAGTACATGGTAATCTTGATACATCTCATTGATACATAGTTTGGTTTGTTGTTGATACATGATTGGTACATGTTGTTGGTTATCTTTGTATAGTGTTGATGTACATGGTTGATGTACATGATTGATGTGCATTTTTGGCACATGGTTTGAGTGATATTCTTGTGATTTTGGGTATGAGATATATGTTATCAGATCTGATATATTGAGAAGATTATTGGTACATGTTGTTGGTGTATTTAGTTCTATTGGTACAGGAAAGGCATAGGCATAGTTTGGTTACAGGAAAATGACACAGGTTGATTATAGGTCAGTGGCACAGATTGGTACAGACTTACAATAGTATATCTCACAGTGACAATGTGACAGTGGTTCCATCATTCTACTTATATTTCAGAGTGGTTGGATGAGGAAATGATAGGTGGTTGTAGCCACCTTCTGGTTGTAGCCGGAGAACATAGGGAGTTGTAGCCTCATTCTGGTTGTAGCCAGAGAATTGGGGAGTTGGAGCCTCCCTTAAGTTGTAGCCTGAGAAACCAGGGGGTCGGAACCTCCTTCCAGTGGTAGTTGGAGAATTGGAAGTTGGTGCTTCCTTGAATGTAATTCTTGACATATAAGAAAAACATTCTGTGTTTTTCTCCCGCATTGGGTTTCCACGTAAATATTGGTGTACTGTGCATTGTGTGGATGTGTTTGTTATTGCTTATTATGCACTGATCAATGTTAATGATTATGATACAGTAATATATTGATGATGAACAGATGAACATGGTTGAATAAGTAAAAGAATATACATTGTGGTTTAAAGGATTAATAATTGGTATAATTGTTCATTATTGATTCACGCCCCCTCTTAGTAATCCGACAGTTCTCCATGTAGTGTATTCTAGGTACTCTCATAAACAATAAGAATCACTTGGAAGGATTATCATTTTTTTTCTCTAATCTTAAACCTCCTAGCACAGAGGACCTAATTCTCAAGAATGTGATTATGGAATGCTTGTGGTCTATTGGTTTCAGTAATCTATTTTCCTTCATTTCAAACAAGTCTATTAGCATTGTACCAAGAGAAGGGTGGCTCAGATATATTAACAATTGTGGACAGTGGTTTAGTCAAAGCATGGATCTTTCCTGGAGGGAGCTCAAGAAGATTCTTCATCGCCATGAATAGATATATGAAGGAAATCGCTCTATCTACCCTTTTCCAGTTATCAGATAAAGTTGGGAATTTGGAGCAGCCCTTTACTCAGCTCATTAAAAGTATGGAAATAGAGTGCCAGTTTTTAAGAACTTTGATTATCCATCGACCCATTCAGTCCCTTTCCATCAATCAAGTGTATGATACTTCTCGACATATGAATTCAGAGGATGGTCAAGGGGAATTGGAAGATACTCCTATGGACATTGAAGAAGATTCTTCACAACAAAGTGGAGTGCAGGGGGTGCAAGACCATGGATCAAAAGTTAGCTAATGTACTTCAAATCCATCTTTTTGTTAGGGAAGTTTGTCAAGAAATATTGTAATTAGATAATATGGTTGTTTACAAAGACAATGTGTATATTTTTTAATGTTTTAGGAGTCATATATATTTTGTCTATAAGCCACGATTTTGTAAAAGAACTTCTAGTTTTTGTTGTTTCTTTAATAAGGTAATTTATATAATATAAAGTTTCAATTTCTTTTACATTCAAGTTATCCACGTCACTTTTATTAAAAAAAAGTGTTGAAACCCTTAGGGCCCATTGTAATAAGAATGAAATATTCATGCTCTTTACCCCATTGGTATATCATCCATCATCACAATCCTTTCTCCATACATTAATGCCGTGAGGTTAATTTTCTATATATTAAATATTTAAATTAATAAAAACATATAAATTAAACTTAAAAAAATAATTATAATTATAAATAATAAATTAATATTTCACATAATATATTATATAAAGAAGATTTCATACACAAATTTAATATCTCACTTGAGTGTGATCTTAAAATTAAATTATTATTACTATTATTATAAATAATAAATTAATATTTTATATACTATATTATAAATAATAAATTAATAATTTCATAAAACTTGTGATATTAAACTTAAATTATTATTATTATTATAAACAATAAATTAATATTTAACATAATATATTATAAATAATAAATTAATAATTTCATAATATGATTTTTTTTATTTTTATTTGGATACATTAAATTATATGATGGGGTGATGTGGTTTTCCACATAGACGTTTTAGAAAGAGTGGAGCGGATGGATCCTTCGGTTTATTCCACAATTTAAAGAGTGGAGCGGATGGATCCTTCGGTGGAATCATAATTTAAAGAAAGGAGACTTTTAAAAGTTTTCCACAATTTGTGTAATCATAGTTTGAAGAAAGGAGACTTTTAAAAGTTTTCTACAACTTGTGTAATCAAAGTTTGAACGCCACAAAACGATATTTGTTTTTGTAAAGTAAAATGGAGACCTAGAAAAGTAATGGTCGGAAAGCCTTGTTTGAGTCTCGAAAAGTAATGGTAAATGGGTATCCAATCACACAGCCACGGCATCTGAATCGAGCACCAATTTTGTTTAGATTCATAAACATTACACTCAATGCCCTCAGGTTCATTCATAGTAGTCAAGCTGGTGTCAGTAAACATTACAATTAATGCCGTAAGGTTAATTTTTTACATTTTTCTTTCGATGTGGAAAATGGAGAGCCACGTTCCCACCAGTTTCAATCTTTAGTATAGCTTAATCATTATTTCAATCTTTCCACAATTTGTCTTCCACCGTATAGATTGGAATTACCAAAGACAGTTTTCCTCTGAATTCTAGCCTACACTACAAAATTCCAAAGTTGGAGCAAACAATGCGGATAATCTCAAATAGAAAAAAATGTTATATTTATATAGCAAGCAAAGCAAAGCAAAACAGAAATATCAAGCAACCAACCATGGCTAGCTTGTGCTTGCAGCTCCCATCCAAATTATTCTGCTTCTTCGTCATGAATCTCTTGCCAGTTGTAGTACTTCAGTGCAATGCCATTAATGAGGAAGGGAGAATCCTTGTGCAGATAAAAGAGATGGATTGGACTGACAAAAATAATGCTTTGAGCAACTGGAACGCATCTGATGAAAGTCCGTGTAGTTGGAATGGAGTGTTTTGTAATACTCGATTCAACGTAGTTACTAAAATTAATCTCACCAACACTAACATTTCAGGAACCCTGAGTTCTACTATATGTGGCCTTCAAAATCTCAAGGAATTGATACTTCTTGGGAACGATTTCGGAGGTCCGTTCCCCAACGGATTATTGGCGTGCAAACATTTGAAGACGCTGGATTTGTCAAAGAACCTGTTCGTGGGAAGCTTGCCCCGTCGCATCCATGAACTGGCTGAGTTGCGCCATCTGAACTTGGCGCATAACAATTTCGCTGGAGATATTCCCCCAGGCTTCGGCATGTTACCCAACCTCGAGACATTGTCGCTCAATCATAATCAGTTGAGTGGATCGATTCCTGCTTTTCTCAGCAATTTGACGCATCTGAAGCAGCTATGGCTGACAAACTGCAGTCTTGAAGGAGAAATCCCTT
>ML776776.1:1735643-1749930 GCA_009831015.1 Picea engelmannii
TCAACAAATTAATTTGGAAAGGGGACGAGGAGGAGCAGCAGCTGCTGTTGGGAGTATTGGATCGGCGAATTATACAAGGTGAAGATGAGAGTATAGAGCAAATGTTGGGTATGTTAGCAGTTGGATTGCGCTGCACCAACAGCGTGCCAAATCATCGGCCTTCCATGAAACAAGTGTTAGACATGTTACAGTCGTTGTGAATGAGAAGAATCGATGAAGGTGACATCGGTGGGAGAAAGCTGTCAATGAAGCTCTAACCAGATGAACGAAAAGATCCTCTGAACTGTATAATTTTGATTAGATATTAGAATTTTGATTTGGATGAATGGTTTGGCCTATGATTAATGAAAAGATCCTCTGAACCATTGAAAAGATCCTCTGAATTGTATAATTCTGATTAGATATTAGAATTTTGATTTGGATGAATGGTTTGGTCAGTAATTAAAATTTAACTCTTTCTACCCGGGTCAAGGGGTTCAAACCCGCTCTAAAAGGGTGACTAAAAAATCCCATTTTCAAAAGAAGAGTTACTTTTTCAACAATTTGTGAGTTCTCTACTCTCAATTCATAACGCATAGGTGTTTAATGATCATTGTAATTTTAATATTAGGTGAGGATGGATGCGAATAATGATTAAGATTTAGGGGTTTAGTACCCATTAAATGATTTTAATATTTAAATACTAAAATCATTTTTATTGTTATTGACTTTCATTTATTTCTTGATGTTTTTGGTATTTAAAGACTAAAATCATTTCTATTTTTATTGGCTCTCATTTATTCCTTTGATGCGATGTACCTTTCCACAATATTAAATCCATCACATAGTTGGTGTCCACATAATCCTATCACTATATTGGGGTATCCACCATTTTAAGTGTCACTCAATGAAACTTCTTAGAGAAGCTTGGAAACCTTGTCTTTTTGAGTCATCACTTGAATTCATGGGTTATGAACATTGTTGATCCTTGTTGATAAGAAAATTAGCATCACATTCACTATCCATAATTATTGTGTTCATCTCACACCCTCACCATAATGTCATCCAATTTGTTATCTTTGACTTCGCTCTTGGCTTAATTAGTCATGGGTTATGGGCATAGATTGTAATGACATTAGAAACTTATTGGTAAGATGAACTATAAATATGTGGCCCAATGACATTTCTAAAGAGACAAAAATAAACATCAAGAACGGAAGGAAATGAGGTCATCTTTGTTTCTTTGTGTTCAAATATTCCATCTCTCTAAAGGTATATATAACATGGATGTTGGTTCATAGTTATTTTGTTGCATTGGTAATATTATGTGTCTATTTGTCATTAGTGATGATATGGTTATAGTGTTGGTACCTAATATTCTATTCTTATTTGAGCACGTTCATCATTGACCTCTTGACCACATAGTATGTAATTCGGGACATCTGTATTATTGCAATAGATGCTTAATGGTAACAAAATACATAATTAATACTTGAATGTAAATCTCTCAATAATATGTCGATCTTTTATATATTTGGAAAAGTGTCTTGTAAAATAATGCACAGTTTGTCTTTGTTTCACAAAGAAGTGTGTTATGATTTTGTTTGTGATAAAAAACCCTATTAAGCTCAATGAAATTTTCCAACTTGTATGTTCTTGATTAAGTTTAGATATGAACCTACACAAAATGAACCTTGTCAACATCATAAAAACTAAAATTCAGATTACAATATTGAGAATTGTGATTCTATTCATTCAATTTGTGTTTCATCAAACTCTTTCTTATTTGTTCTTGAAATTGATCATTCAACTCTTCTTGATTCTAGGCATCTTTGCTATCACACTCATTTAGTTTCTTCTTGTTGCTCTTGCGGCATTGATATTGATCAACATGACAATACTTCACATGTTAAATATTTTGAGAATGCAAAATAGATATTTCCTGATGCGTCAATCCCAACATCTATGTGACATATTATTTGTAGAATTAACGTTTCGACAACATGTTTTTATCCTTGGATGGAATTGTTAAGCCAGATATGGCAAATTGTTGTTATAATTAGATCTATGCATTAGTGATTGTGCTCTAACATCCACTTTGACATGCATTTTTAAATGGTTCAATAGATAAAGTGACCAATTAATATCCTCAATAAAAATAACATACTTGGTGGTCTTGATGAATAATGCCCTTTAGCTCCGTGCTTGTATGGATCTTAGGAAGCTCCAAATCATATAAATCTTAGCAAGCTCCAAATCATATAAATCTTAGCCTAAATAATTTAACCAAATCATGCTAGATTTGCATGTTCCTAGAAACTTATAAAGAAAGTAGGTTTTGTTCATGGTTCTTATAGTGTTTTCACTGAATTATCACCTTTCAACAAAAGTCTTAAATTATATTACAATTTTCTCTTTTCTAATGAGATCTACAATGAACATACAAAATGTGTTTATGAGATTAAAGGATGTTGACTCCCATGATTAAACATGATTATGATACACTTAAAGATATGAATCCAAGATGTAATCTTCAAGTATCATATGAATACATGGACCAATCCTCTTTTTTATAAGTGTCCACAAAAATGTTTGAAACTTTATATTGTCATTTTTAATACTCATTTTTTTCTAAACAAATAATAATAACTAGTTTTTTAAAATTTATTTATTTGTAATATACATATAACACATTAAAAAGTTATTTTAAAAATTACAAAACATATACTTATTATTAGATTTGTTTAAATATCAAATTATTTATTTAATAACTAGTTAATTTTTGAAGTTATAAAAATTGGAAGAGAAACATTTTTTATAAATAATATCTTTATCTAAAATATAAGTATAAGTATTTTTTAACTTTTTTCTAGTGAAAAAAAGATTGGATTAATTTGCACCATTCAACTTGAAATTAATACTGACCTTTGAAATTTAATCACTAAGTCATGTATTCAATGTTGCATGATCGAGGAATATTATTCTCAAATTCTGATTTTGACAATCGGGCATGTATTCAAAGTTGCATGATTGACGATCCAATTTAAATGTTGTTAATGACGTTTTTGAGTGGGTCAAATCATGTTTAAGATAATGTAAATTAAAGCAATTTATTAAATATGAAGTTGAATGGTTTATTTTAGGTATCATGTGGAAAATATGCACTTTGCATAAGATTATAAATCGTTTAATTAATTATATTTATTACCTTAAATAAAGAAAGGGGTTTGAGTCGTTCGTGGTCACGAGAATAGTCAAAATGCAGTGCAAATTGTGTTCGAGGTATCAAGCTATACACTAATGTTGGACATTCTTATTATTACATATGTGACAACATATTAAATGTTTATGCTACTAGTCCCTCTAATAACTATACCTTTAGTCAAAACAAATTAATTTTACATGATTTTACTTTTGGTACAATTTTTTTTAATAATGTTTTTAGATTTTCTAAAACAATAATGGTTAAACATAATTGTTGATGCATGTTATATTAATTGCTCTGTCATATCTAATATTAATTAATTTTTATATAAGAGATAGAAAAGCTTCTTACATTAGTGGCACCTCTCGCTATAAGTTAGTTCTAAGAAATAAATAGCATTTTCCATACGTCACTTTTATCAATGATTTGTGTTTCACAATTTTTTTTTTGGTCTTCCTACAGTTTCTTTCTTCTTTAATAAGGAAATTTTCAAGCCTTAATTTAATTATTCTACGTTTTGTTTTTTTTATGGGGATATTTTCTGTGTAATTTTGTTTAAAATTTGATAAAAAATTGTTGGATCTACAAATTTGAGTGGTTAATTTTGTGTAATCCGGGTGTTCTAGGGTTTTTTCAACATGTTGAATCTATTTCTGCATTCAGAAATGCAATTTAAACAACATGAAATTGTGATTTCATATAGATTTATGCCACAGAATTTTAGGAAAAAGGGTCAAAACATAGAACAATTAGACAACATTGTTTTTCAACTTATGATTATAAGTTTAGCATATGGAGATATGAAAGTAAATGCATATGAACGAACATAGAAACATTCTTGAGAAAAATCTACTTGATTATTTAAGTGAGTTCTCCAACCAATCTCCACTTTTTCTTTGTATTAGAAATTCAGTTTGTTATAATATTTTAAACATTTTTTACTTGATTATCTAAGAGTTAGTTTCATGATTGATAATGTTCCTTCCCAACTTTGAATAATTTCTCAACTTTTCTTTGTTTCATGATGCAAAGATTAGTTACTTCTACTAGAAGATACAATAACTTTTAGAGTTGTAATATGATGTTAAATAATTTTCTTTGGCATATAATTAGAGAGATGAGTATAACCCTAAGGACAATCCTAAATGTTAGAAACCTAACCTCTCTAACCCCTCACATAGGTAGAATAATATATTTTCTATGCAATAAAGGCCAACATTAGTTAATAAGGCCTATTTAATAAATGTGAACAAGTCAATGTAAGAAGACCTAATAGAAGCTTCTGCTTCTAGAAAGATCTTCCTCTAGAATGTTCTTTAGAATATAGAATTAGTATAAATAAGAGTAGGACGCATGATAAATCTTTGTCATGAGAAGCTGCAAGTGAACATTGCTTTCTATCAATAAAGTTATCATTTTGGTGTTGTGGTTCTCTACATTTTGTTGTTTCGTTGATATTTTCTGCAACATTTATGGTTTTGTCTTAAGATAATAGATCTGGTATCTAGCAAGTGGTATCAGAGCACTTTCCTCTACATAAACCATGGGAATTGTTTTTCCAGGGGAGATATGTGTACTGTTAGCGTCTTTAAAGAACATAGATTTGTCGTTCAGTGCGTAAAAATGTGGTGGGGAAGACCACACGCAGGAAATACAAATGGTTTCACAGGGTTGTATAGAAACCAAAGTTTTGTTGGATCACTGAGAGGGGGGTGAATCAGTAATAGAGCAATAATAATCATTTTTAACCATATAATGCAAGTGTTATATCAATGTAGCATTATCATCCAATATTTTCAGAGTAAATGAATAATGAACAAACGAACAATCATACACATACACAGTACACTAGTGTTTTTACGTGGAAAACCAAAGCGGGATAAAACCACATAATGTTTTTTCTTATATGTCTTGAAGAATTACATTCATTGGAAGCACCAACTTTCTTTGTTTTCCAGTTGCAACTGGAAGGAGGCTCCAACTCCCTAGTTTCTCAGGCTACAACCCAAGGGAAGCTCCAACTCCACAATTCTCTGGCTACAACCAGAAGGAGGATACAACCCCCTATGTTCTCTAGCTACAACTGGAAGGTGGCTACAACCACATGTCCTTGCCTCGTCCAACTACCCTGACGTATAAGTAGAATGATGGAACCAATGCCACACTATCATTGTGAGATATACTGTTGTAAACATGTACCAATCAACCTGTACCAATAACCTGAACCATGCATCAACTTCTACCTCAACCTGTACCATAAATAAGTGCATCAACCATGCACCAACTTGTACCTCAACATGTTCCTTGAACAAGTGCATCAACCATGCACCAAACCTGTACACATAACATGTCATAACAATCTGTTCAAACAACCTATCACAACAACCTGTCACATCAATCTTATCAAACAAATCAGATCTACTCACCAAGATCAATCACCAAGAAAACTCTCAAAGATGTGCATCAACCAAGCATAACACAACGACTCATAATCATCACCAAGATCAATATGTGCTTCTAATAATATACCAATACAAGTATGTTACATCATCTATAAACCATGTGTCAACAATACTACTAACAAGTGCCTCCAACCATGTACCAAGCATGCACCTATCATGTACAACTAATCATAAACTATGACTCATCAATATGTACCAACATCATCAACTATACACCTCATGTATGTGCCAACTCATCAACTACTTGTCTCAACCATGTAACCAACATGTACTTCAACCAAAAGCCCTCATCAATTTCATCATCCAAATCTGATTTCTAACTCTGTAATAGACTTGGTGTATATGATCACATACCTACAAACCTTCCATAAATTTAACAACAAGAGACTAGCATTTTGATCAAACTTTTCTTTAGTCTCACATGACTAGTTTTGGATTAGTCAACAACCCTAACTTGAAATAATCATAACTATGTACCTGTAATGAATATAGATCTGAAAATAGTACACAAAGTTCTTCAGTGTGTTTTATGCAATTCCTTCGGGTGTCACTTCTTGGAACCTCTCAGAAAAGGTGTTATAGCAAAAATGGCATATCTTGTTGAATTCTGGGTTATTCTAGAGAGCGAACTTGTAGAGCATGCCCCACATAGAATATTTGTTGTATGGATCTGAAAATTTTACACAAAATACAACAGACTGTACTCTAACCAACACTTTTGGTCTTACTTAATTTGGATCTATTATGAATACGTTATGATGCTTTTACCTGAAACACCTATTTTAGACTAGTTTCAGGACTAGCCACAAACTCTATTTTCCACGAAGTGTAACAAAAAAAAATACAATGACCCACAAGCTGGAATTCGCACCAAAACTACTTGGATATGTTTTCTCAATGGCCTATCAATTTCACGGTCTGAATCATTCTAGAAAAAAACGTTATTGCGAAAATGGTGAGATGACCTGTAAATAACATACCTTAGAAAGCATCATTAAAAGTATTTATCCTCCCTTGAATTTCAGCCTTCTTTACTTCACCTTCTCTCTAAAATTCGGCTTAGATATCCTTTGATTAGCTTAGTCACCTATAGATATTGAATATGCTCAAGTGTGATATAAAATGAGAGAGTCTTGCCTCTTATTTATACTTTCATGTAGCTTCCCCAAGGGGTTGCCTTTTAACTATCTTAACCCACTTTCCTTATTTTAGGGTTAACCAACTTCTAACCACTCATCCAATTAGTAATTTATCCATTAAATTTATTATATAAATAATTTATTTTTTATCCACTTTGACTTATAGTATAGTCATCACTTCACTTTACCTCAAGGGGTTACCTTCTAACCATCTTAAACCACTTTCCTTATTTTAGGGCTAACCCACTTCTAACCACTTGTAAACTTAGTAATTTCTCCGTTAACTTTACTATTTAAATAATTTATTTTGTATTCACTTTGAATTATAGTACACTCATCACTTCACTTTATTATTTACCTTCTAAAAATCTCTTAAACCACTTTGACTACTTTGACCTTTTGGGGCTTCTAGATGACTCATGAGGGTTCTCCAACTTCACATGGCCATAACTCTTTAACCGTGAGGAGTTATGTGACGTTCCACATAGCATTGGAAATGGAATTACATGTACTATCCATATAGAATAATATTACCTGCAAATATATCAAAACTCATACCTTTATCCATCAAACAAACTTGGGTCCATTACCCAAACCTGGGTTCTCCAACTTCACATGGCCATAACTCTCTAACTGTGAGGAGTTATGTGACGTTACACATACCACCGGAAATGGAATGACATGTAATATACATATAAAATAGTCTTACCTTCAAATATATTAAAACTCATACCATTATACATGAAACAACATTGGGTCCATTACCCAAACCTTTTTGCTATCAAAATTCACTACCGAACTTTCTCCAAGGGTTGAAATCAATCACTAAGGGTTGAAATCAATATACAATATCACTCTCAAATGGTTGACATCAATGAAAACCAACAATCCATACCAACTATCAATCAACCTAAGCCAACTGTCTGACAATCTCCCCCTTTGGCATTGATGGCAACACTTAGTCATGATAACATTCATGATTATACTCCTCATCAATGTTTCTATTTCTCCCCCTTTGACATCAATGGAAAAGGGTATATCCCTTTGGGGCTTCTCCCCCTGACTGGACTCTCCTTGGGGTTCCTCCCCCTATCTACATGCCTTTGATTTTTTTTCTGTGTTTATAAGCCTATGATTACTCTCTCTCCCTTCATATGAATAATATATTCCCCTTTGACAAAGGGTATCACTTTGAATTCATATTGTTCATTCTTCCCTTGTGATAATCACTCCCCTTGGAAACATGCCTCTATGCTCTCTCTCCAAGCATTTACCTTTGAATCTGATAAATCTCTCCCCCTTTTTCCTATTTATGGTGCTTCCTCATGTACATATAAGACATATAAAATAAGCATTCAAAATAATTCATTTTGGAGTAGAAATTACTCCTAGTCTCTAGCGAAGATACTCAAGGGCTTCCCGTGGAAGTGGTTTTGTAAAGATGTATGCCACTTGTTATTTTGTTTCCACATATTCAAATCTAATGTTATTCTCTACAACTTGTTCCCGTAGAAAGTGATACTTGATTGGAATGTGCTTCGTCTTGGAGTGCATCACCTGATTCTTTGAGATACTCACAACGCTTGTATTATCACAATAGATTGGAATGGGATCATCATACTCAACCTGTATATCTGTCAAAGTTTGTTTCAACCATAGAACCAATGTACAATATGTTGATGCTGCAATATACTCTGCCTCAGCTGTAGATAAGGATATTGATGAATGTTTCTTTCTTAGCCAAGATACTAAACACTCACCCAAGTAGAACGTTTCTCCACTGGTGCTTCATCGGTCATCAATGCAACCTTCCCAATATGCATCTGTGTAGGCAATAAATGATAGATCCTTTCCTTTTGGATACCATAATCCAAACTCTTTTGTTCCTTTGAGATATATGAAAATCCTCTTCACTGCTAATACATGTGATTCCTTTGGTGCTACTTGAAATCGTGCCACATGTCCAACTGGCTACATTACATATGGTCTGGATGCTATCACATATAGTAAGCTACCAATAATTGACCTGTATTGCCTCTGTTATGTAGAATTTGAATCATCATCTTTTCTCAAATTGCAACTGGTCTGCATAGGAGTGGTAACTGGTTTGCAATCTTCCATTCCGAACCTATTTAGCATTTCTCTGATATACTTAGTTTGAGAAATAAAAATTCCTTGGTTTCTTTGACATATCTTGAGTTACCTTGATGTACAGGTTGTTGTATGCACTTCCTTTCCATAGTTCATAGGGAGTTTTTTCATTGTTGTTTCTGAGCATTACTCTGTTTTGAATGTGAATTGATGTATGGACTACATGTGTCCAAAAAATATCTGTCAATTTGGAATCCATTAACATTGTTCGAGCCATTTCCTGTGTAATTATTATCCATTATGATAATGTTCCTTTGTCTTTGAACCACTCTCTGAACCAATATATGAATCCATCCTCTCATCCACTGTCATATATCTATCCAAACCTACTAAGTGTTCTTACGAATCCATCTTTTTCCATATTGTCCAAGACTATACTTGTGCAATTGTCCATATTGCTGACCCATTTATCACTATATGATCATGAAGTCTTGATTAATCTATCAAACTGTACTTATGCTAACTGACTGCTCTGAATTTGTCTTCTCAAACTTTGCAAGTTGCTTGAAGGATGGTTCTCTAGTCTGTCACATCTATCACATAGACTCCCCCTCTCTAATAATCATATTACTTGGGAGTCTCTAAGCCGGATGGATCAGAACAATTCTTGCTCTGATGTGTGTTCATCATCATCTTCATTGGTATATTCATCATCTTCATTGGTAGATTCATTATCTCTCTGAGATATGACTTCTTTCTTTATGTCTGTGGATTCATCTTTCACTACAATTCCTGAAAGTACAATCTCTTGAACATGTTCCTTATTTACCTGTCCTTCCTTTCTTTCTGTTATTTTCCATTTTTTTTTGTATCTAACATCTTTCTTTTTCTCTATAGAATTTTCTTCATCTCATTTTATTGTCAATCTTGCGATCTCTGGTATCTGGTCTTTGTTCACATGTTCTTCCTATTTTATTATCCATACTTTCTTATATCTTATATCAGTGTTCTCTTTCTGGGAAGTATCGATCATGCTTCTACAATCACTGCCTATGTTTCCATAGTTATGACATTTGTAACACTCAATGTTACGTATAGCCACATAGACACTTCTTGCTTGAACATTTCTTTTATAATCCCTAAAATCTGCAACCTTATGTCCAAAATTAGTACAATAAAAACAATGACCATAAAAGAAATTTGCATACATGAGAGTGAATGATCTTCTTTGTGGTGTAGTCCTTCTGAATTTTTGCCTTGACTGATCATGATCATGTTTGAAGCTTCTTTGTGGCTTGAACATGGATGGTCTTATTGAATATGTATCATTATTAGTTTTCTTAGATTCTGGTTGACCATGATTCCTTCCTTTGAGTACTTCTGCATAACTCTTTCTATTTTGTTCATTCTTCTTTTCTAGCAACGTAGAGTGCTTCTCTTCATTTTCTACTACTGATGTGGATGTTTATGTCTCTTCAACATTCTTGTTGATCTTGATGATTTTGACTCTTAGTGTGACAACTTCTTCTTCAATATTCTCAACCTCTTCTTCATTCTTCATTATCTGAGACTTCTTGACCTCTTATGTTCTCTTTGCTTCTTCAAGTTGGATTTTCAACGTAATTATTTCTTCTTCCAGTCTTCTCTCTTCTTGACCAAACTCTTCCTCAAGTTCGTTTAAGTCATTGGTTCTTTCCTTGAGACGATCCATCAATATCTTTTCTCTATTTTCTGCTTCTTCATTTTGTGCTGTTATGTTGGCTTCTAAACATTTATTTTGATATTCTAGAGTTTCTTCAATTCTTTTGGCCTCTTCTAGTTGAGCTCTTAAATTCTTGATGACCCGCTGATCTTTTTCGGAACCTTGAACACTTTCCTTTTGCTTCATCAATTATTTATTTGATGACTTGTTTTCTTCTCTTTCTTTCTTTAGATATTCAATTGCACTGATCATTTTTTTTCTGTAATCAACTTCTGCTTCTTCATACTCTTCCTCTTCTGAATCCGTCTGACATGATGAACATCTTTCTTCTTGTTTTGTATCTGCATCTTCTTTGGAATTTTCTGAATCTGCGATGGGTGAAGAATATATGTCATGTAACTTATCCCAAATTTCTTTGTCTGATGAACATTTACCAACCTTTTCTCTAACCGGATTAGGTAATCCTTCCCAGATGAAATCCATTGCTATTTTGTTATTCTTCTTCAATTCCTTCTTGGCTGCAATCTTTTCTTTTTTTGACTATCATATCCTGTAACAACTAATAGCCAAATATAATGTCCCTGTTCTTGTAAAAATACTTCCGTCCTTATGCTCCACATATCATACTTAAAACCATTATGACCATTAAACATTGGTACTCCATTCTCAGAATAATCCATGATCTCCTTCCAGTGGTTAATCTGTTTCCTGAAGGAGCTAACTTTGATACCAATTGTTAGATTACTGGGAGGGGGGGTGAATCAGTAATAGAGAAATAATAATCATTTTTAACTATATAATGCAAGTGTTATATCAATGTAGCATTATCATCCAATATTTGTAGAGTAAATGAACAATCATACACATACACAGTACACCAATGTTTTTACGTGGAAACCCAAAGCGGGAGAAAACTACAAAATGATTTTTCTTATGTGTTTTGAATAATTACATTCATTGGAAGCACCAACTTCCTTTGTTTTCTAGCTGCAACTAGAAGGATGCTCCAACCCCCTAGTTTCTCAGGCTACAACCTGAGGGAAGCTCAAATCCCCAATTCTCTGGCTACAACCAGAAGGAGGCTACAACCCCTTGTGTTCTCTAGCTACAATTGGAAGGTGGCTACAACCACCTGTCCTTGCCTCGTCCAAATGCTTTGACGTATAAGTAGAATGATGGATCCAGTGTCACACTATCACTGTGAGATATACTACTATAAATATGTACCAATCAACCTACACCAAGCAACCTATACCAATAACCTGAACCATGCACCAACCTGTACCTCAACCTGTTATCAAACTGTACCATAAATAAGTGCATCAACCATGCACCAACTTGTACCTCAACCTATGCCTTGAACAAGTGCATCAACCATGCACCAAACCTGTACACATAACATGTCACAACAAACTGTCCAAAAAACCTATCAAAACAACCTGTCTCATCAATCTTATCAACCAAATCATATATACTCACCAATATCAATCACCAAGACAACTCTCAAAGATGTGCATCAACCAAGCATAACACAACAACTCATAATCATCAGTAAGACAAATATGTGCTTCTAATAATATACCAATACAAGTATGCTACATCATCCATAAACCATGTGTCAACAATACTACTAAAAAGTGTCTCCAACCATGTACTAAGTATGTACCAATCATGTATCAACTACTCATCAACTATTACTCATCAAGATGTACCAACATCATCAACTATACACCTCATGTATGTGCCAACTCATCAACTAATTGTCTCAACCATGTACCCAACATGTACCTCAACCAAAAGCCCTCATCAATTTCATCATCCAAATCCGATTTGTAACTCTGTAATAGACCTGATGTATATTATCACATACCTTCAAACCTTCCATAACTTTAACTACAAGATACTAGCATTTTCATCAAACTTTTTTTTAGTCTCACATGACTAGTGTTGGATTAGTCAACAACCCTAACTTGAAATAATCATAACTATGTACCTGTAATGAATAAATATCTAAAAATAGTACACAATGTTCTTCAGTGTTTTTATGCAATCCCTCCAGGTTTCACTACTTAGAACCTCTCAGAAAAAGGAGTTATAGCAAAAATGGCATACCTTGTTGAATTCTGGGTTATTCTAGAGAGCGAACTTGTAGAGCGTGCCCCGCACTGAATATTTGTTGTATGGATCTGAAAATTTTACACAGAATACTATAGAATGTACTCTAAGCAACACTTTTGGTCTTACTTAATTTTGATATGTTATGAAGACGTTATGACATTTTTACCTGAAACACCTGTTTTAGACTAGTTTCGGGACTAGCCACAAACCCTATTTTCCACAGAGTGTAACTCAAAAAATACAATGACCCACAAGCTTAAATTTGTACCACAACTACTTGGATATGTTTTCTCAATGGCCTATCAGTTTCATGGTATAAATAATTCTATAAAAAAAGTTATTTCGAAAATGGTAGGTGACCTGTAAATATCATACCTTAGAAAGCATCATCAAAAGAATTTATCCTCCCTTGAATTTCGGCCTTCTTTACTTCAAATTCTCTTTGAAATTCGTCTTATATGTACTTTGGTTACCTCAGTCACCTGTATATATTCAATATGTTGAAGTGTGATATAAAATGAGAGAGCCTTGCCTCTTATTTATATTTTCATGTAGCTTCCTCAAGGGTTTATCTTTTAACCATCTTAACCCACTTTCCTTATTTTAGGGTTAACCAACTTCTAACCACTTGTCCAATTAGTAATTTATCCATTAATTTTATTATTTAAATAATTTATTTCGTATCCACTTTGACTTATAGTACACTCATCACTTCACTTTACCTCAAGGGGTTACCTTCTAACCATCTTAAACCACTTTCCTTATTTTAGGGCTAACCCACACTACTACATATTGAAAAATTTGTGATGACCGCTTGTGACGAACGTACTCTTTCATCGCAACATGCTTGAGAAAAAGTTTTTTTTTCTAAATCCACCCCGTGTTCATCGCAATTTCGACGCCTATAGTTTGACTGAAATGTAATGGTCAATGTTCGTCTCATAAGCAACGACCTTAGATTTGCCGTCACATACGCAACGATAGTCGACCATAATAATTTAGTCAAACTTTACCGTTGAAAATGACCTGAAATAAATAGTTGTAATATATATATATATATATATATATATATATATATATATATATATATATATATATATATATATATATATATTTAGGTCACTATCATCTCAATTGCGACAATCGTTACCTAAAATTGGCCTATAAATATTTGACGATTTGAAGATGTTGCGACAATCTTTCTATAACAATGATGGTTCCGAAAGGGTATTTTTGTGCGGAAAATGTCGCAGAATGTTGTTAGAGGTGGGGAAAAAAGTAAAGCGGGTGAAAAGGGTGATGGTAGATGTTATTGCCCTTGTAAAAAATGTTGCCTCAGACGTCCAATACGAATTTTAATAGCAACAACTACAAAACATTGTAGGAAATATGGTCACATTGATGACAGATCGAATGAATATCGTACCATGGTAATTAGCTATATATTTATTATCTTTTTTTATTTTTTCAATTTTATATAAAATTATATATATATGTATATATATTGTTTGAATGTTTGTTATAGTATACACTAATTTTGCATGATTGTTTGTAATTATAAAGTTAGAGTTGCCCTCTAACTTTCCGCAGA
>ML776776.1:1777294-1788794 GCA_009831015.1 Picea engelmannii
AATCTAGACATATACATTTCATCTTCCAAAAGAGATCCATATATGATTCGTACATAGCCATACAAAATCAATCTAGACAAAACCTAACATAACTAGAATCATCTTTAACCTCCAAGAAAACATAATTCTATGTCTACCCCAAGAACTATCAACCAAACATCAAAACATAGACAATTGAGTAGCTTCTAGTAGAGCATTGTCCTTGTATTCACATTCCCACAAGGAGCCTTGTAGCATGATGGCTTATTTTGACAACATATCCTATTTTTTATTAAAATCCATGTAGATATGGAAAAATGAGGTCTCCTCGAACATAGATTTTTTCTCCAAGCATAGTGCCATGATTGGCTCCAAGACAAAATATGTAATATTAAATTTTCCATTATCCCAATCCATCAACAACTTAAAATCTCCAAGAACTTGCAAACACCTAATATTTTTTTCAGGTGCCACTTTCATCAACATCTAGAGGGTGTAGAATTCAACCATGTTATTTTCTCCCAATCCTACTCCATATTTTAAGGAGAAGAAGTGGTAATGATCTAAAAAGAATATGACTCCATCCCCACACATTTTTGGAGAGCCTTGATAAGCTCCATCAAAGAAGTCCCAAGGCTTTGTGAAATCAATATTAATATGGGGCTCATGCAATACCCTTTGGGATTTAATATTAATATTAATATCTTTTTTTTTAAGTAAAAAAGGAAGGACCTATTATATTATAGATGTAGATTTACAGAGTTCTGTTGGAGTGCCAGCTGTCCCGCCTGGAGAGGAAACCGAGATAGCTGGCCATTCCATGCCACTTGTTTTCAAACACAAAATACCAAGTTGTCGTCCTGCCCGAAGGAAACTAGGACGCATTTCTGCCATTAGATTAAGTCTGTTATTTAGTTCGCTACTGATAGTGTTGCTATAGTCTACCTAAGCTAGAGCTCTGATTTGCCACAAAAGAGAAAAGTTTCTAACTATGAGCATGCATAAAAACCTTTTACCGGTGTTCTCATCGTTGTCGCCATTCTTTCCTCGTCTGGCCGGAATCGCATAGGCATGTGTGCATGTAGAGCATTGTCGCCTTGGGGATGTACTGGAGTAAGTGACGTAGATCATATGAAGGCATTGGTTGATTCTAATGGCCATGAAAATATGGTCATCCACCATGCTACGTGTTTCAAAAATTAATTCTAGGTGCTCTGGATGAAGGAATGGTGGCTGGTCCTAGGATTCTTGCTAAGTGGAGGAGAGGTGAGCTAGCCTCTGTGCGTCAGTCTCATCCTTGCCTTCCTAAGGAGGTCCATCACTTGTAGTATGGATCTTTTCTTTTGTGATGGCCTGGAGCTCTTCCTCCACGTAGCAGGTTGTGAATTCCTCAGTTGGATTATCTTCCATGATACTATGTGTCTTCCTTGGAGCAGGGGGTTCAACATCCTTCCCAAAGCAGCTGGGGGGGTTCCAATTGTCCGGGACAGTGAAGAGGAGATGTTCTAGGTAATCCTGGACAGATTCATCTGGGACAATCTCCTCTACATGCGCCATGGGAGGCGTTCCATTTCTTTTAGACTTCCTGGTTCTCCTTTTGCAATCTATAGCCAAAGCTTTTTCAAAATTCTTATGCCGCTTCCTGCGTGAGTCGAACGCATACCATGCCGCACCTCTGCACGGTCTTCCCCTTGCTATTGGTATGTATAGAAGCAATACTATGGCCGAAATTACAGTTGGTAGGGTGTCTCTGTTCCTGCATTCTGAAGGTTTAGCCTTTGGCCTTTCAATCTCCTAATGCATCCCAAATCCTCCAAGGTAGTTGATAAGAATGTAGGTGACAACTCTAGCCATTAAGGCTGTGATTTTAATGCTCTGATCGACCGTTCTCTTCACTCGCATGAGGGGTCTTGTCGCTTGGTATCGACTACTTGGGTTCACTCCCATATTTAATAGTGAAGAGATGGGAGCCCGTGGCCACCATTTATGGCATCCCCCAGCTCTTTCCCGCATGTCTTTCCCTCTCTATGTGGCACCCCATCTGGGGGTTGGAGATCTTTGTTGGCCAGAGCTTGACATCGATCTGAGATATCTATGTCTCTAGATATTTGTGCTTCCTAGTAGATGTGTTCTTTCTCCTTTGCTACTCCTTCATTTGCCAGGCAATACGCTACCCTTTTTGCATCTCTTTTCACGTGAGAAGGTATGATGCTAAGGTTGGCTCTGAGTAGGCTCCTGAATTCCTCTAGCAGTACTGAGAGTCGCGAGCTAGGTGAGATTTTCTGTGAGTTTTCCCCATGGAGTATTTTGGTGATTAGTTGGATGACAATTTATGAGTCCCCCTCTAGGATGAGCTTGTGACTATGTCTAGCAATTTCTATTTGGAAACCTTGCAATAGGCCCGTTAGCTTCACCACGTTGTTGTTTGTTTCCCCCAAATAACCCGCTGCTAGACAGAGGATTTCTCCTCTGGAGTTTCTGAGTGTGGCTCCATAGCCAGCTAGTCCCGGATTCCCTTTGGATGCCCCATCGAAATTGATCTTTATGAAATCTGTTGGAGGAGGGGTCTAGATGGTTGGGCTGATATTCTGATGTTTAGGTGCCTTGATCATCAGTTGCTTGATCAAGATAGGCTTCCATCTTTGGAGTATGCTTTTCTCCTCTGGGTTTCAATTTAAGTCCTCTATTTTCCATGGTTTACTCCTAACCGTTTCCTTGACAAGTGCGACAATTGTTTCCCAAGTTAAGCTTGGTGTGGAGTCTTTGGAGTGAAAGATTCTTTTGTTTCGTTCTTTCCATATTTGCCAGAGAATGAATCTAGGGAGGAGTTTCCATATGTAATTCAATAGAGGATTGTTGTATGTAATCGAGTCCCAGTTTTCAATCATGTCGCTTATGCTGCTCCTGTTTTGATTGGATCAACACATTATTTGAGCTCCTTGGTCCCAGATAGATTGAATGAAGGGACATCTGTTGAATAAATGTTCCTTGGTTTCCTCCTGTTGTTGGCAAAGGGTGCATATTGAGGGTCCAATGAAGCCTCTTCTTCTAAGGTTTTCACAGGTTAGGATTCTGTTGTGTGAAATAAGCCAGAGGAATGTAGACACCTTGGGCCAGAGTACAGGGTTCTACAACTTGTTCCATATATTTTCCTTATCCTGATTTTGGTAGTGGCCTTGTAGGTAGTAGGCTTCCTTGACTGAGAAGTTTCCAGTGATGGAGTGTCAACATCTGAGAATATCTGGGTCTTCTCTGTTGAGGATTTTCCGATGACTTGCATAGTGTTTCCATTCTTGCAGGTTTAAATTCTCTGGGACCCCTAATTCTTGGTTTGAGGTTTTCCAATGACGCCATTGTAGTCTTTGATCCACAGGTTTCCAGAGATCTTTCACCCTTAGGAGAGTGTCTTGGCTTAGAGCCTGTTTAAGGGGCCTGAGAGCTTCCAAGTCCTTTAGTCATTTGAGTTGCTGCCACAAGTCCTGCCAAAACATAGCACTTTCTCCATTTCTTACCTCCAAAAATGTGTGTTCTTATACCAGGTCTCTATTTTTCCATTCTGTGTTCCAAATATTAGAACCTTGTAAACAGGCATTGTGTCTGATGAGTTGGTTTTCTTGTGTGAAGGGAGCGTATTTTTGCTTCCAGATTTGCGCCCATAAAGAAGTTGGTGTTTTTAACCACCTCCACCACATTTTGGCTCCCATTACTTGGTTGAGTTTCCCTGGATCTTGGAGTCCCAGGCCTCCCATGCTTTTAGGTGTGCATATCTTGTCCCAACCTACAAGCGCCCACTTCTTGTTGTGTTGATGGCCGTGCTAGAGGAAATTTTGCTGGAGGTTCCTTATAGCTTTGATGATCTGCTTGGGGGTTGCTAAGGCAATGAAGAGGTAGGTGGGTAGGGTTTGAAGGATCGACTTGAGTAGGACTAGCCTGTATGCAATGTTGAAAGGTCTAAAGGTCCATTTGTTCAGCCTGTTGGAGATGGAAAGTAGGAGGTTGTCCCAGGAGATGGATCTGGTTGTTGTTCCTGTTAGAGGAATTCCTAGGTGGTTGGACAGAAGGGAGCTCTTAGGTATTCCCAGGAGTCTGGAGATATGAAGTTGGACCGCAGCCAGAGTATTAAAGAAGAAGAGTTTGGATTTGTCTAAGTTGAGAGTCATGCCTGATGCTTCTATGAAATTGGAGAGGATGGAGTTAAGATTATTTGCATCTCTTGCCATTAGGGAGTTCATGAGTAGGGTATCATCAACAAATTGACTATGTGAAGGTGTCGGTTGGATGTTGTGCAGAGGCAAGCCTTTGAGAGATCCATTTAGGACCGCTGACTTTATGTAGCGTTCCAAGCCTTCCGCCATGAGCACAAACAGAAAAGGCGATAGGGGGTCACCTTGTTGGATACCTATGGATGGTGAGAATGGTCGGGATGGGACCCCATTGACTAGTATGGAGAAGAATACCGAGGAGGTAAGGTTTAAGATCCAATTCACCCAATGCTGGTCAAATCCAAAAGAGTTTAAAATGGCCCAAAGGTATTGCTAGTTGGCTCTATCAAAAGCTTTTGAAAGATCAAGTTTTATTAGCATACCTGGTGTTTTTGTCGACTTGAGAGAATGGATGACCTCATGCGCTAGAATAACACTGTCCATGATTTTTCTTCCCTCTATGTATCCAGCTTGTTCCTTTGAGATGAAAAAGGTCAGAATTGGCTTAAGGCAGTTTGCAATCACCTTTGTAATGATTTTGTAAATTACATTGCAGAGAGCGATAGGTCTGAACTGTTTGGGATTGGTGACTCGTTCCTCTTTCATAATTAGGGTGAGAAAGGTGGCATTGAGGGCCAGGAGGACTTGGACTAAAGTTCGTGATTCCTCTACCACCTCCCAAACCTCTTTCCTTACTATGTCCCAACAATGCTGGAAAAAATCAGTGGTAAATCCATCTGGGCCTGGGGCCTTCCCTAGGGGCATGGATTTTGCTGCTTGGTCCACTTCCTCTTGAGTGATAGGTCTCATTAGGGCTGCGTTCTATTCAGGGGTCACCATAGAGGGTATGTGACTGGTTACTCGTCTTATGGTTGAATCTCTATCCTCCCTGGTTTCCGTTAGGAGGCCGTGATAGTAGTTATTAAGCTCTGCTTCTATTTGGGTGTGTTCTCTGATTGGATTACCCTGGCCATCCTCCAGATGAGTAATTATGTTAATATGTCGGTGATGCACCATAGATTTGTGGAAGAATTTTGTGTTATTTTCCTCCTCTTTGAGCCATTGTACCCTAGATTTCTGTCTCCACAAAATTAATATTAATATTAATATCAAAATTGATGCCCAAAATAACTTTTTATTTTTTTTTCTAAATAAATTTTGGTCGTCGAATATCCGACGACAACTTTTATCGATGCGACGGTTTTGCTATATAAACATCAAAAAGTTGTCATCGAATATCCAACGACAACTTTTATCGATGCAAAGGTTTTTCTATATAAACATCGAAAAGTTGTCATCGGATATCCGACGACAACTTTTATTGATGCGACGGTTTTTCTATATAAACATCGAAAAGTTATCGTTGAATAGGCGATGACAACTTCTTTTGATGTGACGGTTTTGCTATATAAACATCGAATAGCTGTCGTCAAATAGGCGACGACAATTTCTATTGATGTGTCAGTTTAGCGACATAAACAACAAAAAGTTGTCGTCGAATAGATGACAACAACTTCTAATAATGCATCTTTTTAACTATAAAAGTTGTTGTCACAATTTAGATGAAAAGTTGGTTTAAGATTGTTTGTCTAAATCGTTGCTTATGCGACGTTTGATCAAGTTCGTCGAAAATTCCACGTCACCTAAACCGACGTTTCAGAGACTCCAAATTCGTTGCCATATCAACGGCATAACGTCGCATAAGCATTGAAACAACCGTCGCAAAATGGGCCAAATATGCTAGTGCCACTTGTAACCACTTGTCAACTTAGTAATTTCTCCATTAAATTTATTATTTAAATAATTTGTTTTGTATTCACTTTGAATTATAGTACACTCATCACTTCAATTTATTATTTACCTTCTAAAAATCTCTTAAACCACTTTGACTACTTTGATCTTTTGGGGCTTCTAGATGACTCATGAGGGTTCTCCAACTTCACATGGCCATAATTATCTAACCATGAGGAGTTATGTGACGTTCCACATACCAATGGAAATGTAATGACAAGTAATATCCATATAGAATAGTATTGTCTACAAATATATGAAAAATCATACCGTTATCCATCAAACAAACTTGGGTCCATTACCCAAACCTGTGTTCTCCAACTTCACATGGCCATAACTCTCTAACCGTGAGGAGTTATGTGACGTTCCACATAACAATGGAAATGGATTGACATGTACTATCCATATAGAATATTATTACCTTCAAATATATTAAAACTAATACCATTATACATGAAACAACCATGGGTCCATTACCCAAACCTTTGTGCTACCAGAATTCGCTACCAAACATTCTCCAAGGGTTGACATCAATATACAATATCACTCTCCAATGGTTGAAATCATTGACAAACAAAAATCCATACCAAATTTTGTCACAAGAGTTGGTTCTAAGATGTAATAGAGCCAAGCCTTAGCACATTTTAAATGAAATAAATTTTGTTGATTGATCAGTCATAGGAGGCTTCTAGAACTAGGTTTGTAACATGCCTTTCACTCATTTATAGATCAATAACGAAGAGGCATGAACTCCTCTGCTAAATTCATTTCAAAATCATGAGGATGGATAGAAGATATGGGATGAACAGAACTGAAAGAAAAATCTAGGTATCTAATTCTGATAAATCTGGTCTTCCTTTCAATAGAAGAAATAATAACAAACTTCAAATATCTGAACACAGGTCTTGTCTCACTCATAGAAGAACAGAGGAAAAGCTATGAACAAATAAAACTTGTAAATAAGGCAAAAAAATTAATATGTAGGTCTTGTTCTACTCATGACAAAACAGAGGAAAAACTGCATGTCAAGGAATGCTTTAAATTAGCTACAACAGAAGTATCACTGAATTGTAACCATTACAAGATGAATTGATGAATGGAAGGAAGAAAGAGAAGTAATGAAAACTTCATAAACAATAACACAGGAAGAAGACAAAATTAGACAGTGACAAGGTGTATACTCTCTTGGCATTTTGTTCTATATTTGCTGAAAAGGAATGCATTACAAACCCAGCCTCCAAAAGGCCCTTGGGTTGTTCCCCCCCTTTTTCCTCTTCAAGAAGATACAATAATATAAGTCTTCTACCCTCTTTCGAATATCTGAAAAACGATTTGAATTACAAAATAAATCCCTCTATAAATGAACAGGTATCTCATGTAGGTATTGAGGTCGAAATCCTCCCAAACGATAACAACAATTACCATCAATTTCAAAAACTTTCTGCCATAGAAAATGGGCCAAACTACTGAAAACTAGGGTTGCGGTTATGTTTTTGTATCTCTCAAATCATGACAGTTGTGTATAAACTGAAAGAGGATTTTGTGAATCTGTTTTTTATGAGAAAAAACCTCTCTCAGTTCCCTGAAATCCATTTCCATTTACCCCAGATCTGCATTTTAAAAACATGTGTCAAAACAAAAGAAATATGAGATCCGAAAATTAGGGCTCGAAGATGGATTCGATTCTCCCAATATGTGACAACTGCAGGAAAACTGAGAGAGTCTATTTTTCTACGATGTTTTAGGCACAAAAACATCTAACTGTTTTTCAAAATGATACTCCATTCATTCAGAATCATTATTTGAAAATGATGGCTCAACACAGTAAAAAATGCCACATTTTTTAAAACAAACCTCATCTTGTGGGGGAATTTTGACTGCCTTACCAAGATCCAAATGAAATTATTAATACACCAATGTAAATACTAGGATCTCGAGATGTCGATCGACTATTCAAACGTGGAAAATGGCCTCTCCAAGGCTGAGAAAAATGGTTTTTTCCCAAGGTAGTTTTTTGCATATGAAAAATCTACAATTTCGACAGCTAAAAGGCCGAAAACAAGGGTATCTTAGCTGCCGGAAGTCCTGGATTTCGGCGGCTAATAGTGCGATTTCAGAGCGTCGTAAGCCACCGAAAGTCCCAAAACCCCGATTTCGGCTTTTGGGTTTCGGGGAAATGGAGCAATGGTCAAAATCACTATATCGGTCAAACCCATGACTGCCGAAACCCCGAAATGGTGACATGGAATTTATGTAAGACCCTATTATAGAGATTTTATTGTCACTTATTGCATTCTTTTCATGCTTCCTTGTGAGCTCTTCCTCCATGTGCCTTGATGCATGGCTAGGTAGATGGTCGTAAAAGAACATGTGAAAGGCTTAGAAAGCCTTTAACATTTTTAATTATTACTTTAAAATATGTTCAATTCCTTTTAAACAATCACTTTTTTGAGACTTCGGTACTGGGACTTTGGGGTTGTCACTAAAAAACATATTTTGTGAATAGTTGAACTCCGAAACCCGAAAATCCTAAAAGACCTTTTTACTCTTTTTTAGAACTAAGGGCGGCTCTATAACCCGAGAAATATGAAGATTTGGGTTTAGAGAAGAAAAATAAACTTTTTTTCAACATAGGCTCCATCTAGGGATGGTGATTTCCTACAAAGCACCAAGAACAGTAGACCACATGCCTCATCCATTGGGTGACCTGAAATCATCCTTATCAAACTTTGAACCCTGTTACTTTGCTTGCACCTTCCCAAAACAAAAAACTACTTATGCATTCATTGGGCTATGGAGTCATAATGGCTTAAATCAAAACCATACACGATGCCAAACTGAACTGGAAACGTACTTAAAACCATTGTTGTACTATAATGCTCAAATTCAAGCTTATTTATATACATCACCTACTCTAACTACTGAAAAAATTCCCACTGAATCAAATGATACAAAAATGCCAGTGAAGCCAATCCAAAAACTGTCTACTATTTGAAATTTGCTCACACTTTCTTTGAGCAGGATGAAAAAGGAAAGTGAAAACTTCCATCTGAAATGTTGTTGATCATGAATTTTCAAACTTTTCCTCAATTCTTGTGACAAAATATCCGTGACATAGTGTGTTCCTCCATTATATAAATCTAAAAGGTCAGCAAAAGGATCTTGGAAAAATATATGGTCCCGAGGTTTTAAAACATCTAGGACTACTCTACATTCTGATTTATAATGCTTATGATCATTCACAAAGAGAATATATGAGCACCCTTCAAGATCATCTGCAATGGCATCTTCAAAATCATGGCACAATCTTGTTTGAAGACCATCATCCCTCCATGAAAAATATGCAGCAAGTTGTTCTACAAAAAAAATGTAATAATCATCACTATACTCATGATATTGAGGTTCAGTAGATAACTCAGGAGGGTCATTAGTCAGAAAAATGCTCGGGACATTAACCGTGAGAAAATCTGATCCTTTCTCTGGCATGCTTTCTATCTCAAATTTATACTCCTCCAAATCACAGTCTAAAACATCCTTGAACAATGAAATTTCTTCAAGACTATTAAATGTGACAACCCTATCCTCTTCATGAAACAAAACAGGGCTTACAAGATGATTTCCTGGCTAGAAATCATCATCATAAATAGGTTCATTAACTTCCTGTAAGGTTTCATCAAACACATGACTGTCATTATTTAAAATCAGATTTACATTTTCAGAAATGGAAGAAGTCCGACTCTCATATCCAAGACTGTGTATACACTGCAAATCTGTGTAAGTAGGGGCTGTAACATGACTATGCAGGAGAAGATCTGTTTCTTCTTCAGTCAAAGGAGAAGGTGGTCTCTGTATTTTCTGGATAAAACAACAATTATTTTCTTTCTCTTCTGCAGGTTGAACATGATGCTAAATATCTTTTTCTCGAATATGATCACAAGAGCTATCATATCCTGCTTCTTTATAAAACCAACTCTTCTTCACACTGAACATCTTCATCAACTTGAGAAATTTCTGATATTCCTTCCTCCTCTTGAAGAGGATTTGTTTGATCTTTTTGTCTTATGAATTCTATATTACAACAATCTTCAAAAAGGATTTCAACTGAATATATCCTCTTACAATGTTGATGAAAAAGTGTGTGAAAATCTTTCAATGAAGGAATATTGGAATGGGGTAAAGATTTATACCAGAGTCTAGCATCTCCTTCCAATGAAAACATAAACAACTTCATGAGGACATCTTCATGATGTACATTTAATTCATCCATGATCTTGTAGAATTCAAACAAGTGTTGAGCAGGATTGTCTTCCACATATCCTCCAAATTTAGGAAGGACATCTTCCCAAATTTTAATGTCTGGAACAGTGTTTGGAAAACCATAAACATTTGTAAAGTCCAGAGGAGAAAACCTTGCAACAATATGTGCAACGAATGAATTTGACATTTTGAGACCAGTGGAGTCGCCAGTGAATCATGTAGAGTCTTCAAACCAAGGAGTCGTCAGGTGAATGATCACAACCAATTAAATGCCTATCCCTTGTTCACCATCAAGGAATAGATCTAAATTTTTTTTCATATCCCAGGGAAGATAGCTTCATTCCTCCATCCCTGACAACAACGCCAGAAAATGTTTCTGCAAGAGTTGGTTCTAGGATGTAATAGAGTCAAGCCTTAGCACATTTTAAATGAAATAAATTTTGTTAATTGATCAGTCATAGGAGGCTTCTAGAACTAGGTATGAAACATGCCTTTCACTCATTTATAGATAAAAAATGAAGAGGCATGACCTCATTTTCTAAATTCATTTCAAAATCATGAGGATGGATAGAATATAGGGGGTGAAAAACACTGAAAGAAAAATCCAGGTATCTGATTCTGATAAATCTAGTCTTCCTTTCAATAGAATAAATAACACCAAACTTAAAATATCTGAACACAGGTCTTGTCTCACTCATAGCAAGACAGAGGAAAAGCTATGAACAAATAAAAATTCTAAATAAGGAAAAACAATTAAGATGCAAGTCTTGTTCTACTCATAACAAAACAGAGGAAAAACTGCACTTTGAGGAGTTCTTTAAATTAGCTACAACAGAAGTATCACTGAATTGTAACCATTACAAGCTAAATTAATGAATGGAAGGAAGAAAGAGAAGTAATGAAAACTTCATAAACAATAACACAGGAAGAAGACAAAATTAGACAGTGACAAGATGTAGAATCTCTTGGCATTTTGTTCTATATTTTCTAAAAAGGAATGCATTACAAACCCAACCTCCAAAAGGCCCTCGGGGTGTTCCCCCACTTTTTCCTCTTCAATAAGATACAATAATATAAGTCTTCTACCCTCTTTCGAACATGGATGATTTTAGGGGCTAAATTTTGCTTATGGGCTAATTTTCCATGGTTTTTCCAAAAACGAGATTCACTATTTTAAAAATGATTCGCCCAAATTCTATAGGATAAAATTATTTTACCTTAAAAATCGCCAAAATTTTATAAAAACTATATAAAATCCTTAGAAATTTGAA
>ML776776.1:1791835-1807014 GCA_009831015.1 Picea engelmannii
GTTAGAAGCCATTGACCTTGATTTCTCTCATAACCCACCAACCTATAACCTCCTAAACCATTTTGAGCACTTTCTAATTGATTTTAACTATTAGTAAATATAAATTATATTACAAACAAATAACAATTAAAAAATAAACAAAAAATAAAACAAATAGAAAATAAATAAATTCAAAAATAAAAAACACACTATGGTGCCAAACCCCGGACCAAATAAACCCACTCCAAACTTGCTGACCACTACATTGATCTACCTCATCTTCCATTATGGAGAATGCGAAGAGAAGCAGACTCATACAAGGAGAGACTGACCCCACTTATGTGTCCAAGGAGGGATCGATCCCACAATGTATTCAATATGTATCCTCGTTGTTGATGTAGATAAGGAATGTAGATCATGTAGTTGTTTGTTCAATATGAAATGGATTAAAATAGCTCTGTTTGTGTTCAATTCAAATCAATTTTTCCTGTCATTTAGTCCTAAATTTAGGTTCGATACCTTGTATATTGCATCTTTTTGCCATATTTTTATACATACAACAGAGAACAAACATAGTTTGAAATGAAAATTCAGCAAACATGATCATACCAAAAATATAGATCCAATATTGATGGTCTCATTTTATTTCATCCGATGAAAGTGCATGCTGGATAAAAAGGGGTCGGAGGCCTAAATTATAAACCATTGTATTAATGGCTAATAACATGTCATATCCTTATTCATTTTGGTACGAAGAGGTGGTATTATCAAACCACTTTAGCTCGCCCCCGAAATAGGATAGTGGATAACATCTAACAACATGATGTAAGCTAAATAAAAAGGTGTCACATTGATGTAATTCATAGGTTTAAAAAAAACTAAAACAATAAACTCCGAAGGTAAATGCACATGGTAAACTAAGTTACAAGTACAATAGACTCCAATTAAAGAAAATTAATTCTCCTTCAACAAATAAGTTCATGTAGTGTTCTAATTTCCTTATTTAAAATATATTCTTATTGTTTAAAATAAGGACATATGGAGAAAGGTAGTGAGTTAGGTCAGCCATCAACCTCTGATCAAAAAGTCCTAATTGACTATGATTGCGAATTTTTTGAAACCGTTATGTTATAGTTTGATCCTTATAAGTTCAGTAAGTTAACATGTGATATATTTAGGGATTTGAATACGTATTTACATATCTAGGAGTCAAATTTGGGTAAATTCATAATTCCCCAAACCTATATTTATTACAAAAAGGTCGTGGTATCTGAAAATGGGTCCAGTGTATTCTATATCAATGTTGAGTCTATTAGTAAAATGATATATCTTCTTGAAAACCTTAAATCTAAGACTTGGAATCAGTTAAGGGCTTTGGGTGTCAATGTTCATACTTCTATAATTATGTATGCTACAAAGTTATTAAGAAAGAAGAATTCGGTTCAACATCCTCAATTTAAATGTAGTTCAATTTAGAGAAGTATTTAAACCTTCATGAAAAGATACAAGGATATAGTTGAAATGACACTACCTTCATGTTGGGATAAAAATATAAATTATGTTTATCATGAAGCACATGAATATGTGCTAATACAAGAAAGGGATTATATAACTAAATTTCAAGTTATGGATGTTGTTGAGAAAGGTCAAAATATTGTTTGCAAGTTAATAGATGATTTTCATTCATTATGGAAAATCAAAAATTTATTTCCTAATATTCCATCATATGATAGACATACAGAGCTTGATATAGCTTCCATAAAAATGGTTAAAGCCTAAAGAAAAAATTATTGGAACTAGCCAAGCTCATACCTTGTTAGGAAATTTTGCCAAATTTATTGTGTTCTATACATGCTTGTACTTTGTTCTATAATTTGCTCTATACATACCTATATTATGTTACATAAGGGGAATGCAAACAATGACTTGGTTTTAAAAACAAATATTCAGTTCTTTGGTATTTCATCATCACTTGTTCTTCTTGGATTCATGGTTCATTATTAAAATGGTGTACATAGAATTTATGGAATAAAGAATGACATATTAGGATGTTTATGGAATAGAAAATGACATTTTTTTCTTTAAAATGGGGTAAGCGCCATATTTTAAAAAGGTTGTTTATCACATATATAGTATTTATTGCTACCTTCTTATGAACGAATGTTATATGTTTTGTATGTATGAAACCACATATTTGTACACACACTTTTTCTTTCATTTACCATTAATTTTTTTTTTCTACTTTCTATGCATGAATTGTACCATGCCACTTTAAATTACTTTCTAGTAGATAGTTTGGGTATGAGGAATTGAGAGTGATGAGGTGGGGGGGGAGGGGCCAAATAAACTTCCACTTTCATGTGGTTGGGCCTGTTCAATAGATAATAAATTATTCTCGAAATCAAGATAAGCTCATTCATGTATTCCATTTTAGTATTTCTAGAGTCTGGTACATTTTGATATGTTTGTTTATTCATTTATTTATTATAACATTGTATTCTATGATGATTTATGAAGGTCTTCGCAATTGAAATGAAACTAACTAGCCTATTTGTGATGTGGTTGTACAATCTCTTACTACTGCCTCATCCATCTCATGGGCCCAAGTATTTAGTACTCATTTTTCTATTTTAGTTAGTGTATGTGCACAATTGCCAAAGATTCATGTGTATTTCATCCCTTTACTAAAATCTGGGCACAAATCAACCTAGTATGAATTATTTAGGGTTTACAACCAATCAAAACTCATGTAAATTATAACTTGTAAATGAAAAACACCATACATGCATTTTTATGATCAAAAAATGAAAGGAATTAATAACAAATTGACATTAACTTGATGCTCATGAATAATTAAAGAGTTCAAACATCATAAACCATGTTGCAAATAAGAGAATATATAAACAATAAGAAAGAGAAATAGACACAAAGAACTTGTTAACGGAGTTCACTAATGTGTGGCTATGTCTTCAGGCCCGCTTCCAAGTGGAGGACCTCTTTATTGATCTTTAAATGCTCAAGTTCTCTTTACAATGGCTCTTTGCTATTACAAACATGCTTCTGATCTACTGTACAAGACCCGCTTGTGCAGATGCACACATGCCTCAACAATATCCTCTCAAAACATGACTCAATGCCCCTCAAAACATAAGAAATGGGCCATTAACTCAAACTCCTGTTTACATTACCTGCATACAAAAGTACCCCCTCAAGCTCAATAAGACTGGTTTATATAGTTTTTAGGCTCATTTAGGGAATTCCATCTTCCCACAAAGATCTGGCTTCTTTTTGAGATCAAATCCCCCTCCAAATGGCCAAGAAATCTCCAAAAATGCCCAATCTAGGCCAAAACTATAGCAAAAAGATCCACTTTGTTACAAAAATTAGAACAAGCCCCTCAGGCTTGAGCGCACACCCATTTTACATAGTCACATGGATTCATATGTCCAAGCACCATCCCCCTAGGGGATGCCCACTGGCCCCTCCTCTATAAGCTCCTAGATTCTTGGCGCGTGCATAGGACCTAGGCTTGATCAGATGAGATAATCCCCCCACCGATCAACCCTCTTGGTGGTTATGCTTCAGATCATATGGTGAAAGGTGGCTTATTCGATAGACCCTCCGCGCATTAACCCTGTTGAACCGTGTGTAGCATCAATCATTGAGTGATGGGCATATGGCCGCGCATGCAACCGGGGTTGGGGCTAGACTCCAACCCTTACCTCCTCCACCCGGACCCTTATTCCCCCACGCTAGAGGTCACGCGATCGATTCCGAGTAAGTCCAATAACTTTTACCACAATCAACAAATGATGGAGTGCCACATGGAAACCCATGTCTGGGCTACATGGCACCATTTAACTTGCCCACGATGGTGACACTTGTCAAATGTTGAATGGTCCACATCTGCCACACTTGCCCAGTCAGCATACCCATCCTCTACCACACCAATGTATGGTCAAATGCCACATGTCATGATGCCATGTCATCATGCTGATGTCAGCATTGACTTTCTTTCCTATTGACTATTGACTTTTTGCATGTTTGGGAAATCAATCAGAGTGCTATAAATTTCACATACGGTGTGAATTTGAGGAAGTAAATATATGGACAAAATAAACGCGACAAGCCAGATGCAATGGAATTGGTTTCGTCCGATTCCGAGAACTTTCATTTTTGAGCATTTTCTGGACCTGAGGATCCTCCTGGATCAGTCCTCCCCACTTGGAAGCTTTTGGACCACCAAAATTTTGGTATCAGTTGGTAAATAAGTAAGGATGTTTTCCCCTCACTTTTCCATTCTCCATCCACTTGGCCTGACTTGGATTTGTTCCCTTCAATCCCACTCAAAGATACTCCACATCACCCTAGTGAGAAGTATAGACTCTTTTGTCCAAAATGGTGTCTTCCTGCATCTCATTCATATACTCAGGAGAAAAATATTCTATGGAAGAAATCTGAACATTCTCTCCTTGATCCTCGATCATAGGAGTCTCATACAATCTCAATTTTTCCACATTTACAACTGAATAAATTTGCATATATGGAGGCAATTCTAACTAGAAAGCATTAGTACCAATCTTGTCTAAAATTTTGAAAGGACCATAATGAATTGGTTTTATCTTTTTACCTTTTCCTTCCATTCTTTCCTTGTTGATGTATAACCAAACTTGATCTCCTGCTTTGAACTGGTGATCAAATCAATGCATGTCATGTCTCACCTTGTAGTTGGCTTGACTTTTCTCCAAATGTTCTTGTACTACCCGATGAATCAACTGGATCCGTTCAATGAACTTTGTAGCCCTGTCCACATCACTATGTCGGTATGCTGCAATGTCTCTCCCAAAGACAAAATCCAAAGGATATTTCGGCAAGTATCCAAAACATGTTTCAAATGGAGATCTCTAAGTAGAAGAATGCTTGGCTCGATTATATGCATGTTTCACATAACACAAATGTTCATCCCAAAGCTTAGGATGTTTGTTGCAATATGCCCGAAGTAGATGCACTAATGCTCTGTTCACCACCTCTGTCTGTCTGTCCATCTATGGATGAAATGTTTTTCTCTTCTTCAGTTTGGTGTCCATAAGTTCCCACAAGCTTGACCAAAATTTCCCCATGAACCCAGAGTCTCGATTAGATACAATAGAAGTAGGAAACCCAAAATGAACCCATACATTTTCAAAGAACATTTGTGTTGTTTGTTCAACTGTGACTTTCTTTTTACAAGGAATTAGAATGCACATCTTGTTGAACCTATCTAAAACTACATACAAGTAATCATGACCTTTTCTAGACATAGGAAATCCCCCCACAAAATCCATAGATACACTTTCCCATGGTCTAGAAGGAATAGGAAGTGGAGTGTATAATCCTAGCTTTCTATTACTTGGTTTTCTTATTGCACACATAGTACATCCTTTTACATACTTGGACACATTTTCATGCATTCAAGGCCAATGACAAAACCTTTGTAACTGAGCAACTATTTTGTCTAGACCAAAATTTCCTGCTATAAGAGAAGTATGTGACTCCTTGATTACATGGACTCTTTCACTTTCTAGAATACATAATTTTCCCAAATGATACAAAAGTTTGTTTTTAATATGATAATTCAATTCTTCTACTCTTTTACCATGACTTAAAGTTGCATAGACTTCCTTAAAAACTTTTTCGTCAACATTTTTTTCAATGTAACTTTCATGAGTAATTGAATTGTGCTTAAGTATTGTAGCAATTATACTAGGAGGTGTTATAACCCTAAATTGCACCATACATGCATACCCGGCATCAGGCGCTCTCTCTTGCTATTTTTCCCAAGCCATCACTGAGCAACTCTTCTTAAAAACCATATTTTTGAAGATGTATGCGCCCTGAACCAATACTTCCTGCGTAAACACACTTGCTACACCACTACATATCACGTACATATGCTAGCTACACCATTACAACCCACGTATACCCACAAATGTTGAAAAAATTAAAAAGTTGCAAGGAATTCGTTGAGATTACGGGCTATTGGGTAGTTTCCCAACTATCCCACCGCCTATAGCCCGTCACCCAACTGAATAACCATCCTTTTGTCATATAAAAGGATGTATTGGGGTATCATTCCAAACCCAAGCATAAGAACTGTAAACCTCTGCTCGTTTCATAGCCCCTCCTTGCCCCAGGAATTTGCAGCCACCTTGTGAGATTTGTACCAGAATTTCCCCTTCTTGCAATTTTCCTCCATTATAAGCCTATTTCGTTCCCTAGAGAGAGTGTGAGAGGAGAAAGATACATGGAAGCGTAGTTGGAGCTTGGTGAAGAGGAGCCCAGACCAAGTTCAAGGAGTAGTCACCAATCTCATTGTAAGTAAAATTTGTGATATCAATAAAAGGAATACTTTTTCTGTCCCGCAATATGATGTGTTCAATATTTATGTTTGGTTTATGTTTTATGCTGACATATAACCCACTAATTCATATATGAGATGCATGTTTTTATTTATTTGTTTGTCTATTTGTGAATGCAGGTCAGCCTTGGGAGGATACCTGTAGTCGAGGAGCGATCGAACGCGAAAGGATCGACACTGGATGTGGAGTTTAAGGTAGAGTTACCAGATCTTTTTACTTTGTATTTCTTGTATGAATGTGGGGTATATTTGGGGTAGTCTGAAGAGTAGGAGACTTTTAGATGGTTAGATATGCCTACATGTTGAACCCTAGTGTATTCCATAGGGGGGTTTTCCCTCTATAGAAGAACTAGCGACCATACTGGGGAAACCTCTAGGGTTTTAGGGGATATTTTTGGGTGCTTTAATTGGTTTGATTACCTTTTTTGAGTTTATGTAAGTTGTTGAGTCTTTAAGGGATTCTGGTCTTCCATACCAGTACTCCCTTCCCTGTTAGTCTACCTATTAGTTTTCTTTTTTTGAGAAGTTACAGAGGTGTATGCGGCCTATAGTGGGTCTTCACGCGTACATACACGCCCTACCTTTAGACAACTCGTGTACATACGCAGACTACTTAAGTTTTAGTAGCGTGCCCGTGTCAAGAATTTTTTTCTAGAAGAAGAGGCAGTCAACCTCTTCCTTGATTGAAGTCATACTTCTTAGGGGTTTCTTGATTTAGTATTGGTCTCTATTATCACAGTCTTTAGCCTGGGTTTGACATCATTTTGCTTATCTTTTAACGATTTCTTGTGTTTTCTTTGAAAGGGTTTTAGAAGAGTTTGTGAGTCTTTTCTGATCAACATGTTTAGTAGCGTCAGTGACTCCCTGCGATCCGCAATAGGCCAGAAGTCAGTTTTTGGTCTTGTCTTGTCTTCACTTTTTCCCCTTTTGCTTGCTTTAAAGCAAACAAAAAAAGAATTTATTTCAAGTTTCTTGTTTGAAGCATAAAAATATAGAAAAAGATTTCATTTATTAGTTTGGTAAGTAGTTAGGTTAGTTGCTTTACTTGTCAGGAAAAAAGAGTGTTTTCTTAATTTCTTTATTGATTGCTTAGAACACTAAGAAGCTCATAGTCGAGCTAAATCTTGTTTTAGGTTTTCCTTTAAAATATCTTAGAAAAAAAAAAGTAGTTACGAAAAGTTGGTTAAAGAGTTTAAATTTTCAAATCTTTATTTGTAAAAAAGAAGTAGTTTGTCTTTCAGTTTCATTTAATGCTCTTCTCTTTCGTCTCTTAAAAAACACCACTAGTTTCATTTCCATTTCCTTGACTTAAGACAAGACACTTAAAATTAACGCTAAATTAAAATTTACTAGACTTTATGTTTGTAGGGTCCATCAACTAGTCTAGGCTAGAGCCTTGATTTAGGTTGGAGAGGAAACTCTTCAAGGCTTATAAAACAAACATAGGAGTCTATGCTAAAGAGTGTAAAAATTCCAGTAAACGTGAAAGTTATCCGGGACCCCCCTCTAACACAGGGGCTAAAGACAAGGTCACGTGCAGAAAGGTAGCGGAGATAACCCATCTAAAGCCAAACCAAGCGTAGTGGGGAACGCATATAGAGGACTTGTTGTGGGATTTTGTCAGTCGCATTTGCCACAGATATTCTTGGATCTCAAATCCATTCGAGGTCCTCAGTTGTCTTCTGAACCACTTTATTTTGATACCCTCGATAGGTTTTGGGCTTGATACCCTTCTCATTGCGGTCCACCCAACTATCGACTATACCCTCTTGGTGACTGTTCGTGCACTGGAAACCTCGTTGCCTTTATTCTAGTGACTTACATAGGTGACTGCGGGGGTATACCCCAGTACCTAGGGTAGACATCGGGCCACGCTTTGCAGAGTATACCCGAAGGGTGCTTCCGTATTCGATTTGCACTTGCACCAGTAAGTTTCTCTAATGTTGGCTGGCATAAATGTTCTTCCAACTAGTTAGTGGTTTGCTTGTTTTATCTCATATGAAAATTTTCTAGTGTGTGATGGTTTTCAAATGTTAGTAAAAGCCTTACTGTGTCACTGATCTTTTCACAAAGTGGAATATGAGGAGATCCGTCGGTTGCGAAGGCTTCAGGGCTTGTCCCCGATTTCATTGGAGCCACCACCACCATCGTTACAGTGAATACTTGACCAACAAGGGTCATTTAAGGTGACCGAGCCATAGGAAACCATACCCAAGCCATCCCCTAGAGGAGAACACTCGAATCTGGAGGAACCGATTATTTTTTACCTTGGAGAGGAATCTCTTGGGCCATATAAGCCTCTGATCACTAACTTGTCAGTGCCAACTTTGATACAAGTTGTCCTTCCAAGGGTAACTCATCATGAGCGTCAGATATTTTTGCAAGCAACAATGGAAGCAACAGCTGCTACTTCGTCTGGGAGTCCTAATACTCCCTCAACGACTTCCACCACAAGGGGCATTCTACCTCCTAACCCACCTTCGCTGATTCATACCACTATGGTTTCGACCGCCTCTACTTCGGGCAGCGATATGATTTCGTCTATGGTGGTGATCACTGCTCCATTCACCCAGAGTGCGACGTGCCCTCCATTTTCATACGGGATGCTCGACTTTGATATGAACTATGTCCTCTCCTAATCCACCCTATAGACCATGGGTTTGGGGGAAAGGAGCTCAAAAGCTCCTCTGGAAGGGTCCATGGGGGCCACATCATCCCCCTATAATGCTTTCCCTTATGGCGGGGGTCATATACCTCTACCGTCCCCCTCGCTAGGCAGTGCTCCCCAACAACCTGTATGGCCGAGCATGAACTACAACTTGTTCAGAGCAGGTAGACAAGGAATTTCTTTCAACACCACACCGGTGGGTTCTTTGTCATTCTCTTTGTTCGACGCATTTGGTAACAACACATTCTTGTCAACTGCTGTCTCAACTGGGGGGAACCTTGGTTTTGGACAACAAAATACTGTGCAGGGTACGATTCCTGCACAAGGGGAAAACACCTCAAAAGGACCTTGGAATCCATTGCAGGGATCAATCCCCCTCGTCAGGTATGTTGACTGGGGACAACCCCTTCCATGGCCAATGGAACCTTGGGCAAGGCTCAGTACCTATGCCCATCAGATCAACAGGGGAAAACCCTTTCTAGAATCTTTGGAACACAACGCAGGGAGTAATCCCTACCCAGCCCTCAACGTCCAATTACAGGAGTCAGTCAATGACGTCTCAACAAGTGCAGTATCTGTGTGCCAACCACGTCCATTGTATTTACCAGAACCCTGGTCAACAACGTAACTTTTCCTGGCAACCTGGTGCCAGCCAAAATCTAGGCTCTTTTTTCCCTGTACATAGTCAACAACCCAAGCTATTGTTTCTGGCAACGTTACATTTTCTAGACTTGTCAAGATTGTTAAACGACCCAATTCATCAAGATCCACATTGGCCTCCAATGCCGACCAAGTTTCCCTCGGACATTCCAAAGTTTGAAGGTAAGCTTAACGAAGATCCGGGCAATCATGTGACCACTTTTCACCTATGGTGCTTGTTGAACTCGTTGAGATACAAATCCATACAATTGCATCTATTTCAACACATTCTTATCAGGAGTGTCGCGAAATGGTACATCGAGCTCAATCACTCAAGATACTCTACTTTTGGCAAATTGGTGATTGTTTTTCTTAATCATTTCCAATTACCTATGAGATGCGATGTCGACACCGATTTGCTGGCCAAATTTGAGAAAACAAAGGCTGACCATATCTCGGATCACATCCGAGAATGGCGGTGTAGGAAGAGTTTGATAAAAGTACCAGTCCCACCGGCTTTTCTGTTGGAGTGTTTCCTTAAGTCTTTGGTACCTCAGTTATCCAAATACATTGCAACATCGAGAGTGTTTTTCGAGGAAGAAGTGATAATGAGAGCTCAATAGCTAGAACTGATATACTCTCAGTCTGTTTTACTTTACGAAGTTTTTCCAGATGCGCCATGGTCCATTCTTGACAAGACCAAATAGAAGTCTAGACCACATGTTGATGGTATAGTTGGTTCAACACAAGCGAAGCCTACTTATCAATTGTCAAATCAATTGCAATAATTGTCGATACAACAAACAATGACCAACCAAACCACTGGTTCGACTACTCCCCCTACTCAAACGTTGGATGTACACAGTGTGCAATCGACGAACCCAAAGGCCAACCCATAGCCTGCTGGAAAGAAGAAACAATGAAAGAAGGGTAAGGGGAATAAGACACCCACTAATAATTCCGGCAGGGGCAACACAGAGAAAATAAAGTCGAAGTATCCATGTAACCTTTGCGCGGAAGACCACCCGACTCAACCGTGCCCTCGGCTTGCGGAGGCCCAAAATTTATTGGTGCAACAACAACTTGTTGTGTTAAAGAACCCATTTTCTCATGGGAAAAATTTAACTCAAGCCTCTTCGAGCGCGGATGGGGGAAGTCAGGTACCCCCTCCGTCTTCTAGTAATCCTTCGTTTGCGAACGTTTATATGATGAAAGGTGATGCCTACATAGCAACTAGGGAACACAATTATGGAATGCCTAAAACTTCTGAGAAGGGTAAAGAAGCCATAAACCAATTCGATCCTCTCCATATCAAGAAAACAATGGGCGAAACAATGACACGCATCCCGAAAGGGGCGTTAAAGAAAGCTTTGCATAATCCAAATGAGAGGGCCGCCCAAAACTACTCTATGGTGGAAGATTTTTCACAAACCCCTTGCCCAATGTCCTCTTTGGAGGTCCTCTAGAGCTGCCCTTCATAGAGAAAGGCCTTGTTATCCACCTTAGGATCTGCTGAGACTTGTAATATGCGAACGATCATGCTTGATACGACCAACTTAAAACCTTGTCTCACCTACCATGTGGCATTTCAGATAGTAGTGGCTTAAACCACAAAAACTTTTACATGGAATATTTTCCGCATGGTGGTTGATGAGGGTGCCTCGACATGTGTGATGTTGTTGGCATGTTGGAAGGCCATTGGAAAACTCGTTTTGTCTCCATCACCTAATATTCTTACTTCTTTCGATGGTCATTCATTCTGACCACATGGAATCAACCCTTCTTTCCCCATGCGGTTAGGAGGGAAGACCGTGTGTGTCGAATTTGAAGTGGTCGACGCACCTCTCCACTACAATGTCTTGTTAGGAAGGAGTTGGACCTATGCTATGCATGCAGTGGTCGATACAATCTTCTGGGTCTTTTTTTTTCCACACGAGGGTCAGATAGTATCCATTGATCAATTGTCTTTCTCCTGTCTTGACCCTTCATTGGGGGCATCCACGGTCTCGATGATTGATAAACCTAAACCCAGATTCGTCAACGTAGTGGTTGTTTTGTGCCCACCTTTGATGGGTACTTTCTATTAGTTGCCTCCTTCCGGCGATGTCAAGTTCATATCGGTTATCCCCGACCAACCTAAGGATGAAATTTTTGAAGTGTCATCGTTCCACACGAATTACTTTAACGATCTGTGGACTCTTCCTTCCCCATCGGTCACGATGGAAGGGACATGGCATCATGGCATGGCCATGTCCTTGTCTGTGGAAGAAGTTGGGTACTCTATAGTCCAACAAACTTCCGTCGACCCCGATCCGACTCTCACACAGGAGTTAGATCTGATTCTAGAGCCTATTTGGGCTCAATATTCCCTCGCCACTACCGATTCTTTAGAATTGATCTTTTCTTTTGATGAGGCAATTATAGAGGCACTGACTGGTCTAGATAGACCCTGGGATTATCTCCATCACAGATCTTATTTTCTCTTGGAGTTAAGAAGAATTGAGGCAGGTGAATTCATGTTGACTATGACTGGAGATAGGTCTTGTCCTATTAATCCTTTGGCTTCGCATGCAGTTTACACCAAAGGTAATATGGAAACCATTGCTGAAACGATACTATTGAAATATCCAAAACCCCTGGCATCATGGAGAATTTCTTCGTCGGAGCGAACTGCTCCCCCGAGGAGATTCAAATCTACATAGATTTATTCAAGAAATTCCGCGACATTTTTTCCTGGTCTTATGAGGAAATTCCATGCATTGATCTAAGAATCATCGAACATAAAATAACGATGTATCCTGACACTAAGCCGATCCGACAGAAGATTCATCTGGTAAATCCTAAGAAAGCAACAACTATTAAGGCTGAAGTAGAGAAACTGCTCAAAGTTGGTTTCATCTACCATGTTCAATTGACTCAATGGGTGTCAAATCCCATTCCATTCAACAAAAATCAAGGAACAATTCGCGTATGTATGGAATTTCGTGATTTGAACAAGGCCTATGTAAAGGATAATTTCCCCACCCTATTCATTGACCAGATTGTCGATGAATGCGCAGGCTGCGAGGTCTTTTCTTTCATGGATGGTTTTTTGGGATACAATCAGATACAGATTAAGCCCAAAGACTATCATAAAACCACTTTTATCTGTCCATGGGGTACATTTTCTTATTGGAAGATGCCTTTTGGCCTGAAGAATGCTGGAGCCACTTTTCAGTGGGCCATGTCTTTTGCTTTCCATGATCTCAGACACATAGTCAAGGCCTATCTCGATGATTTAGCATCACGATATCGTAAGAGAGTTGATCATCCCACACACCTATGACTTATATTTGAGCGATGTCACTACTATCGGATTCACTTGAGTCCAAACAAATGCAGCTTTTTCATGACGTTAGGTCATCTTTTAGGTTTCATAGTTTCAACAATAGGGATCATGGTCGATCCTCTAAAGGTTGAGGCAATATTTCAATTGCCTCCCATGTGCATAGTCCCTCAGCTTCAGAGTTTACAGGGAAAAGCCAACTTTCTTTGGTGTTTTATCGCAAACTATGTTGAGATCACTAAAGGGTTCATGCATTTACTAAAAAAGAACGTTCCTTTCTATTGGGATGAAGCCACTCAACGCTCTTTCGAAGCGTTGAAACGCACCCTCACATCTTCCCCTCTACTTTGGCCACCCAATTATAATAAATATTTCTTATTGTACTTGGTCGCGGAAGAGTTGACCATCGGTATGGTCTTGGTTCAAGAGGACAATCAGCTTGAAGAGAATGTGATTTATTACCTGAGCCAAGGAACGGTTGGACCAGAATTCAACTACTCCCATGTTGAGAAGATTGCGTTGGCAACAATTCATGCTATCCAACAGTTCTGTCATTATATTCTACTTCATAAGACCACCGTCATTGTCGTTGTGAATTTGTTTCAATACATTTTGAAACGATGTGTAATCGATGAAAAGATCAGTAGATGGATTGTTATCCTCTAGGAATTTGACTTGGATTTTGTTTCTGTGAAATCTAAAAAGTCACTGGTATTTGCGGAACTTATCTCGAAACTTTCGGTCGAGTCAGGTGATGTTATGCCCGAAGAATCACCGATTAAAGGAGATATTTTTCTTATTTCATCTTCGGAAAACTGGTATGGAGATATACTAGTCTATCTCCAGACTTTGAAGTGCCCCGCCTCTGCTTCTCGCAATGAGCGTCAACATATATGCCATCAGGCAAAAAACTATCTCATTCTCGATGACACTTTCTATCATCGAGGTGTATATTGCATAAAATCTTGGATTGAGGAAAGAGCATTCATCACCCTACTACCCATAAGCGAATGGTCAGGTGGAAGCTGTGAATAAGTCCCTCAAGACTATTCTTCAGCAAATGATCAATTCTGCCAAGTCAAATTGGCATTTGATGTTGTACTCGACATTGTGGGCCTACCGAACGTCTGTAAAATCTGCAACCCATTTTTCACCTTTTCAACTCATTTACAGGATGGAAGCAGTCTTGCCAATACAGTGCTAGATCCCATCTCTAAAGTTGGTAGTATAGTTATTACCAGACACTTCACCACTTGAGGAACGCTTATTATATCTCGAGTAGCTCGATGAGCAACATTGTGACACAACCTTGGCTAACAAGGCTCACAAAAAAAAAGTCAAGTATCAATATGATTGGTCTATTCGTCCTCGGATTTTCTCAGAAGGTAACCTTGTCCTAGTCTACAACCAAGATAAGGATCCCCTGGGGGCAAGAAAGTTCAAACCCATGTGGTTCAGACCTTTCATTATGAAAGTTGTCTTAAAGAAGGGCGCTTATCGTCTGGTTGATTGTGAAGGAAACGCTTTGGCGAAGCCTAGAAATGGGCTCTACCTCAATAAGTATTACTCATAGGTTGGTCGCCTTGGGTGACTTCTTGTACATATGTATAGTTCTTATACAGTTAGTTTTTGTCTTCTTTTTTTATGGATATGTCGTTATTTATGTCATATTTTTCACTGTGGTAGATGTCAAGTGAATCAGAGGTGTTTGTTGGGTTCACGGATGGTGCTAGCCGACACACTTGGAGGCTTGCTTCCGCATCTTGGGTGATTTTCATGCCTCAAGTCCAGTTGCTATCTTCTGGAGGTACCTGTTTAGGTGACGCCACAAAAAATGTCGTTGAATACATCATAGTAATAGAGTTTCTTCATGATTCTTTGTCGCATGGTATCTCTCACCTCCGGGTCTACTTAGATGCTCAGCTGGTTGTGTCCTAGTAGTTAATGGAGCGTGGTGAGGTTCCACTCTACCCGTCTCAAAACTCTCTCAGCCTCTCCAGCCGGAGGTCCCCCTTCTGTTGTTGTTGTTGGTCCAGCGACTGCGGTTGGTACCGCCTTTGGTTGAGGATGTCGCTTGGTCCTCATGAAGTCTACCAGATGCATTGGTCCCACATCTGTACATAACAAATACACAGTTGTCAGATACTCTGGTACACATAAAAATTATATAT
>ML776776.1:1807064-1824372 GCA_009831015.1 Picea engelmannii
TTGAAAAGGAAAAATGTACCTATCTCTCCTCTCTCATCTCCAAGAGCTACAGGCATGTCCGGGTCCCTAGAAAATTTGATCTTGACATAGGGGTAGTCCTCTATCCCCATAATCTGCCATGCCCATTTGTCAAAAAAGGTGTCATCGAAGTCCTCTATGGTCCTCCCTCCCAACTGTAGCGACAACAATGCCACCCATCTACACACTTCTTGGGTGAAGGCCACATGCCCCCACATTGTCTCTTGTGGACTGAGACTGGGTACTCTCGAAGAAGAAGAACGAGCACGAAATAGTCCTGAATCCAAAGTTTTTGTTACTCCACCTGCAACACTCGGTGAGTTGTCTCTTCATGTAGTCTAGCATTTTCGGGCTCCAATCGAAGATTCGTTCACTTAAGTACTTCACTGCAAAATTCATGTGCACCCGGGAGGCCTGATGTATGGCCACAGATCCAATGATCTGCCCAATGAGTAAAACTATCACTTTCAATGATAGGTTGGTGATCTTGTGGATTGGCACTTGAGAACCTACTTTCTCAGTGTCGGCCTCACAATGTATTCCGATCAAGTTGGAAATGTTATGAGGCCTAGGTGGAAAAGCATGCAAGTTGACTAGGTCACCTCTCCTCAAGAGGTCATTCAGAAAGTATATGTCTTCAGTCATTGGAGTCAACCACTACCCCTCAAGAATGAACGCATCTACCTCGGGGTGCCAATAATCTACTAAGGAATTCAGTAGCCTGGATTGTTCCCTCATGAAAGGACATCGGAAGAACTTCCACAAACCACATTGTCTCAATGCGGCCATAGCTGCAGGGTCCCCATCGACCAAGATATCTATATACTCATGCTCCCTCTCTCTCCAGTGGACATACATCCTCTTACAAACAAGTTTAAAGGGGAGTTAACTCTTGTACTTTCAATTTTTCCATGTTCTTGAGGGTGTACACATGCTTCATTGGACACAATCGCGTATGCACGTGGGCATATTGTTATCTTCCCATGGGCATACATGGGATATCCTTGGACATCCCCCGTACACATAGGGCCTCCCCCTTTTAGGAGTGCGCCCCCTCAAAAAAAACTAAAATAAATGAAAAATGAAAGTATTGAAATGAAAGAGGGGTTGATTTGTACTTACTTGGTCCGAGCGGAAGTTTGTTTCATCCTCTGAAGCTCCTGGAATCAACTCTTTTAGCAAAGGGGTATTTTTGGCTATTTGGTTAATTCTCAATTTGCAATGGTGATAATGAGTTGTCAGCTTCTATTTATAGAAGTTTTTGGCCCTTTTTGTCATTTTTTTGAACCCTTTTGTCATTTTTTCTGGCTTGAAAATCATTTAACATGGTTCTTGAGTTTCTCAGTGGATGTTATGATACACTTCACTTTTGGTTTAAATTTTTTTTTGGGAGATGGTTCATTTTTAAAGATTCTTTGGTAAAAGTTGTTTTTCCAACTTTTTGCATTTAAGTTAGGATTCCACCTCCACTTTTTGCATCTTGTTGTCTTTTCTTCTTTTCCATAGGATCGAACCCACCGAATTGCGACAAAGAACCATCATTGCTACTTTAGAAGTGTCATAATTTAGTGGTAGATCCTACCTCTACATGGATGCCCTAGGTAGATCCTAGTTGCATTTTGGTGTTCATGCCGTCATTAATGACTTTAGGTTGGGAGTCCTTGTTATTCTTGTCCTGATTATGAGTTTGAGCTTCATACATCTGATACTTCATCACTCTTGATCTCACCCTTGGGACTGCCAAAAAATGAGTCGTCTTTAAGCCCTTTTCAGACTCTTTAAACATGAAAAGATTGTTGAGAGATATTGTTGTCCTTCACGCTCACCAAACTAAAAATTGAAGGAACATTTGTCCAATGATAGTTTACCCCCTTTTCAGTCCGGATGGTGAATTTTACGAACAAAGGTACGCTCTAGGAACTTCGGTTCGCTGGAAGAGTATTCTCAGGTATAAGTTTAACCCTTTTTCGGGCTTGAGGGACTAAATTTACGAAAAAGGAACACCCACGAAGTCCATAATTAAGCTCTTTTCAGACTCCCTAAAATTGAAAAGATTGTCGAGTGAAATTGTTCCTTCATAATCGTTAAAATGTTCCAGAAGAACATCCCCTATGGACTCCATAGTTAAGCTCTTTTTAGACTCCTTAAAATTGAAAAGATCGCTTAGTGACCTTGTTCTTTCACACTCGTAAATTAGTTCAGAAAAAGATCTACTGGCATGAGTTTACCCCTTTTTATGGCCTATAGATTAAGGAGGAAAATGGTACACCTCAGGAGATTCGTCTCGCTGAGAGAGTTATCCTCAACAAATTTCACTTTTTTGGGCTAAGGAGTCTAAATCTAGAAAAAGGAAGCGAGTCCATAGTAAATCTCTTTTTAGACTCCTTAAAATTGAAAATATTGTCGAGTGATCTTGTTTGTGTCACACTCATTAAAATGGTTTTGAATAGACATATTTTAGGTGCTAGTTTATCCCTTTTTCGAACCAACTAGACTACCTTCGAAAAAGGTACCCTAGTGGAGTCTTCTTTTATTCTTTTTTAGACTCTCTAAAAATGAAAAACCACTGAGCTTACCTTCTCTGGGATCATGAAAAAAAATATGTAAGGGGGTTTCATCATGTCTTATTAATCACATTTGTATCCTTGCGTCTTTGGCCTAATGTCATCTCCATTTTTCTCTCAATTGAACCTTTGAAGCATGCCTTATATGCAAGCCTTGTAGCACTTTGCCTCTGCGTTTTGACACCTTGACCCATGGAGGAATTTTACCTAGTGTCCTTTTCCTGCACATGTCTCCTTTATCTGAGCATTAGTGTGTTCCTTGCACTTGGAACTAGTATTCTTGCGACACTCGTTCCTCCTTTGTAACACAACATTATTTTATTCTTTTTTAAGATCTTCAAAATATTGAAAAAGACAAAAAAATCAAAAATACCCCAAAAAGAGGATGGGAAAAGTATTTTCTTTTTATGGAAGCACAATGAGTCTCCCTTGGACAAAGCACATCCTTCCGTTTTTTCGTCAAGATTTGGGATTTAATATGACCTTAGGAAGTTTTTCTCGATACATAGAGTTGTGTCCTCCTCCATTTGGTTATTCTTCCAAACACATGGAGAGTTTGTGTTGCCTCCTGCATCGTGAACTTATGTCAATGTCATGTTGCATGAGTCTGATCATCTGTCATTCTATTTTCCAAGGGAATTTTTTACTCAGCCTGAGTCGACCCTTCTGCAGTTTGTCTCTTTCCCTCATGCCCAACCATCCCCAAAAGTTTAATCAAGTCCTTGTTCAAAATTAATGAAGTTCTCTGGTTGATCATCAAGATCCTCTTGTCTGTTTCTGATGAGCCATCGAAGACCTCTGGGTAGTGAATTTGTACACTCACATTACACTCCTACCTGAGTTTTGAAGATCTTGAAGTTGTTGCTCGAGGTCTAAAGGCCTCATCTCCAGCCATCAGGTGTCATTGGCTTCTTGAATATGGATACTATACATGTATATCTTTGATTTTGAGATGTAGTTCCGTTGTGTATTGCTCACGGATACACTTTATATATTTATATGACATGGATCTGTAGTGTATTTCATTGGCATCCATGATTTATTTCATCTCGAGCATGGGTATGCCTGCCTCGGTGAGACAATTATTATTTTTATAGATGGCACCTCCCGAATTCTGGTCCTGGGCTCACTCGCTTCATATGTTGGTGAAGATTTGTAATGTATTTCGGCCATTAGACGCTCTTCTAACCTCACACATTAGGGGGCATCTATTATAACCCTAAATTTCACCATACATGCATACCTGACATCAGGCCCTCTCACTTGCTATTTTTTCCAAGCCATCACTGAGAAGCTCTTCTTAAAAACCATATTTTTGAAGATGTATGTGCCCTGCACCACTACTGCCCATGTACACATGCTTTATTCACCACTACATCTCGTGTACGTACACTAGCTATGCCATTACATCCCGCATATACCCACAAATGTTGCAAAAATTAAAAAGTTGCAAGGAATTCATTGAGATTACAGGCTATTGGGTAGTTTCCCAACTGTCCCACCGCCTATATCCTGTTACCCAACCGAATAACCATCCCTTTGTCATATAAAAGGATATTTTGGGGTATCATTGAAAATCCAAGCATAAGAACAGTGAAACTATGCCTGTTTCACATCCCCTCCTTGCCCCAAGAATTTGCAGCCACCTTGTGAGATTTGTACCAGAATTTCCCATTCTTTCCTTTTTCCTCCATTATAATCCTATTCCATTCCATAGAGAGAGTGTGAAAGGAGAAAGATAAATGGAAGAACAATTGGAGCTTGGTGAAGAGGAGCTCAAACCAGGTTCGAGGAGTAGTCACCGATCTCATTGTAAGTAAAATTTGTGATACCAATAAAAGGAATACTTTTTATGTCTCGCAATATGATGTGTTCAATATTTATGTTTGATTTATGTTTTATGCTAACATCTAACTCACTATTTCATATATGAGATGGATGTTCATAGTTATTTGTTTGTATGTTTGTGAATGCAGGTCAACCTTGGGAGGAGACCTGTAGTCAAGGAGCGATCAAACGCGAAAGGATCAACACTGGATGCATATTTTAAGGTAGAGTTACCAGATCTTTGTACTTTGTATTTATTGTATGAATGTGGGGTATATTCGAGGTATTCTAAAGAGTAGGATACTTTTAGACGGTTAGATATGCCTACATGTTGAACCCCAGTGTAGTCCATAAGGGGGTTTTCCTGCTATAGCAGGAGGTCTTGATAACATATCAACAACTTTGTTATGAATTCCCTTTTTATATCCGATGAACAAATGAAATTGCTGTAAAAACCCCATCCATCTAAAGTGCCTTGATTGTTGTATCTTAGTTTGTGATTGTAGATACTATAATGGTTGGTGATCGGTATGTATTATTGTTTCCTTTTCCATCAAGTAATGTTTCCACTTTTTAATACTTTGTACTAAAGCATACAATTCTTTATCATAGGTTGGATAATTAATTACTGTTGTAGTGAAGGTCTCAGAATGATAGCATATGGGATTTCTGTGTTTCATCATCACTGCCCCCATGGCATAGTCACTTGCATCAGTTTCAATTTCAAAATACTGTTGGAGATATGGAAATTCCAGAACATGAGTTGTACTAATATTCACTTTCAAAGTGTCGAAAGCCTTTTATTGGCTTCCTCCCCACTATAATCCCCTTTTCACACTTGTCAAAACATGTAAAGGAGATGAAATTAGAGAGAAGTTTGCAATAAACTTTCTCCAATACTGTTTTTCCACCATGAAGCTTCTTACCTGAGTTACATTTGTAGGATTTGGCCAATTTACAATGACCTCAACTTTAGAGGGATCAATCTTAAGCTCTCCACCCACTACAATGTAACCTAAATATACAAGAGATGTTTTTCCAACTTCACATTTTGACAACTTTACAAAAAGTTTTTCTCTCTGCAACACTGAAAGTATCTGCCTAACATGTTGGACATGTTCTTCCTTGGTCCTACTGAAAATAAGAATATCATCTAAGTATACTATTACAAAATCATCAATGAATGGCAGGAATACATCGTTCATAACCCCCATAAAAGTAGCAGGTGCATTAGTAAACCCAATTGACATCACTAACCATTCAAATAATCCCAGTTTTGTTTTAAAAGAAATTTTCCATATATCCTATTCAACAACTCTGATTTGATGGTAACCACTTCTTAAGTCTAACTTAGTAAAATAAACCATCAATGTTTCATTTGATCTAATAAATCATCAATGCGAGGCAGAGGGTATCAATGTTTTACCGTGACCTTGTTCAAGGCTCGGAAGTCCACGAACATGTGCCATGTGCCATCTTTCTTTGGAACCAGGATGATACGTGACCCACATGGAGAAGCACTTGGTTTGATGACCCCTTGTTCAATTAACTCTTGTACCTATTTCTTTATCTCTGCATTTTCCAAAGATGATAACCTATACATTCCAATGTTAGGAAGAGGAACATCCTGCTGCAACTGTATCTCATGTTCAACTTGTCGTTTTGGAGGCAATCCTTTAGAGACTTGAAATATATCATCATAGTCAGAAACAATTCTAACTAAGTCATCTTTCAACTTTGTATCACAATATATGAAAGTATCAATTCCGAGAGTGTCTTTATATTTTACAACCATTAGTACATATCTCTTACTGACATTTACAATTCTCTTCACTTGCCCTGAGTTGATTAGTGATAGATTCAATTTCTTTTGATGAGCCCTTACAACATATTCTTTTCCATCTTTAGTTAATTGATACTTATTGTCTTCACGATAGAATATTTCCTTTCTATCATACATATATGGACTCCCAAGTACAATACCACATATATCTAGTGGAACAACATCTAACTCAACCTCATATATAAATTGTGAATTGATAGCAAACTTTAGGACATTGTCTATTCACTTGCAACTGATTATCATTATGAATCCATCCTAAAGGATATGGTTTCTTATGAGGTTTAGTGATTAATCCAAACTTTTTAACAGTTGTCTCTGATATCAAATTTACTTGTGAGCCACTATCAAATAGAGTATCAATTTTTATATGTTTGGAAATTACTCTTATGTGAAAAAGTTTTGTTCGTTTGATTTCATCAACTTCATTATAAAATTTTAAAGACTAAATTGAACAACTTGTACTAGCTTCAGAATTTTTACCTTTGATTTCCATGACTATGGCCTTGGTCTCATCTCCCGAATCGAACCCCAAATCTGTTTGAATTGTTGCAGTAGTCTTTGGCTTCCCTTTATTTCCGAACTTTGCTGGTTTCAATTCTGGGTGAAGGATCCAACAACGATCATCACTATGGATTTCTTTCTTACAATGAGTGCATGTAGGTTTTTCCTTCTTCACTGTATTAGTATTCTTCCCTTTGAACTTGTTTTTACCCTTGCCTTTGAATTTTCCTTTAGTAGGTTTAAATGGTTTTACAAAATCAACATTTACATTCTTACCTCTAGATTCAAGATGAATCGTTTGCACACATACCTCGTCTAAACTAGTTGGATTAAAGATAAGAATTGTATGTTGTAAATAGCTATGCAATCCACCTATATACTTAAGCAATGTCTCTTAAGTATCCAATGGTATTCCCAAGAATAAAGCTCTTTTTTGAAACTCCTATTTGTAACTATGAACAATTTGTCCCTTTAACTGCCTAATGTTCTGCCATGACATAATAGCTTGTTGCATATAAGTTAGAGGATAAAATTTAGTTCGTAATGCAGATGTAAAATCAAGCCATGAAGAGAGAGTCTTACCAAACTTTTTAAGATCCTTTTTTGTCCTTCTTTCTCACCACACAAGGGCGGTTCCTCCCACCTTGAGACTAGCAAGTTGGATCATAGTCTCCTCATCTATGATTTTCTCTATCCTGCAATACACTTCAATTTGTCTTATCGAATTATCTAACTTTTCCACATTTAGTTCCCCATCATACAAAGGCAACTCAAAATTAACATCAATCTTTAACAAAGGCATGTCAAACTTATGCTTATGTGTTTTCTTTTGTATAGTATGTGTAGTAGAATGAGATCTAGAATTTGAAGTAGAACTTGAAGAAGAAGGAGAAGAAGGTGGTGAAGGTGGTGAAGGAGGAGGCTTTGAAGATTCTCCTTTCCCTTCAATTTTCCCCTTCATAAAAGGTTCTCCTAGAATAGGTTTCTTTCTCTCCAAGAAATCATCATATAGCACTTTGACCATTTATGACATGGAGAAAAATGCTTATTCGAACTTTCTAGTTCATGGAGAAGTTTCTCCTTCTGACGCCATTCTTTTCTTCCTCAACACTTGTTCTATCTCTGAAATAAATTCAGCCAAATATCCTTCTCCTCTCCGAGATTTGGATCTTGTGAGCATCCATTCCTGCACTTGTTAAACCTTCCAATACAACCAAAGCTCTGATACCAAAATGCTTGATCCAAAAATGAAAGGAAATAATAACAAATTGACATTAACTTGATGCTCATGAATAATTAAAGAGTTCATCCATCATAAACCATGCTGCAAATAAGAGAATATAACAACAATAAGAAAGAAAAATATACATAAAAAACTTGTTAACAGAGTTCGCCAATGTGTGGCTACATCTCCGGGCTCGCTTCCAAGTGGAGGACCTCTGTATTGATCTTTAAATGCTCAAGTTCTCTTTACAATGGCTCTTTGCTATTACAAACAGGCTTGTGATCTACTGTACAAGACCCCCTTGTGTAGATGCACACATGCCTCAACAATATCCTCTCAAAACATGACTCAATGCCGCTCAAAACATGAGAAATGGGACATTAACTCAAACTCCTCTTTACATTCCCTGCATACAAAAGAGGTAATTTGAAAACTGAGACTCCTAGTGGGAAATATTCACAATAATATCTGTAAGTTTATGTTGGTTCAAATCTTGTACTATATTCTTCAAATCATTTATATTTTTCACTCACATTGGATGATGTGGAATTCCTTAAGGTCCACCTCTCATTGAATATTATCCCATCGACATCATCACATCATTTGGGAACAAGGTTAGAGTCATTTGTAGTACCTTGGAGTTTACATGCCGCAATGGTATATTGCCTCAGAACCTGTAGGGGACTCAACATCAAAACATCTATTTGTACTTGATTGGTTGTACTCTAGTACCTTTACGCTCATTGGCTAATTGGCATCATTGGTGAGTGGTCTCGCGTTGGTTAACAATTTCCTTTATCTACTGGAAATTGAAAGAAGTTTTCTGATGTTCGACTTCAAGAAAATTCATTCGTGTGGACTAACTTGTACATACATGCGGATAAAGGATGAAGAATATATGATTTCATGGTATCAACAAAATATTGCAGAACTTTTTTTTTTCTTGTAGCAGCTTGTTCCAATAAAATATTGCCACTCAATCTTAAATAGTTTGCATGAGGACATGCAAACCCTTGGGTTTGGGGCAGATCTTTAGATCCCTTCCATATCTTCATATTCTTGTTATCATCTCCATCATCTTCAACCATTTTTTTTCCTTCAGCAAGATTTAGTTCAGCCTATTCATCTCTTATCAACTTCAATTCTCTCAGCAACATCTCTTATCAACTTCATCTTTCTCAACAGTTCTCCACCTTTCTCACTTTTATATTTAGGATTAAGTCAGTTTTGGGTATGTGTTATATTATTCTCATGGATAGAACTAGTGCCTATGTTGTGCTGGGCATGTAGAGAAGTAGGAGGGGGGTAGAGCACTCCCTTTCTTGGGGGTTGCAGGGGGGCTATTTTCGGTTAAGGAATTAGGTTTGTTGACTAATATGAGTTATTCGATTAGGGTTTTGGATGCTACAGGATCCTATATTTATATTGTATTGTAAACAATGTATGATGTGAATGAATATACAATATGATGGTTTTCCCATTTTGGGTTTCCAGGAAAAAAAATCTCTGTGTAATGTGTGTATTTGCGATTATATCTTTTCTGTTCTTTTATTCAAAATTTGTTTGTAGTAAATACTTGTATAGGTTTAAAATCTACAATCATCATGCATCAAATCCTGCATTCCATCCAACAACACATCAAGATTCAGAGCAAAGTTAACTTGAGGTAAAACATGTACAAATATCTTTAATTTACTAAGAATTTGGAAAATATGATGCATAACCACTCCACACTCCATTACACATCATCAACACCTAAAAACTACCCATCACCAACCATCAATTCACCATCTAAAATAAACTTTATAATGTGATTATAAGACCATGGAAATAATGAAAGCTAAGTTGTTGTGATATACAAATAAGAAGAAACACCTATAATGTCTTCTCCTTATACATCATAAAACATTCCTAAGATATTAACTAAATGTTCTGCATAAGAGGATGAAGTCATTATTTCCTATTCAAGCAAAGAACCACAAATACATATTGGTCTCAAAATGATAACACGGTTTAGGAGATATGGTGGGATCTTTAACACATATCTGCCCAAATTGATGTAAAACCAAGATTTTTGAGATTTTTTTCTAATGTTGTCAAATTTGATTTATGAGTTGGGGGATTTGATTCTATCCTTCCTCGAGTGATTTTCATGTATAAATCAAGGGGTGGATAAGATTAAGGGAGAATCAAGCTTGTATGGGAGAGAACTTATCATTGTATTAAAAATCAAGAGAGTTGGTTGTTGATTTGTAAACAGAGTTTTGATCTTAATGAAATGCTAATCATTCTCGCTGATCCATTAGGAATTTAGATCTGATTTAGTCTCCCAAGTGCATTTCTCTGGCCAGGAAGGGCCCCTTGATCCAGATGATGCCTCATTATTTCCATTTTGTTTTATGGATTAGCTTTGTGTGATTATTTCATTTCAATTCTAGTTTGATTATTGTTCCTTTCATTTTATTTTAGCTTTGTTTATTTACATTATAATGACAATTATTTGATTTCAATTAGTTTGATGGTTTATTTGTTGTGTTTATTTTATGCTAATACAATTCCAAGGATTCTGGCTTGTTAGAGTGATTGAGACTCTTAAGATATGAACTCATCATTGAGACAATACATGAACAGTTAGGTGGAAGAGACTACCTCGAGCCTTGTTTAGGAGAAACTCTCAATAGGCCAATACTTGGTTCCGATTTGATTCTTTTGTTATTTTATTTTAAATAAATGCATATGTTGAAATGAATGGAAAGAATCTCCCTGAGTCATAATTGCACAAAGATAAGTAATTTGAATGCAAGAGTGCAGTTCCACCAATAAATACTTTTCATGTGTGACATAGTAATTTGCATCTTTAGTTTGTGAGTTTATAGATTCCATCAATTACTTTTATAAGCTTATCATTCCAAGATTAGGTCAGTAAGATTTTAAAATATTTCAATTCTTTCGTTGACTAATTTGGGTTGTAGCTTGAATGGTATGAATTCTCATAAAAGTTAAAGTAGTAATTAGAACTCATTTAGTTGATAAGTTAATCATCTCTCGGGTGCATGAACACTTAAACCTCAAGTGAAAGATTGCACTAAGTGTCATTAATGAAACCTCAAAATAATGAACTAATCGTTGTTCACAAGTTTAATTTCTAATCTCAAGTATCTTGGTCCACTCATACATTGAAGTCTTAAGCATTCATCAATTAAATGAGATCTCACAAGAAAACATATTTATGCGTAGAACAAACTTCTAGACATAGTATGCATTTCCCTTGTTCATGTTGATATAAATTTGTGAATTCCAAATTCAGATGTCTGAAATTTCCTTTTGACTTCCTTAGATTGTTTTACGATTTGAATATAATTTTTCCATTTGCATTGATATCCTTAGTGATAGTTCATTTGATTTCATCTATTGCACTCTAAAGTATGTTTTTTCGGCATTAGTTGCTAGCATAGGCTAGAATAGGATCTGATCCTGCATTTCTTATGCTTGCACCTCGAAGTCTATGAACTCCCGTATTGATAGATTCAATGTCAGGGATTTATACATATAAATAACCCCACGGTTGCCATGAAAAAAAATAATATTAAATTAGATGCTTCCTCCTCTTCTACTTCTTCTAAGCTTCATGTTGTTTCTGCAATGGAATGTTAGCCAAATCATGAGTGGATTTTATAGTCAAGGGCCTCTCATCATATGGCCAATAATAGGGGTCTTTTATTTAATCTTTATGATTGTACAACTTGGCATATTTTCGTTAGTGACAATTCTCCTTTAGATGTGTAGGAGTAGGAACAATAGATCTTCTTGATGGAAAATTTAATAATGTATTCCATGTTCTTGACCTCATTTCAAATTTGCTTTCAATTTTTCAAATTACTCATTATGTCAATGAAAAACTATTGAGTTTTTGTCTCATGATGTTGCAATTAGAGATCTAATGTATCCATATATTGTAATAGCTTCAGGACATATTGACGATTTTTCAAGGATATGCAAATTTGATAGATTTTAACCCTCGTCACCTACCACCATCCTCCTCGCTCATGTTCATGACTTGTGAAAACTTTGGCATGAGTGATTTGGTCATTTGAACTATCGCTACAAACACCAATTGAATTTGTTCGTAGTGAAATATGTGGTCTATTCCCCACTCCATTATTTTTATGAGCATTGTATATTCTCACTTGAACATTGATGATCACACTCGATGCACTTGTCTTTACTTTTAAAAATCAAAATTGAAGTTTTCAATCTTTTTATTTCTTTCAAAGATTTAGTCAAAAAAAAACAATAGTGTCATCTTATCAAGAGAATATGCACTAATGATGGTGGATAATATGTTAATAACACTTCATTGATTTTTTATTTAAAAATGGCATTCAAATGCAACATACAATGCCTTACATTCCATGAAAGAATGGAGTAATTGAACATAAAAAACAAACACTCAAAGGAATGACTAATTGTATGGTTCAATCAAAGAAAATAGCATGGGCAAAAGCAATAACTTGTGCTAACTACATCTTAAACCATACTCTTACAAAAGATGTAATGAATGCAAATCTAAAAGCTTAATCTTAGATCAAGCCTGATGTCAATCACTTAAAGTGTTTGGTTGTGAAGCATATGCTCATATTCCCACTAAAAAGCATAAGGCAATGCAACCAAAAGGTTAGTAACGTATATTTGTTGCTTATGTTGAATATGCAAAAGACTTTTAATTCTTTGCACCTCACTCCTAAAAGGTTATCTTTCTAACTTTGGAGAGTGAAATAATATCATTATAACTAAATACAAAGGATTTCTAATATGTCCATGGTTTTTCTACAATTTTTTATAGATTATTTTTTCGTTAAAGATGGTAAACTTATCATAATTCGCTTCTATCTTTAAATGCAGAGCTCATCACGGTTATTTAAGAGACCATGTACTTTTTAATAACATCTAACATTACTCCCATACATACATATAAATAGATGCTACCCTAATTACACTTTAATCTCTTACCCAATTTCTTTTTACAAATTATACATAAAATACATAAATTTCATATATATAATTATTTATTTAAAATTTAATATTCTTTATCGTGCTGTGGTATATATATTATAAGAGTTTATGAAAATATTAAGGAAAAAAAATGTAAATCACGCTATGTTTTTATGAAAAGGAAATGAAAGTTAACGAATGTAAAATTTTATTGCGGTAAGTTACTCAAATACGACTGATCGAATAGCAATTGAGAGCGGAGAGCGGCGAGCGGCGATTTCTAGGGTTTGAGAGTCGTTTCTAGTTTTTTCGTATGGGGGCTCTGCGGCTAGGTCTTGCTAGCCGCATCCCTGGTTTTTGGTTGGCGTCGGGGGTGGTTCGGGGATGCAGTGTTGCAGGCCGGGGTGGAGCTCCTTGCTTAGCGTTGGCGTCGAGTTTGGTTCTGGGCGGCGGCGCTGCAGGCGCCGTGATGGTGTTCCTTCTTTTGGGCGCGCGGACCGGTCGGTGGGATGAGGCCGGCTCTGTGCTTGGTTTCTCAACTGGAGGCCTGTAAGGCGGCTCTTCGGAGGGTCTTTTCCGGTGGGTCTTGTCGCGGAGGCGGTGGTGGAGTTTTTGGCAGCTGCGTGTACTCCCGTGAGGTGCGCCATTGTTGGGCGCTAGGGTTCGGTTCAGCTGTCGGCGTTTTTCCCTTTTTCCGTTCTGCTGCAGTTGGGGGCCGAGTGGGTCCGAGGATCTGTTCACATATCGATGCCATCATTCCCTAAGCCATCCTCGGTGGAGTTTCGTTGGGCTACAGTGACGGCTCCCGCGTGGAGCGCCATTTTGGGCGCTTGGGGCCTCATTGTTTGTCGGCGTCATTTTCTCCAGGGTTTTTCGCCTTGGTTTTTTTGGGGTCACTTGTTCACAGCCTGCGTGCTGTGGTGTTTTGTTTGTTCTGGGTTGTGGTGTCATTGTATGCCTTTGTGCATGGATGTTGGAGATGTACTGATTCGGTCACAGCTTGTTGCTGGCTTTGTAAACGAATTTATACTTTATATAAATTTGAGTTAATTTTCTCTTGGAAAAAAAGTTACTCAAATACTTCTTCTTTGGTTAACATGAATGCATTGAATTTTATAATTTGGTTTCGTCGCCGAAAAAGTCGAACGAATGGATCCCTTTGATCCGTGTAGGTATCTCCTTTTCCACAAAAGGTTGAAAGCACATACACGAGTATTTCGGTGTTAAAAAACGAGTATTTCGGTTCCACAAATTGTAGATGACCTTTAGCAAAAAGTTGAAAGTACATAAAGGGTATCTGCTTTGAAGGTTCCATAAAGTGTTGACATCACATAAAGGTATTCATTTTCCATATAATGGAAAAGGACCATCTCAAATAAGTGAAGTGGAGAAGTACATTAGCACTTGGCTTGAAGATAGTGGAGAGAAGTCGCCTTCCAAATGGTGTCCACTCATCTATAAAGTGAGAGAGACCTCTAACTTATGAGTCAAGCAATGACTTTGAATAACTCTATGAGTTATGCAGTGACTTTGAATAACTCTCATAGACATGGTACACATTGCAATTTTATGAATAATCATGTCCAGATAAGGGTGATATGGATAAGGTTACTTAAAATAAGTTTGAAGTCTATTTTTGTGAATTTTATATATTTGGTTGTTTTTAATGTGGACATGGAAAGTATTTATTGATTAATATCGATTTTTTTTGTCGTTTATAATCATCATTTTTAATTTTCCACAATTTTGCTTAGATTCATTTAATGATGTAAGTTAAGGTGAGAGATATAATCTTGCATGGAGCACGTGCATACTATTCTCACAATGAAATTTTATTATTGAGTTTTTGAGGAAAAAATGCAGAAGATATTTATTAGAAAAAATATATAATGTTTCCAAGAATCTTGAATAGGTAAAGTGGAGAAGTACAAAGAATAGTGGTTTCAAGATACTAGAGAAGTTGCCTTCTAAATGGTATTCAATGAACTATAAAAGTGAGTAAAGCACCTACTTTAAATAACTTTATGAGTCAAGCACTCACTTTGAATAACTTTGTTAGACTTGGTAATCATTATTGTGAATGTTATTAATTGAACTATAAAAGTGAGTAAAGCACCTACTTTAAATAACTTTGTGAGTCAAGCACTCACTTGGAATAACTTTGTTAGACTTGGTAATCATTACTGTGAATGTTATTAATAATCCTGTCCACATAATGTTGATATGGATAAGGTTACTCAAGGTAAGTTTGAAGTTTATTTTTGTGGATTTTATATATTTTGTTAAGTTTGAAGTTTATTTTTGTGAATTTTATATATTTTGTTATTTTTAATGTGTATAATGGAAATCCACTTTTTGATCAATATTTTTTTGTTTTTTATAATCATTATTTTTAATTTCTCACAATTTTGTTTGGGTTGATTTAATGATGTAAATTAATATTGGAGACACACTCTTGCATGGAGCATTTGCCCACTATTTTCACAGTGAAATTTTACTATTGAGATTTTGAGGAAATGATGCAGAAGATTTTTATCGAAAAAATATGTATTGTTTTAGTTTTTCTTCCTCAAATACAATATCTTAAATCATATAATATTTGTTTGGTGTGGTTTATGTGATGGGGATCAAGCCATGTGGGTTGAACTAAATGAACCGTGTGTAAATAATGTAAATATGCATGTATGGATTCTTAGTTTTTTTGCGAATTTAGCAACAAAGGTGAGCAAAATTCACAATTTATAGTTACATTGGAAGCTATGTAATAGTCTAATGAGTTGTTGTGGTTAGAAAACAAAATGATATTGCAACCCAAAACAAAAATAAATAGACAAAATCATAAACTAAGCCACAAAGTGACACAAAGATAAAATGGGAAGCAATAAGATTTGTATACCAATGAACAGGCCTTTACAAACACTTCAGGAGAGTGAATGGGTGCTTATGGTATCCACCATGCTCCTTTTTTTTGTTTGCTAACATGTCTGTTACCTATGGGACTAGCATGTGGTTTACGAAACCATGACCTAGGGGCATCTAAGCTGTCAAAATCACCTGAGAATCTCACCCGACCTGAGGCACACCAACTCTTAACATGGTTGGATGTTATTAGGTGTATCCTCCCAACTACAACGAGTTTTGACCCTTGGCCGCCTTACATAGAAAAACCCTCGAAATCCAATCGTGCTAGCAGGATTTGATGGGATCCACCATGCTCCTTGGGAGGGTGCTTTAATCCAAATTCACACACTCTCTCTCCTATAACATGTGCATAGGACTTAACCTATGGAAATCAAGTAAGCAGGTTGCAATTGGGAAATTGGGATAGTCACAGGGCATATGAGATTAGTGAATATCCCACTAGCATAAAAATACTTCTTTTCCCTCTCTTCATCTTTGTTGGTGGACTTGTATTTATAGTTCTATGCCATGCCGGATCAAACCGGTTTATCACGTTAATGTCCAAGGTTTGATTGGGATTATCGCTTGAGTGTGAGGGGATTTCCACCCACCTGAGGCCTCATCCCATTAATGCGGATAAGGCTCAAGGCCTTCCCACCTTAATTTTTCCCGTTGGAATAGTCATTTCATGTTTGACTGGTTTGCATGGATTTTGAAGGAAAATATGTGCAATTTAGCTAACATCAAAAGGGCAGGAAACACAAGTACATAAAGCCCACATTTATATGGTTTTTTGACCCATTTTTTGTAGTGGAGTTTCAATGGTCATAGGGTGACATTGTTATACTATATCTATGTGCACTAATGATAGTTTTTTATGATTGCTTGAATATCATTCTAAGTGATATTTAGGAGATAATAGTTCCCCCCTAATGTATGACGTTAAGAGCTATCATATAGCTTAAACACATCATCATTTTATGTCCCATATGTTGATAATTGGTAACAACCTAGAGAGAGAGAGAGAGAGCCGTGACAAAGGATAAAGGATGTCCCATGGAGAAGTGATGAAGACCCATCTACAAACAAACCAAACATCCATGGGAATATCATTTATGTATAAAAATGAGGCAGGCATTTCCCATGCTCATGAAATTGATCAAAATATTACAAAAGTAGACATACATGTTGGAGTGCATGTATGAACATGATGATTGCTTTTAGAAATAGTACATGATGTTGTAACTATAAAATTTGTGATGTATAAATATGCATCACCACTGGGGGTTGTTCAACAACACAGGTATTCCAACAGAGGACGAACACCTTCAGTAACCACTCACATAGCCAGATCAAAGATCAACACACCGATGTTTTCACGTGGTAAAACCCCTACGGGGAAACATCCACGGCCCCAGCCAACGTGGCCACTTGGAG
>ML776776.1:1829360-1885670 GCA_009831015.1 Picea engelmannii
AAAGCGTGCTCCGGACGCAATGGAACAGTCCTTTCAGCCCAGAAATGTACATAAATTCCAGAAAATGGAGATGAGGCAACTCGGCTTCACGATCTCGATCTACAACAGGAGCGGGTCTTCAAACAGGCTCTGATACCATGTTCAACAACAAAGGTATTCCAACAGAGGATGAACACCTTCAGTAAACACTCACATAACCAGATCAAATATCAACACACCGATGTTTTCACATGGTAAAACCCCTACGGGGAAGCATCCACGGCCCCAGCCAACGCGGCCACTTGGAGCAGTTTATTAATGCAAAGAAAAAGATTAAAGAGATATTTTACAAGAGAGTTTCTCACAATCGATCATCGGAAAATGACCCTCCATGCTCTTTAAATAGAGATCATGGACCAATCAAGTGTTAAGCCACGGATCAATGGCCGTTAAGATCGAGGAGAGTATGAACCGTCGGATTACTCTATGTCGGGAACATATCGTGACCGTCGGATTTCCTAAGTACAAATGCATACTAATGCATACTAAAGAAACACACTTTTACCTAACGACATATTAGACCAAGTAGATCTTAACTAACTCCTAAGTGTCTAAATATCCTAACAGGGGTGGTAGTAAATAGTAAAGAACTACTCTAATGAGAGGGGTCCCCGAAACTTGAAGGGATAAAATACGACAAGTGTTGGCACTTGATGGAATTGATAGCTTGACAAGACTAGGGATATTCAACTGGAAATGAAAGTTGCTACTGTCATAAGGTACAACCCTTCCTAATGTACGATGAGTTGATTTCAAACATCAAGGGGTTCAAAAAAATTAGAGAGCAATGATGTCTCTTTATTTCATCTAGTGTTCATCATTATTAGGAGAAATGAGAACCAAAGTACCACAAAATTCCTAAAACAAATGAGTTGAAGTCAATAGGAATGAAGCCATGACTAACAAAGGATAAAGGGCCCCTTGAAATTGACTATGATAAATCAGGTACCAATGCTATAATGGAGTTTGATTTTAAATTTTTTGGATGAGGTGGTCAAGAAGGATGACACAAAACTTCTCTTGTGTGGAGCATAATGGACAATTGATAATGGCGACAACTGAAGTACCAACTAGACATAAGGCGATATATCATCATGGGGACGATTAGATGAAAGGAAAGATATCAAGTTAGGACTGAGTAATAGTGAATGTAGATGGATAGGTAGTTGATGATGGAAACTATAGGTATCACAGTTATGGGTGCTAGGATATGTGAGGTGTTGTAAGAAACTAGAATTACTACATGAATAGGTGACTGAATACAGATGCTCCAACCAAGGATAACTAGTAATTTCACCATCTTTGCAAGAAATTCCATCAGATGTGATGGTATGAGTATTATTGATCTGAAAATAGAAGGCTAACTTGTTATGCTATGCAAGCACCCTCTACTTCATTAAAATAAACTTTACAGGACCTCGCTTCATGTGTTAAAATATGCCAAATAAATTATGTGCTAAGTTTTATGCTTCTTCTTGTAAATGCTTATGTGTGAGAAATTGTTCTTTTAGATGGTTAAATATGTACTTTTAATAAATACACAACAACATAACTTGCAGCAAATAAACCATCAAACTCAAAACAATCACAACATGATAAAGGAGTTCACCCCCCCTCCGGGCTACATCTCCTTGAGCCTCCATTAATGGACTTGGCTCTTTGGGATTAATTTGTCAAAAGTTCTTTTACAAGTTGTTTCTCAACTCCAATGGAAAAATAGACTGTACCATTGATATCATAACACATAAAAACCCCAAAAATGACTAATAGAACTCTGAAAACGGATCATGGCTCATCCGGGCATGACCTCTTCTACATGTGGCCATAAGCTTCCCTGAGCTTCTCTTTGGCAAAAACACCTGTAAAAGTATTCAAAAGCCTCTGAAACCTATCCCAATGTGTTCAGAGAATATCAATTATCCAAAAATGATTATTCAATCACAGAAAACAAACATAGGCTCACCAAACCATGTCCTCGATCAATGAGGGCTTCAAGCTCCCTGTAGCTTGCTGAAACTTAAATGGTGAAAAACTTGTAGAATAAGTCTTCAAATGGCTGTGAAAACTATGCCAATGGATTCAGGACGTCCAAAAACCCCTAGCTGGGCTTTTACGGCACCTCAATCGGCCAAGAAATGAGGAAGATAGGCCTCCTGCCATTTTCCTCCTTCAAGCTTTCTGAAACTGGTTCGCCAAAACGCACCCTTCTCCAGTGAACCTGGCACACACGCTCATTTAAGCACAAAAACCTGGCATCGGGCGCAACCGCGCCAACGGTGAAAAAATGTCGAACAGTTATGGGTGTGCCAACCCCTAACCGTCAAACTCCTGGGCACATGTGGCTACCATAAGACCACGCGCTATAACAAAAGGAGCTAACCTTTATGAGCCAACGGTTAAGCGCCAAGTGTCGGGCGCATTTGAAACTGTGCTAACCGTTTTAGCTGTGGTCATGTGGTTGAGGGTCGTGTGACCAGGGACTAGAGCTCCATTGAATACACAAAACTCCCGCGCATTCCGGTGGAGGTCACATGTATAAACCATATGACCGCGGGCTATACATATTTGAAAACCCAACTGAACCCCTCGTGCCAAAGTAAAGGTCATATGTAAATACATATAACCGGGCTTTAATCATTTTATAAACCAAATGCGCGTGCGATCACATATACGGTGGCCATATGTAATATCAATACGACCATGGGCTAACATTAAAAATCAAAACCCGCGCGCAAACATGGTCACATAGCATAATATACATGACCGCGGCTCCGTTATATATATGCGCACATTCAAAAATGAAATGGTCATATGTTTAAATAATAGAACCATGGGTTATATTTAAAACACCCCCCCGCGTGCGCCATTAATAAAAGGTATGGTCGTATGAAATGCACCATACAACCGTGGGTCGGGGCCAAGCCCCGGCCCGACCCCCCACCAACTTAACATTAATTCAAAGTTAAATAAATTTAAATCCATTCCATAGTAAGAACTACTATGGTGGCGTGTTGGCATGGCGGACTTTGTTAAAGCGTTTATCAAAGGGGGAGGTCACCGGTTCAAATCCGGTCGGCTCCACAAAATTTTAAACAACAAACCAATAAACCATTAGCCAATAAAGGGGTGCCACGTGGCAGCCCATGACTGGGCCACGTGGAACCATGCCGTTTGCTCAATAATTGCCATGTGTCAAAACTTGATTTGCCCAACTGTCAACCAACCAAAAACTGCCACGTCACATATGCCACGTCAGCATTTACGAACTTTGCCACATCAACCTGTACGGACTGCCCAGTCAGCATCCATTTTTTTACCTGTTTGGCTTGACGAACAGATCGCGATATATCTCTCTCTCGACGTCCGTTTGAGATGAAACGAGTTGCGTTGGGTTCGTGACGATGAGGGCTACGCTCACGTCCGATTTGAGGCAATTCCGAGAACGTTGATTTTTGAGCTAAAATTTGACCCATGGTCCAGATTTTGATCAATTATTTCTTTCCATGTCAATAATGTGCTTTGCACAATTACCAAAGAATGAAAAATGTAAAACAATTTAGGCAATTTACAAACAAGGAAATGGGTACCCCATTCATGTGACCAAAAAACATAGCCATTTATGGTGATATTACTAAGAGTGAACAGGTCGGGGGGGGGAGGCGTTAGTTGGGTCTCCTTGGGGGTAGGTGTGAATGATGAGGTGGCATGCAAATGGTTTACTAATATTTGGAGATATGACAGGCCAATGATAATGCAATAAAGCATTATGCATATCCTACCATAACAATATGAACTATTGGGATTCTGAGGGAATGAGCCAACATTATGATGAGAAAGGATTATGAGGCTTATTCTCCAAAATGTAGATTATCTAGAATCCCACCCTATGGGAAAAGAAACATGGGAGTTGATAATGAAATGGGTGCTAAAACCAAGGAAACCCATGGGGGTGGAGTGTTACCAACTAGTAGCAACTGAATGCATGTGAAGCTAGGAAAAATTGCATGTGTAGCTGGGAAATACATCCCTAAAGGCATAATTAGTGGGAGGAATAATGGTTTATGCAATGATCTAAGTGGGAGTATTAACATGCCAGTTTGAAGAAGTATACACTTCGAGGAATAGGGAAAAGGGGCTTTGTTGTATGTGATAAAGAGATGAAACAATGGTCTTTGAGAAAATACCTATACAAAAAAAACCAAATACTTGATGTGAAAGCACTCATGATAAGAAAATTGATGGAGCAAACAACATAAAAGACAGAGCTAGTGAGCTTTCATACTTGAGTGGTGAAACCTTGATGAGTAAAGATGGCCTTAAAAGTATTTTTTCATGAAAATGAGTAGAGAAGACATTGCCAAAGGTTGCAACGTTGTGATTCCAACAGTTCAAATGATGCGTAAAATGAAGCTTTTGGGCTCCTAATATGACATTGGGAACCTTTAGGCTAGGCCATATAAAAAGGTTGAGGGGGGAGGAATTTGAAACTTCATTTTCTCTTTGGTGAGATGATGTGTAAAGAATCAATATGGTTCTTACGACGGAAATCCATCATAAATGAAATGAATAACTGTAATCCATACTGGACAATAAATATATTGAATAAGAATATATAAAATGAGATAAAATATATAATATATGATGAATAGTTGTGCAATGAGAGTGCCAAATATATAGAGAACCTAAAGGTACATATGGTGACCATCCATGAAAGGATGTGTCCCTTATACAATTAATAACTATTTATTATTATTATTATCACTTAATATTTATATATTTTGTATGTTACATTTCCTTCCCCTTAAAAATGTTTTTCCCTCAAAGCATGATTAGACAAGGACCTATCTCTTGTTCTAACTCGAACTGACTTCTCACGATCTTTTGTTTTGTAAGTGTGACACTTGAAGAAACAAAACAATATAATTTTAGAATTCATGAAGTAATATGTTGCATCTTTTTGGAAGTGATCCATCATAAATCTACTTTCATTGGAACTTTTTAATGATTGATTATTCGGATAGGATTTCTTATTTTAGGTTTCCATAGAAGTTGTCGATTTTGTCTTCGTTCTTTTTCAATGTTGTAGTTTAGTTGTTGGTAAGAAGAACATTTTTTAGATTCCTCTTGACCTTTTTGTTGGTCGTAACGACTCTTGTGATTTGGATGACGATAAGGAACCCAAATCTCTTTTGAATATTGTTTATTGGATCTTTTTTCAACTTTTGATGTTTCTGGTAATTCAATTGGATCAATGTTTGCTTCTTTCTCTAAGTTTTGGATTTTTTGAACTAGAAGCCTCTCTATTTCAACTGATTTAGTCATTGTCTCTTTGTGATCTAACTCTTCTTGTAAATACTTCTTATCATTCTTTATCTTTCTAATTTGGGAAAGTAATTCTTGATTATGTCGCCTTAAACATAAAAGTTCTTCCTTATTTCCTGACTTGCCATCCTCATTTTTTGATTCCAAAATTTTCATTATTTTGTTCTTTAAACTTTTAATTTGTGCAAGCAATTGTTAATTAAGTATTCTTAAGTGAGAGGTTTCTTCATCTTTTTCGAATAATTTCTTCTCATTCTTTAACTTATTGATTTGTTCAACGAAACTTTGAGTATGGTTCTTTAAACGACGGTTCTCTTCATATTTCTCTGTTAATTTCTTAATGAGATCGTGATTATCTTGTTCTAACTTTTGATCCCTTTGATTCTTATATTTTGTCTCATTTATTTGTACCAATAACTTTTGGTTATGATTTTTTAAGTAATAAATGTATTTATCTTTTTCTAGTAATTTTCCCTCAAGATTTTTTTTTGTCTCTCTTCTTGGTTTTTTTGCATTTGCTCCAACCCAACTTGAAATTGCAAATTTCTGTTGTGTTGTTGATAATGAATTAGTTGGCTCTCTAATTCTTTTATTTTCACTTCCCAATGTGTGTCACCTTGATTTTTTACTAAATTAAAAAGCTTTTTACAATATGGACAAGGGCGGGTTCCATTCATAAGGCCCTTTTCATACTCTTCCTCTTTTGCACAATAGGGACATTTTTCCAAAAATGTTTTCTTTGTAGATGTCATAGTTCACTTTGTATTTATTTTTTATAAATGATAAATGTATGAATTTCAAGAACCCATTTTTAAAACAATACACTTTTCACTTTTTTTTTTTAAATCCTTTAACTTTCCTCGTCTTTTTGTGGATATCTCTAACTCCACAATATTTGATATGATACCCTCTCTTCTTACTTTTCCTATATGAATATCATTTACACAAGTTAATTGTGCACATTATTATTTTGCTAAAATATCTTTTGACTTTTATTGAATTAATTATGATGATTTTTTTTTTAATGGAAAAATTCCCTAACATGGTCAAAGACCTGGAAAAATTAGAGAAACTCTGTTTTTCTTTTGTATGAGGCTACAAGCCTCTATGGCCAATGGATAGGATCAAAAACAAAGATTTGATACCAATGCAAAGAACCAATCTAGTTCTTACGACGAACATCCATCATAAATGGAATGAATAATTGTAATCCATACTAAATAAATATATTGAATAAGAATATATATAATGAGATAAAATAGATAATATATGATGAATAGATGTACAATGAGAGTGCCAAATATATAGAGAACCTAAAGGCACATATGGTGACCATTCATGAATGGATGTGTCCCTTATACAATTAATAACTATTTATTATTATTTATGATTATTATCACTTAATATTTATATATTTTGTATGTTACATGATGTGAGCGAGTGTGGATTCTACTACCTACCAATTCTTCCTATGTGCATGTTTGCGGATGATTTTCATCCTTGCGAGAGCCAAGTAAGAGATCATGAGCTTATGCTTAAGTTTTTGCCTTCAATTTCTAGGTTAGGGAGAATTTGGAAGGCCATACAACACCTTTTTAAGGTGGGCCAAATAGGTTTTATGGGTATAAATGGGGTACTCGAAAAAACTTATGGGGATATAAACACTAGTACATTTGGCTCATTTTTTGAAGTTGTTCCGAGAGACTCCCATATGGCTTCCGAAAAACCCCCTCTCCAATAATTTGTCGAACCACTTCCTTGTAATTGTGATGACACTAAAACTATGTCAGATATCTTACATAACAAACTGCCACATGGAAACTATGGAGATATTTTACGAAAAATATGTTTGTCACATCGAATCATCGTTATTCTAACCATCATAACAGTGGTGGTATTGTGACGCATTGTGCTACCACGTGGGAATTTCCAAGAAACCGTGATCATCATTTTACCAACAATGATGATCATTACTGTGGCATAGGCACATGTAAGTGTTGTCAGAAATCTGACACGGACACCACCCAAATTGTGACTTTATGGTTGATGGCCTACATCGACGTGGAGACACTTTACAACATGCATTTCCTCAGTGATCTAATGATATGGTGCCACATATTTTTCATATGCGAGACATCATGGTCGATGACTTCTGTTGGAGTTGTGATGTAGTAGAGCTACGGACAGGCGTCGAAGGTTCGACGACCATATAATAAAGAAAAAAAAAATTTGAATTCCATTGGACATGGGGAGTAGGTTCAAATTGAGTGTATTTTATCATTTTGCACCTATTCATACTTTAGTTGAGCATTTTTAAACCTAAAACCCTCTATTGTGTGTAAAGGCTAAAAGTTTCCTTGTGCATGCCAAAACATTTCATAAAGGGAAAAATGCATGGAAATGTAAGAAAACAGAGCATGATGAGAAACACATGCCCCAGGAAGAAAAATCCATGTATGGTCTTGTTATTTTTCAAGTTACAAGTTACAGGACTGTGGATTTGTTGTGAACCCTAAAGAATGCATGCTAGGGTGATTTGTGCCTAGAATTTAGTAAAGGGTTGAAATATACATGAACCTTTGGAAATTGTGCACACACACTAACTAAAATGGAAAAATGAGTACTAACTACTTGTGGCCATGAGTTGGATGAGGAGGGAGATTGTATAACCACATCACACATAGGCTAGTTCTTAGCTGCATTTCCATTGCGAAGACCTATAGAAATAATTAGACAATACAAGATTATATGACTGAATAATAATTAAATAAATAAACAGACATATCAACATGTACGAGACTGTAGTAAGACTAAAATGGAATACCTAAACGAGATAAATACTTGTTTTACTTTTAAACTGTAACTTCTGCATTTATGCAGAAATGCCCTCCAAGCTTCACAAAAATGTATGTTGAGGTCTTAATGCACCTGCAATTAAAGTGGTTCAAATTTCTGAGGGTGTCTTAGATGATTTTACACATGTCTACATATTGATATTTTCCTTTTAAAACATTAAAGTGGTTGCTGTGTAAAAGAGACAAACTCTACCTTGTAAATTGAGAGACCAAAATAGTAGAAAGTGACCTAATGGAAATGCATGCCCATGCTTCTATATAGTTACAAATTTAGTGATCTAATATTTGGGGTTAAGTTAATAACATTACAAATATAGTAGTGCATTTTAAAAACACTAAGGACTTATACCTTCAACCAAGATTCAAGACCTTTTGTAAAATGGAGGGTAAAACCGTCTTACTATAAAATGCATACCTAATACTCATATGACCTTCAAATTAAGCGGTTCAAATTGTGGAGTTTAGATTTTAGCATTTTACACATGTTTATACTTTAGTTGTGCATTTTGAAACCTAAAGCCCTCTATTGTGTGTAAAGGCTAAAATTTTCCTTGTAAATGAAAAAAAAATGCATAAAGGGAAAAATGCATGAAAATGGATGAAAATAGGGCATGATGAGAAATGCATGCCCTAGGAATAAAAATCCATGTATGGTATTGTTATTTTAAAATTTACAAGTTACAGGACTTTGGATTTGTTGTGAACCCTAAAGAAGTCATACTACGGTGATTTGTACCTAAAATTTAGTAAAGGGTTGAATTATACATGAACCTTTGGCAATTGTACACACACAGAAACTAAAATGGAAAAATGAGTACAAACTACATAGGTCCATGAGATGGATGAGGCAAGAGCTTGTGCAACCACACCACACAAAGGCTAGTTCTTAGTTTCATTTCCATTGCGAAGACCTACAAAAATCATTAGATAATACAAGGTTATATACTAAATAATAATTAATTAAATAAATAAACATAGATATCAACATATATGAGACTCTAGAAAGACTAAAATGGAATGCTTGAATGAGAAAAATAATTGTTTTGATTTAAAACTGTAATTTCACACAAATTTAAATGGAATAATAATTAAATTAATAACTAAATAGACATATCAACATGTACGAGACTCTAGAAAGACTAAAATGGAATACCTGAATGAGAAAAATACTTGTCTTAATGCACTTGCAATTCATGTGGTTCAAGTTTTTTAGGGTGTCTTAGATAATTTAATACCTATATACATATTTAGATTTTCCTCTGCAAACATAAAAGTGGTTGTTGTGTAAAAGAGGCAAAGTCTACCTTGTAAATTGAGAGACCAAATAGTAGAAAGTGACCTAATGGAAATGCACGTCCATGCTTCTATATACCTCCAAATTTATTGATATAATATTGGGGGTCAAGTTAATAAAATTCAAAAAATACATATTTCATTCGGAGTGCATCTTAAAAATAATAAGGACTTATACCTTGAACCAAGATTCAATACCTTTTGTAAAATGGAGGGTAAAACCATCTCACTGTAAAATGCATGCCTAATACTCATATGACCTCCAAATAGAGTGGTTCAAATTTTGGATTTTGGATTTTATCATTTTACATCTATTCATACTTTAGCTGTGCATTTTGAAACCTAAAACCCTCTAGTGTGAATAAATTCTAAAAGCTTCCTTGTAAATGCAAAAAAATGCATAAAGGGAAAAATGCATGAAAATAGGGCATGATGAGAAATGCATTCCCTAGGAAGAAAAATCCATGTATGGTCTTGATATTTTACAAGTTACAAGTTACATGACTTTTGATTTGTTGTGAACACTAAAGAATGCATACCAGGGTGATTTGTGCCCAAAATTTAGTAAAGGGTTGAAATATACATGAATCTTTGGAAACTGTGCACACACACTATCTAAAATGGAAAAATGAGTACTAACTAACTACATGCATAAGATGGATAAGGCAAGAGATTGTACATCCAAATCACACATAGGATAGTTCTTAGTATCATTTCCATTTAAAAGACCTGCAGAAATCATCAGAAAATACAAGGTTATATGTCTGAATAATAATTAAATAAATAAATAGAAATATCAACATGTATGAGACTCTTGAAAGACTAAAATGGAATACCTGGATGGGATTTTATTAGTTTTGAGAATAATTTAGTCTCTACTCATCAGGTCCAACCACGTGAAGGTGGAATCTCATTTTTACCCCTCCCCCCTCCCCCTTGCATCACTCTCAATTCCCCATACCCAATCTATCTATTGGAAAGTGATTGAAAGTGCTATAGTACAATTCAAACATAGACAATAGCAAAACAAAATTTAAAGGTAAAATAAAGAAAGAGTGTGTGTGCGGATATTTGGTTTTGTAAATACAAAACATATAACATTCATCCATAAGAAGGTAGCAACAAATATTGTACATGTTATAAACAACCTTTTTAAAATATGGCGCTTACTCCATTTCAAAGAAAAAAAATGTCATTATTTATTCCATAAACATCCTAATATGTCATTCTTTATTCCATAAAAATGTCATTCTTTATTGCGTAAATTCTTTATATGCCATTAAAATGATGAACCATGAAGCCAAGAAGGACACGAGATGATGAAATACCCAACAACTGAATATTTGTTTTTTAAAACCAAGTCATTGTTTGCATTTCCCTTATAGAACATAGTATAGGCATGTATAGAACAGAGTACAAACATGTATAGAAAAGAGTATAGAACATAGTACATTTGAAAAAATTTCCTAACAAGGTATGTGTTATCACATGAAGTGGTCAAGTGTCACATGTAATTGTTGTTAAGACCCGAGTTTTCACCCCTACTTCATCTCTCTCTCTCTCCTTGCATACCAAGTCCTAGAATTTTTCCCTTATGCCTGGTAAATTCAATTTCCCTTTTTTAATGACTTGGTTTCCCTTGGTGTCTTACTTGACTGAGTCTCGGCACAATTTTTTTCTGTTTTTCTCGAAGGATAAACACTTATCATGATTTAGGTTCAGAGTACTGGTCATCTTGTTTGCCTAAGCTCACAACAAGTTTCCCAAGTCCTTTTTTGATACAGGTGACAACCATGAGCACAAAGCACATCTTTCAAAGGCAGTCTATTTTGGGCTGAAATACAAGCAACGGGTGGGTTCGTTTTTCAACGGTGGAGATTCTAGGATCATTTCAGATCAACATCTATCATGCATTCATAATTTCAAAGTTTCATGAAGTTTAATGACCAGGCGGAAGTCCCGGAGTTGAAGATCAAGCATCGCGCGTTTGCAGAGAGAACAACCATGATTTACTTCGAGAGTTTGGGCTTCGGGATTTTCGACTTCCCCACTCCCATTTTCCTTCGAGGTAATTTCTCATGGAGTCAATAGATCTCTGCCGTGTTTCCTCCTCAGATCAACAGTCATGATTTACTTCGGGACTTTGCCTTTCGGGACTTCCCCTCTTGTTTTTCTCCGGAGTACTTTCTCCCAGAGTTGTAGATCAGGCACTACGCATCCTCCAAAGTGGATGGTCAAGATTCACTTTGGGGGTTCGGGCTTCGGGAGTTTTGGCTTCTCAACTCCCGATTTCCTCCGGAGTACTTTTCTCTCGGAGTCCATAGATCTCTGCCGCATGTCTATGCCATCAACGACCATGGTTTCAACTTTGTATCTCGTTGGCTCTTCGGACGACTCACATTCAACGACTCCTCCATTCCCTTGCTCCCTGAGTGCATGGATATTTTCTACATGTCCTTCCAGATCTAATGGTGGTAGTTTACTTCAGGACTTTGGGCTTCAGGAGTTTCAACCTCTCCACTTCCAATTTCCTCGGGAGTACTTTTCTCATAGAGTTCACAGATCTCTGCCATGTTTCCTCCTTAGATCAACAGTCGTGGTTCATTTCCAAGATTCAAAATTCATTTTAGGATGCCATGTCACCCAGGAGATCATCCTCTGGGAAGTGTTCTTGATCAAGCACCAAAATTAGCACCATCTCCATGTGTGGTTTTAATGGATCCTAGAATTGGTGGGAGGATAAACTTTAGCGACGACGCTAAATCTAGCAAGTGAGCTCAGATTGCAGATCGCGACCAGATCAATGACCACGCTTCATTGCAGGGATGAAAAATGCTCGAATGATAAAATTCTTGGGTGGTCCTGAAATTGAAACCGTGGTATAGAGAAAGAGCTACATGGCGGAAGGTGGTGAATTGCGGGCTCAAAAACTATGTGGATCCAAACCACCTTTGAAGGCTCCACAATCACATGCTTATATAATGCCAAATATGAGAGCAACATGTGGTCTCCCCTTATGAATTAAGCCTCGTTGTGATCCCTACAAAAAAATTGGTTAATTAAAAGGAGTGGTGGCTGAAACCTCGACTCACTCCGTAAACATAAATCATGGAGGGTCTGGCCATGGAGACAAAACTGTCAGCCTCAGGTACCACGATGGACAAATTTTCCTGTAGGCCCATGTTGATCTGAGATTGCGCTCGACAGAAGGATACATGCACAGTCTGACAGAAAGATGCACATATGAAGAGCCTTGGACGGGATGGCCATATGAATCTCCAAGAGGTTGTCCACTGATCTGAGTATAAATAGATCATTTTAAGAATTTTTTATGGTCGATGGTTGAGAAGAGCTCGCTATTTTGTAATATTTTGATACCAGAGTTGTTCTCTAGTTACGTATGAGACCTGATACTTTCTCATTAATAGAAGTCAGATTCTTTCATCATCTTGTTAACTCTCATGATGAAACACTCATGCATGGATGATCCAGACAAGGGTTGTAGTCGTATTTTAATGGAGGTTTGATTATAATGTTGTTGTGACCTGTTTCAATATTTTCTTTCGTTGTCTTGTTTCCTCTCATGTTGAAATTCTCGTGCATGGATGATCCAGATGAGTTGTTGTGTTTGTATTGCATTGGAGGTTTGATTATAATACTGATGTGATATATTTCAATATATTAAACTTAGTTTCAAGAGTGCTCTTGTGCCTGCGTTTTTCTGCACCAAGTTGCTTGAAGGTTGGATTCTCATGGAAGAATTTTCCACTTTCCTCACTAAGTCTTCTGCCTTCTCACCTTTAGCCTTAAACGACTAACTGAAGTTAGTGAGAACCTCATTTTCTTATGCATGGCTAGCCCAGTTTTATGTGTTTAAATATTCTTATGCTGAGCTTTGTCCATTTGACCTCCACTCATAAACCTACCTCCACAAACATTTTGATGGGTACTGGTCTTATCCTCCTACAATATGAGGGTGACTCTCAGTGCTAAAAGTCTTGGCACCATTGTTGGGGAACGAATTGAATACATTTCCCTGGGATTGAATGACAAAGAAATCAGTACCTTGAATATTGCAGCTTGGACATGGCGACTCCACTGTTTCAGTTGTGGCTCCCAAAGGAAGACACACGAGGTATACTCCACAACTAACTCTAGCAACACCTGAAGATGACCCAGAGAATATTATCAAGAAAGTAAAGACCTCTCAAGAAGGACTTTCAAATGTTGTACCAGGTACTTCTTCTCATTTACTTTATTCTTCTTTCAAAACTCCCATAGCTATATCCCATTCTCCACTTCCACCATCTGCTGGAGTTTCCAGAAGTTTGGATTTTGAAACCTTCCTTCTTTAATTCTCCCCTTTTAGTCTTCATTTGGAAGAAGAAATTCTAGAAACCCCTATTTCCCCTGATATTGTAAAGTGGTTTAGACCAAGGAGATTAGAATATTGTCCCACTTTGGATTTTCCTACTCCTCCTCCTATCAAATTTGTTGTAACTAAAGAGGGGGGAAATTGTTTTCCCTTGAACCCTATACAATTATCCCCCAACACTCAATTGTTTCCACTTTCCCCTAGAAACATAGCTGTAGTCGTACCTGTCCAATCTCCATCTTCCCCTTGTTCTCCTACAATACACATCCCAATGGTAGGTGCTAATATTCCTAGGAACATGATGGATGCCATAGTGGCTTCTAGATATGCCCCTCTTGTTTTAACTCAGCCTATGAATTCTCTCCCAGTTGGATACTACCTTAAGTACATTCCCAAGTTCACAGGGGAGGAATACATAACTACACAAGAACACCTTTCAACTTTTTATAGTTATGCATATAATCTTAACATTGAAAATGATGATGTGGATGAGAGCTTTTGTACAGAGCCTTGATGGTGAGGCTAGGAAATGGTTTAGGGGATTGACTCCTGGATCTATTGCTGGGATTGAATCTCTGGATGATTCATTCTAGAGGCATTGGGGGGATAAAAAATATTTTCTTTATTATATTAGAAAATTTGGGTCACTTAAGAGGAAAGATGGGGAATCTGTTTCAAACTTCTAAAAAAGATTTAATAAAATGTTCAATAAGATTCCCACTGAAATAAATCCTACATAAACCTCTACCAAGATTACTTATGCCAATGCTTTTGACCCTGAGTTTTGCCTCCTGTTGAGAGAAAGAAGAGCTACCTCTTTAGCTCATATGCAAGATGCATCCCTTGAAGTAGAGTCTAATATTTTGGCAACTGAAAAAATTAGGAGTAAATCTGATATAGATAGAAGAAAAGGTAGGGTTGAAGCTTCAACCTCTGATTCCTCTGTTGCCCACCCTCAAGTGGATGAATTGAAAAAGCTGGTAAAATCACTTTCTGCAGAAATGGAGAAATTGAATCTTGAAGGAAAGCACATCTATAGGAACACCCAAAATGTTGATAATAGGGGTAATTTCAAAAGACCAAATAATGCCCCTCAGATCTTGCAAAGAGATCAAAGAAATACGGATGAGCAAAAAATCCAAGCCCCTCTCCAAAATAAGCTTGTTACTGATGAAGAAGGAGAGAAAGAAGAGGTTGATCTTGAAATCCATTGTCTTGGCGACACCTCTTCATCTCCTCATTTAACCCAATCTGCATATGAAGTGTCTCTCATGGATAGCCAACTAAACAAATTGAGCAAAGGGGAAAGGACCAGTGGCAATCCAAATAGATACAACCTAAGGTAAAAGAAGAAAGAGGGGAAGCCTGACTTTTCTAATCAACCTATTAGAACATAGAATTATGCTAAGGATGTGGCAGCTAGAAGCAAATAAAAGGAGGGACCAAACCCCCAGGAAGTGGTTAAGCTACCTACCCCAGAAGTTAAGCAGATTCTGACTCCTCCCTCCTCTTTTAGATTTGAGAATGAGATTCAAAATATTAAAATCCCTATACCTTTTTTGGAGCTAGTTAAGAATGAGGATTTCAAAAGGTACCTTTCCAAAATGATGCTACATGAACCTTCATCTTATCCCATAGATGCAGCCAACCTCCAAGATGAAAAACCAGCTGTCATACTAGGACCTTTGGTAGAGGATAGGGATGACTCTTCCCCTCCTTTATACTTCATTGAACATTCATGATAAAGTGCTACACAATTGTTTGATGTATTCAAGGGCATCTCATAATCTCATGCCTAAGATTTTCATGGATGAGCTTGGGTTGGAGGTTACAAAAACCAACCATGAACTATACTCATTTGATTCCAAGAAGGTGAAGTGTCTTGGGGTTATCAAAGACCTAGTTTTTTCCTTTTTCTTGTTGCCAATGAAAAGTGTGGTCATGGATATTGTGGTGGTTGATGTCCCCCCTAAGTTTGAGATGCTCTTGTCTAGATCTTGGATCAAAATACTAGGGGTAACTTTGCAGATGGATCTTTCATATGCCACCATTCCTTTGTTTGGGGGAGAACATATAAGGATTTATAGGGAATCCTAACTTGCTTACATTATCAGTGATGAAACAAATCCTACCAACCACCCCATTTTTGCAGTTGATACTGATTTAGGAACCAATATGTTACAACTCACTGATGCTCCTCAAACACCTATTAAAATAAAAAAGCATCATATTACCTCTTGTGAATATCCTCCTCCCAATACCTATGTTTGGAAGATGTTTTTTGATGGAGCCTCTTCTAGGGAGAGTGTTGGTGCTCGAGTAGTCTTTATTTCCCCTACCCAAGAGACCATATCTCTGTCTTACAAACTTGAATTTGAAACAACACACAATGTGGCAAAATATGAGGCTCTTGTTTTGGGTTTGAGGGTTTCTAAAGACATGAATATTGAAGAGATAACACTGTTTAGAGATGTTGAGTTAATTTTTCATCAAGTCAAAAATATGTATCAATCTAAACACCCCAGGTTGAGGACATAAAAAAATGAAGCCTGGGATCTTGTTGATAGTTTCTTCTTGGATTTTAATATCTCATTTGTTCCAAGAGAGGAGAACACTATGGAATATTCCTTGGTTGTCTCAACAAGTAATTTCAAGGTTCCTTTGCCCCCCAACACTCAAGCATGATGTGGAAGTAAAGTATAGACCCTCTATTCCTGACAATGTCAAACATTGGAAGGTTTTTGAGGATGATCTTGAGATAAAAATATTTCTTGAGACTGTGGATGAATTTTCTTCTTTACATATTGATCAAGATCAGGATACTGAAGAAACCCCCATGCTGATATTTTTTTGAACAAAATTGTTTACCATCATATTGTTCAGTTACCCAGTAACCATATTCCAAAAGGACTTGTCCCCTTGGAGAGATTGTTTGAAAAAAATGATGTGGATGTAAAGATTAAATTCCCAACTGAAAATGTTGAGGTGACTAAATGAAATTTAGGTACAGAGGAGGATCCAAAGTATGTTAAATTGTCCAGCAATTTGTCAAAGGAACAAAGAGTTGAATATGCCAAGATTTTAAAAGAGTTTGGTGATGTGTTTGCTTGGAAATATGAATATTTAAGATCATATGACACCAACATCATTGAACATAAGATTCCTTTGAAAGAGAAGACCAAGCCTTTTAGGAAGAAACTCAGATAGATAAATCCCATGCTATTTCCTACTATGGAAAAAGAAGTGAAAAAGTTGTTGGATGCCCAGAGCATCATTCCTTTGAGATACTCAAAATGGGTGGCTAACTTGGTGCCTGTGAGGAAGAAAAATGAGGAAATTAGGTTATGCGTTGATTTTAGGAATTTGAACAGAAGCTCCAAGAAAGATAACTACCCATTTCCAAATATGGAGCACATTTTGCAGAGAGTGACTGGTTCATATAGGATGTCTATGATTGATGGTTTCTCTAGCTACAATCATATCTCTGTCCTGCCTAAATATAGATAGAAGACAACTTTCACTACTCCTTAGGGAACATTCATGTATGCTAAAATTACCTTTGGATTGATGAATGCAAGAGAAACCTTCTAGCGAGCCATGGACATTACCTTTATTGGGGAGAAAGACAAATTTGTTGTCATCTATATGGATAAAATTACAGTCTTATCAAAATATGACAAAGAGCATTGTCATCATTTGAAGAAGGTCTTCCTGAAGTGAAGAAGGTTTGGTCTCTCTCTCAATCCTAAGAAATATTTGTTTGCTATGAAGGAAGGTAAATTATTGGGGCACATTGTGTCAGTAGAAGGGGTAAGAATTGATCCAAGCAGAGTACATGCCATCCAGACCTTATCTTTTCCTAGATCTAAGAAAGAGGTTCAATCTTTCTTGGGTAAAATCAATTTTCTAAGAAGGTTCATCTCTAACTTTGTTAAATTAGTGAAATACATTACAACCATGATAAAAAAGGGAAACAAGGTGAAATGAAATTCTAAGGCTCGAGAATCTTTTGATCATATCAAAAAGGCCTTCACTAAAGTACCCCTACTCATCAACCCTGACTATTCCAAGGAGTTTATGATATTTTCCTTCACCTCATTTGACGCATTGGCTGTTGTTCTACTACAAAAAAGTGTAGAGGGATTGGAGCAACCTATTTCCTTTTTCAGCAGAGCATTGAGGGATGTAGAAATGAGATATGATATCATGGAGAAGCAGGTATACGATTTGGTCAAATCCATCAAGTATTTTAGAATATATGTTCTGCATTCAAAGATTTTTGCATATGTCCCTTCAGCCTCAGTGAAAGGAATATTGATCTAGCCTGACATAGATGGGAAGAGGAGCAAATGAATTGATACAATTTTGGATTTTGATGTTGAAATAAAGCCAACTAAATTGGTGAAAGGCCAGGGTTTAGCCAGGTTGCTGGCTGAATCAAATTGCAAATCTTTGGGGGTTAATTTCATGAACATAAACTCAGAAAATCAACAGGTTGGGATTACTGATAAAAAATCTCATGTTAGCCCCATCTTAGTTGAATGCACTTGGTATAAAGACATCATATATTTTCTATAGAAGTTGCGGCCTCCTGATGGCTTAGACAAGAACAAGGTGAGAGATTTGAAGATTAAAGCAATCAAATATTGTCTCATTGATCATGTTTTGTATTGGAAAGATCCTCTTGGAGTTCTTTTGAGATGTCTAGATCCACAGGAGGCCCAAAGGGCCATAACTGATTTTCATGACAACATATGTGGGGAACATCATTTCTAGAGGACCACAACTTATAATATCCTCAGGGATGGGTATTTTTGTCCTATCCTTTTTACTGATGTTTGCGCAAAGGTTAGAGCTTGTGTCAAATGCCAAAAATTTTCTGGAAATCAACAGCTCAAATATTTGCCTTTGAAACCTGTGGTGGCTTCTGGACCTTTTCAATAGTGGGGTCTTGAATTCATTAGAGAAATACACCCAGCCTCAAGTGGATTTCATTGCCACTGATTATTTCACCAATTGGATAGAAGCCATTCCTACAAAGAATGCCTCCCACAAGGTAATCAGTAGCTTTGTTGAAGATATCATGTCCAGATTTGGTTGTGTAAGAAGGATTGTTACTGACAATGCTATCGCCTTCAAAGTTGAACCATTGATCAAGCTTTGTGAACAATATGGTATTGCATTAGTCCATTCTACTCCTTACTACCCCTAAGGAAATGGTTTAGCAAAGTCCTCTAACAAGATCCTCATAAATATCATCAAGAAATTGTTATAAGACAATAAAAAAGCATGAGACTCAAAGCTAAAAGTTTCCTTATCGGCTGATAGAGTTACAACAAAGAGATCACTTGGTGTTTCCCCTTTTCATCTTGTATATGGGGTTGAGGATATCTTCCCTACTTAGATTTCCTTGCCTGTGGAAACATTCCTCAAGGACTACCAAGGAGAACCTGATGATATGGTCAGGAGTAGGGATGATTTTAGGGGCTAAATTGTTGGAAGATTGGTTGCTGTCATTGATGTCAACCCTAGTCATGGGTTTTGGACCGCAAGATTAATGAAGGTATTTGGACATGAAGGACAATGCACATGCAGATACAACACCCATGGATGGATAGTATACATCATGTTGTTTCCTATGGTATGTGTCACATCACGTGGATCCTCATGGTTGAGGAGAAATAAATTTTTGAATATGACAAAGTGAATTGAAGAAGGAAGTACATGTAGGCCCTGAAGATAATTAAATAAAAGAATTACAAAATAAGAAAGTGTTAGGTCATCCCTAATGTTAAAAGGAAGTGACATAAATGGTATAAATACATATCATTGTACATTCATTTGAAACATAAGTCGAATTTCATAGGAAATCAGAAGTAAAGAAGGTCGGATTATAAGGGAGGATGAAGTCTTTTGGTGATGTGTTCTAAGGTATGTTATTTACAGGTCATCTTACCATTTTTGCTATAATTTTTTTTCTAGAACGACGCAGATGGTGAAATTGATATGGTATTGAGAAGACATATCAAGGTACATATGGTAAACGTTTTGGCTCTAGATTCACTATAATTATGGAGATACACTATGTGGAAGATAGGGTTTTCGATGAGTCCTGAAGCTAGTCATAAACAGGTGTTTTGGGTAAAACAGTCATAACGTCTTCATAGAGAATAAAAATGAAGTGAGACTAATTTAATTGGAAAGAGTACAAACTATATTTTCTTTTGCGCAAGTTTCAAATTCTGATGTTAAATATTGAGCGTGGGGCATTATGTACAAGTTCACTCTCCTGAATAAACTAGAATTGAATAAAGTCTACCATTCTCTCTATAACTTCTTTTTGGGGAGGATTTGAGGAGTGAAACTTGGAGGAGTTTCAGAGAATACATTGAGTAATATTATCAAAAGGATCAAAGTATTCCAATAATTGAAGAATTAGAGAAGTTGAAGAAGTCTTAGGAAGCATTATTAGGCTCTATGTGATGGTTGGTTGATGGTGATGATTTAATGTAAAGTTTTATTATCTTTCATATATTCTTGGGTGGAAGGAAGGGGCAAGGATGCATAGTTCAAACCTCTCTTGATATTGGAGTATTGTATCTTCCTGTTGGAGGTTTATCCCTTCCTTTATATTTGGAAGTTGTAGCTACCTTTGGAAGTCATTACTTCCCTTGAACAATAACTATTAATCATTTCTCATATATTGTGCATGGTGTATTGTGGTGTATTGGTGTAACTCTTATACTATTGTTCATTTCTCATTGGATATAATTGAATGGTTTAAGTATAAGTTGAAAAGGTTTTTAAATTGTACTTGATACTGATTCACCCCCTCTCAGTATCAACATAAATTTCGCTCATGGGATAATTTTCCATGGTTTTTCCCCAAAAAAGATTCACTATTCTAAAAATGATTCGCACAAATTCTATAGGATAAAATTATTTTACCTTAAAAATCACCAAAATTTTATATAAACTATATAAAATCCTTATAAAATTGAATATTTTTTAAAAAATATCGCCAAACATTTTATAATTGGCATATGAAGGATTAGTAAGATTCGCCAAGGTTTCTACATTTTAAAATAAATTTTCATCCTTAAAATCATCCCTGGTCAAGAGGATAGAAAAACTGGTAGAATTACAATAGACTAGGGAGTAGCTACTTGAAAGATCTCAGGACCATCAACAGAAGATAAAACAGGCCTTTGACAAGAAGGTAAGCAAGGTAGATTTTCCGCTGGGATATCTAGTGCTCAAGTGGGATGCACCCAAGCTAGAAAAAAGCAAACATGGTAAATTCGAATCCTTATGGATTGGTCCTTTCAAGATTTCTGAGGTATTTTCAAATAACACTTATAAATTGCAGAACTTGGGGGATTTCGAAGTTTTGGGTGGCCCTGTAAATGGGCACTTTCTAAAACAATATTTTGATTAAGCCACGATTGGATTTACGTTCATTGTAAATATTTATTTTTCTTTTATTTTTGAATGAATAAGTGACCCCATGACCCAAAATCTAAGGCATTGAAACTACTTGTTCTTGGCAGCTCACAGGGAGCATGCCATCCCCTGTGGAACCAATGTTATCACATGAAGTGGTCAACGGTCGCATGTAATTGTTGTTAATACCTGAGTTTGCACCCCTGCTCCATCTCTCTCTCTCCTTGAATACCAAGCCCTAGAAATTTTCCCTTCTGCCTGATAAAGTTGATTTCCCTTTTTTAATGACCTAGTTTCCCTTGGTGTCTTGCTTGAATGAGTCTTAACCCAAAGTTTTTCTAATTTTATCAAAGGATAAAAACTTATCATGATTTAGGTTCAGAGTACTGGTCATCTTGTTTTCTCGATATCACAAAAAGTCATCCAAGTCCTTTCTTGATATAGGTGACAACCATGAGCACAAAGAACAACTTTCAAAGGCAATCTATTTTGGGCTAAAATGAAAACAACAGGCTCATTCATTTTTCAACGGTGGAGATCCTAGGAGCATTTCAGATCAACAGATATCATGCATTTAGAATGTCAAAGTTACGCGAGGTTTAACGACCAGGTGGAAGCCCCAGAGTTGCAGATCAAGTGACGCACATCCTCCAGAGTGGATGGTCAAGATTTACTTCGGGAGTTTTGGATTTGGGAGTTTTGGCTTCCCCACTCCCATTTTACTTCAGAGTAATTTCTCCCAAAGTCAACAGGTCTCCGTCGCGTGACCTCCTCAGAACAACAGTCATGATTTACTTTGGGACTTCAAGACTTCCCCTCTTGTTTTTCTTTGGAGTACTTTCTCCTGGAGTTGCATATCAAGTGCCACACATCCTCTAGAGAAGACGGTCAAGATTCACTTTGGGGGTTCAATATTCAGGAGTTTTGGCTTCTCCACTTCTGATTTCCTCTAGAGTACTTTTCTCCCAGAGTCCACAGATCTCTTGCTACATGTCAATGCCATCAACGACCAGGGTTTCAACTTCGTATCTCTTTGGCGCTGTGAATGACTCCTCGTCAATGAATCCTCCATTCCCTTTCTCCATGAGTGCATGTATCTTTTCCGTGTGTCCCTCCAGATCTAATGGTGGTAGTTTACTTCGGGACTTCGGGCTTTGGGAGTTTGAGCCTCTCCACTCCCGATTTCCTCCGAAGTACTTTTCTCCCGAAGTTCACAAATCTCTATCGCGTGCCCTCCTCAAATCGATGGTCGCGGTTCGTTTCCAAGATTCAACATCCAACCTCCATGTCACCTAGGATATCATCCTTTGGGAAGTGTTCTTGATCAAATGCCAAAATTAGCGCCATCTCCATGCATGGTTTTAATGGATCATAGAATTTGTGGGCAGATAAACTTTAGCGGTGGTGCTAAATCTAGTAGTTGTTCTCAGATCATAGATTGCGACCAGATCAATGACCATGCTTCACTACGAGGATGTAACATGCTCAAATGATATAATTATTGAGTGGTCCTGAAATCGAAACCGTGGTATAATGAAAGAGCTGTGTCGAAGAAGGTGGTGAATTGCGGGATCAAAAGTGGTGTGGGTCCAAACTGCCTTCGATGGCCTCGCAATCACATGATTATATAACATCAAAAACGAGAGAAACACGTGGCCACCCCCTATGCATTAAGCCTCATTGCGATCTCGAGGAAAAAATAAGTTAATGAAAAAGGAGTGGTGGTTGAAAACTCGACTCACTCTGTAAATAGAAAGCATGGAGGGTCTCATCGTGGAGACAAAATTGTTAACCCGAGGTACCACGATGGACGATTTTTTCTACAGGCCCATGTTGATCTGAGCTTGCACCTGACATAAGTATACATGCACAGTCTAACAGAAGGATGCACAGATGAAGAGCCTTGGACGAGATGGTCAGATGACTCTCCAAATGGTTGTCCACTAATTTGAGTTAAAATAGATCTTGATAGATAAAATCCCATGATGCAAAGTAGCTTATTAAAAGAGAAAGAACAAAACTCAATGCAAAGTCCTACTTCTTTTAAGAGAAAGAACCGAGGCTATGTCCTAATGAAACTACTAATTAAATGAATTCTGAACATAGAAACAAGGTGGGTATTTACTTATTGAATTCCTCCCCGATGAAGATTGAACGTGTTATGCACCCTAACGAATAAATATAGAAACAAGGTCAGTTTAAGAATTTGTTATGGTCGATGGTTGAGTAGAGCTCCCTATTTTTTAATATTTTGATACCAGAGTTGTTCTCTAGTTACGTATGAGACCTTAGACTTTATCATTAATACAATTCATCTTCTTTCATCATCTTGTTAACTCTTGTTCTGAAACACTCGTGCATGGATGATCCAGATTAGGGTTGTAGTCGTAAGGTAATGGAGGTTTGATTATAATGTTGTTGTGATCTATTTTAGTATTTTATTTCATTGTCTTGTTTCCTCTTATCATGAAATTCTCATGCATGGATGATCCAGACGAGTTGTTTTGGTTGTATTGTAATGTAGGTTTGATTATAATACTACTATGATATATTTCAGTATCTTAAACTTAGGTGCAAGAGTGCTCTTGTGCCTGATTTTTTCTGCACCAAGCTGCTTGAAGGTTGGATACTCATGGCAGACTTGTCCACTTTCCTCACTAATTCTTTCTCCTCCTCACCTTTACCCTTAAACCACTGACTGAAGTTAATGAGAGCCTCATTTTACTATGCATTTCTAGCCCAGTTTTATGTGTTTAAACATTCTTATGCTGAGCTTCGTCCATTTGACCTCCACTCATAGACCTACCTCCACAAACATTTTGATGGGTACTGGGCTTATCCTCCTGCAATCTAAGGGTGACTCTTAGTGATAACAATATGAGCTTGGCCAGTTCCAATAATTTTTTCTTCATGCTTTAACCATTTTTTTGGAAGCTATATCAAGATCTGTATATATATCATATGATGGAATATTAGGAAATAAAGTCTTGATTTTCCATAATAAATGAAAATAATATATTAACTTATAGACAATAGTTTTACCTTTCAAAACACCATCCATAACTTGAAATTTAGTTATATCGTCCCTTTCTTCTATTAACATATCTTCGTATGCTTCATGCTGAATAAAATTTCTACTTTTATACCAACATGAAGGTAGTGCCATTTCAACTAATTCCTTGTATATTTTCGTGAAGGTTTCAGTACTTCTTTGAATTGAACTACATTTAAATTGAGAATGTTGAACTAGATTATTATTTTTTAATAACTTTGTAGCATCCACAATTATAGAAGTACGAACATTGAAACCCAAATCCTTTAAACGATTTCAAGTCTCAGATTAAAGGTTTTTGGGAAGAGATAACATTTTTGTAATAGACTCAACATTGATATAGAATATAATGGACCCATTTTCAGATACCACAGGGCCTATTGTTAGAAATATAGGTTTGGGGAATTATGAATTCAACCAATTTCGACTCCCAAATATGTAAATAACCATGGAAATCCATAAATATATCACTGGTTAACTTACTTAACTCATAAGGACCAAACTGTGACAGGACAGTTTCAAAAATTTCACAATCACAGTCAATCATAACTTTTTCATCAGAGGCTAATGGTTGACCATATTTAATACCTTTCTCCATATATCCTTATTTTAAACGATAATAATAGATTTTAGATAAGTAAATGAGAATACTACCCAAATTTATTTGTCGATGGATAATTTGATTGTTTTAGCTAGAGTCTAGTGTACTCGTAACAAAGTTTACTATGTGCATTTACCTTCAGGGTTTATTGTTTTAATTTTTTTTTTTTAAATATTTGAATTACATCAACGCGGTTCCTTTTTTATTTGGCTTATATCATGGTGGATAGTGCCATCCATTCACGCATTCCGGGGGAGAGATAAAGTGGTTTGATAATACCACCCTTGCATACCAAAATAAATAAAGATATGACATGTTATCAACCATTAATACAATGGTTTATTATTGAGGCCTCTGGCCGATTTTTATCCATCAAGCACTTTCACCAGCTGAAATAAATTAAGACCGTCGATATTGGATCTATATTTTTGGTATGATCCTATATATTGAATTTTCATATCAAACCCTATTTTTTATCTGTTGCGTGTACAAAATTATGGAAAAAATATGCAGTATACATGGTATTGAACCTAAAGTTAGGACTGGATGATATGGAAAAATTGATGTGAATTGAACACAAAGAGAGTCATTGCAAACCATTTCATATTCAACAAACAACTACATGATCTATATTCTCTATCTACATCAGCAACGGGGATACATACTGAATACATTATCGGTTTGATCCCTCCTTGGATGCATACTTGGTCTCAATCTCTCCTTATACGGGTCTACTCCTCTGTGCAATATCCTTAATGGCAAGTGGGGTCGATCCAATTCAATTATCAACAGGTTGATCCTCTATGCAATATCCATACTGGAAGGTGGGGTAGATCAATGCAGTAGTCAGTGGGTTTGGATTGGGTTTATTTGGCCAGGGGTTTGGTGCCATAGCATGTTTTTTTTTATCTTTGAGGTTTGTTTTTTTATTTTTTTATTTTTATTTTTATTTGTTTTATTTTTTGTTTATTTTTTAATTTTTTATTTGTTTGTAATATAGTTTATATTTAAATTTATAAATAATATGTGTTATATAGTTATATATAACCTCCTTAACCCCTAAACCCAAACCCCCCTAACCCATTATAGCCACTAAATACTCTAACCCATAAACCCCCTAACCCATTAATCCCTAACTCCTAACCCCTGACCCTAAACCATTTCCACCAAAACATATTTTCTATGTTAAATTGTGTAATAGTTGCCATATGACACTTGCATCTCAAAGATTTCTTTTAGGGATTAGGTAGTGGTTTTGGATCATGGACATGGTTACTATGGTGGATGAGGGTGGAGGGTTAGAAAGTTACCAAGGTTAATGTGTGGAGGGTTAGAACGTTGTGGTAGATTATCAATATTTGCTAATAATTAAAATCAATTAGCACATGCTCAAAAATGGGTTAGGAGGTTATAGGTTGGTGAGTTATGAGAGGAATCAAGGTCAATGAATTCTAACCAACCAATGACACATATAAGAATATGGCATAAAACTTAACAACAAACAATTAACCCATATAAGAAAATACTTTAAAGAGAAAGAATCATAGAAAATATATAATCACACACACTGACCTACATTTCAACAATTCAATATCATTGATCATCTTCTTCGTCCAACTCGAATTATGTATCATCCATTTCAGAATTGATTTTGAAATGATTTTTCATAGAAACATCATCAATTTCATTTTTGAACATTTCATCGTCGATTTGATCACTGAGAAAATTGTCATCTACATCTATCTCAACTTCTTCGTCTTCTTTCTCTAATGCATCTACTTTCTCCTCTACATCCTCTTCTTCTTCAATACCATCTTCTTCAGCTACATTATACTTTACAATCCTTCCTCTTGCATCATATCTAAGAACATATGACCATCCCACTTTACCTTGAACATATGAGTAAAAGACTTGCTCACATTGGCTTGGAAGAACATAAAGCTCAATACCTAGCTCAAGCATCCTTATATTAACCATTGCAAATCCATTCTCATGCTCAATAATAGTTCTTTTAGGATCATGTTCATTCAGTCGTAACATGTACCATTTGACCTCGAATAGGACTAATTTAATGATTTTAAAGTCACATTCAAGTATGTCATTCAAATAGACATAGTATCTATTTTTAGATACCTCTAGATTCCCATGAATTCTAGAGGAAACATTAGTGACCTAAAATACTGTAGTTATGCCACAATCAAAGGTTATTTTCTTGTCATACAATTTTGTGATGTGAAATTTACGGCCATTGCACCACATAGCCTTGTGGCATTTCAACTGCATTATTCCCAACACATAAAAAATGAATTGTCAATTAATTAACATATTTAGAATAAGTAAATATTTTAAGAAAATATCAGACAAAATACCTTAATATAATGGAAAATAAGTAAAAAATGTGGGTGAATATACTTGCGTGTTTATCATTTAAACCATATGCTAAATCAATTTCCCTCTGTGTAATATTGGTATCTTGATTACGATGAGCCTCTTTAGCCAATGTAGTGACCCCTTCCTATGATAACCTACCATAACATTGTATACATCATTCTATCCATACCTTCATCCAATAAATATTGTTTGAAATGTATAAATGTAGTGCATCCCACTCTCGACCAACTATATGAAAAAATATGAATTCATCAATAATTAGGTATCATACCAAAGATTAATAATTGATGGAAGATTAAAAATTAAATAGGCACAATATAGATAAAAATGAATAAAAAAAAGTATTGTAGATCTACAATCTAATTACCTTTCTTTTCCCTCATTATATCTCTCCCCAATAGGACCTCCCCTTCATATTTGTTTATGGAATTGACATCCCAATGAGAGGAACTTTCATATTTGATTCTAATTTAGGAAGATATTGACTAATATACACCAAGGATTGATATACCATATAGTCCTCCATCATAGAATCCTCAAGACATGCTCTTTGTTTAACAAAGGATTTCAATTATTTCAAATGTCTCTCCACCATCCACATTGACCCTATGTGTACAGGTCCATAAATATTAATCTCCTCAACTTGGTGTATCAAGTAGTGTTCTTGTGCATTGAAAAATGTGGGAGGTAGGTACTTTTTCATTTCACACATTAGGAGAGGAAGTTATCTCCTCCATTACCTTATATCTTCTTTATGGAATTCTTTATATGACAACCGTCTACACACGATGTAAGAAAATCACAAGTTTAAGTATATACATTGCAATTAAAACACATGTGAACAAGTTCTGCAACAAATATTTTTCAAAGAAATTGTTACTTACCTCATGTATTTGCCAAGATCATATATGACTTGTTTTATGTTGTGGTCAAAGTTGTCTGGAAGAGATAGAGGTAGAACATACTGTGACCAAAAGGTAAACAAAAAAATATAAAAAATATGTATACCAATATAGAAATATAACAAAATAATTACCTTCATGAAGGTATGCCAATCATGATTTTGTACCCTGCCAAATTCACCTTTCTTCATTAAGATATTATTTATGTTTGAAGAAAATCCCACGGGGAATTTAATTTTCCTAATGACCTCTTTTACAACAACTTTTTTTTCTCTGTAAATAACCATCTAATATTATCTCGATGTCCATCATTATTTTAATTAATCACATTTTTCATTGCATGATTGGCTTCTTGAATGTCACTACAAATGTGTCCATTTTTTTTTTGTCATTCCTTCCATCTAATATTCTCCATAATGTTTCTATTAAATTATTCTTGGTATGAATTGTATCAAACAAATGATCTATTTGTAGGTTCTCATAGTAGGGGCAACCTGTTGAATTGTATAGGGTATGTTTTCATTCCTCTTGGAAACTCATTAATGCCTTGACGAGATTTATGAAAAAAATGAGATTACGACAATAATTGTTAGATACAATAAACAAAACTCAATACAAATTATTAAAATTGTAAGAAAATAATATATATGATACATAGACTAATTGCTTACCTTGACAATTTTTATTATATTCCAACTTCCATAGGTGAGGTGTCATTCTTCATGGTTTTATTCTAGTCTCTTCTTTTAAATTGAAAAGATGTTTTTTTTGTAGTTCGATACCTATGGTTCGTAGGGTGGAAGTGCCTATACTCATCAAACACCTCCTTTCCTAAACTTCTTGAATGACGATATTTCATCCAAGGACCACATATTGGACATCCAAATTGACCCTTTGTTTGTAGGCCTACTATATATGTATTCATGTCAGTATTAACTATATAACAAGGAATTATTTAAAAAACATGCATGATATTTTATTATTAGAGTGTAGTAGTACATTACAGACCAAAAAAATGTTTTAGCCTTGGCACATCATGAATTGTCCATGTACGTATTACATGGAATTGAAATTGTTTTTTCCCTATTGGTCTAGAGATGTCGTACATAGTAATATCAACCCATTATGTTAGTATCTCATCAATAAGAGGCTCAATATATACATTCATATATTTAACTTGGTACTTGATTGAAAATACACATCATTATTACTTTGTATACATGTATATATAATAAATTATGAACAAAGAAGACAAATGAAATGTTGTGTTCAAAAAAATATTGTGAAAAAATACCTATAACAATCATTGCCAACATTTTGTGCTCCCTCTTCATTGGCATCAAAGGAGGAAGTTATTGTTTATAAAAACAAATAGGCCACACTAAGTAAATAGACCCGATCTCTCCAAATGGATTGACACTGTCAACTGCCAATGAAAGCCTAATATTATGATCTTCTTCTTTAAAAATTGGCCATCTTTATTTGATGTTCCTAAATGTAGAACCATCTGTAGGAATTATAAGAACACCATATTCAATTATGTTCTATAAATGGTAATCCATAAATTTTTCTATGCTTTGGCACCTAAGAAGTCATTGCAAATGTGGAATTATGGGAATATGACGAAGAATCTTGCAAGACACATGTTGTGTTACTTGATTGGTTCGATATCTATTGATTTAACATTGTGTACATTTCGTTTCCAATGCACATTGTCTATAATATATAATGTGATCATTAGGACATGCATCAATATCTTGGTACTCCATTCCAGCATCTTTCATAATAGTAGATAATTCTCGGTATGTGTGAGGTAATGTATTTGATGATGGTAGGAGAAATTCACCTAACAATCTACATCACAAAATATAACTAGTTATTCTAAATAATATTAATATCAAATATTGCATCCTTAATTTACACATCAACTAATAGCACTAAGAATGGAGAAATAAAACAAAACTAGACCTGTTATGTATATGTGATGAATTATATTACATACCCTAGGATCTAGGTGAGACAAGTGTTTTAAAAACCATTCAATGCCTTCAAGTTCACCAATAAAAATATAGCAGAGAGAATATTTGTCCTTGATCCTTCATAAATGGGTTGTTGTGACTTTTCAATCAGATGTACATCATGAATATCATCAAAATTTCCATCCATTGGAGCAAAGGTGTCCTGGATCAATCTGTTTATACCATTATTCTCAATTGTAGCATTATCAGTGTCATATTATTCAATAGGACTAACTTAATCTCCAATTTTCTCTCCATCTTCCTTGGTTTGTACAACGAGATTTCTACTACTACTTGGCACATTCCCAATATCGCACTTAGGATGCCCTTATTTATAGTTACAATCAATCAAATGATATTAGTGTATGTAACGAATATACCTAATTGATTGAAAATTCATACCATTACTACTTTGTATATATGTATATATAGAAAATTATGAATGAACAAGACAAATGAAATGTTGCGTTCAAAAAACTATTGTGAACAAATACCTGGAACAATCATTGTCAACATTGTGTGATCCCTCTTCATTGACATCCAAAGAGGAAATTTATTGTTTATAACAAAAATTGGCCACACTAAGTAAATAGACTTGATCTCTCCAAATGGATTGACACCATCAGTTACCAATGAAATCTTAATATTACGATTTTCTTCTTTAAAAATTGGACATGTTTCTTCGATGTTCCTAAATGTGGAACCATATGCAGGAATTCGAAGAACATCATCTTCACTTATGTTATGTGGATGGTAATCCACAAATTTTGTTATGCTTTGGCACCTAAAAAGTTGTTACAAACATGGAATTATGAGAATATGACGAAGAACCTTGTGAGACACATGTTGTGTTACTTGATTGATCTGATATATGTTGATTTGACATTGTGTGAATTTTGTTTCCGATGAATATTTCCATAATATATAATATGATCATTAGGACATGAATTAATCGGTTGGTACTTCATTCCAATATCTTTCATAATGGTAGATAATTCTCAGTATGTGTGAGGTAAAGTATTTGATGATGGTAGGAGAAATTCACCTAACAATATACAATGCAAAATATAACTAGTTAATGTTGTTAGCACTAAGTAAATTTCCTAGGCTGAGGAAGAAACTCACAAAGGTAACCACAAAACCACTTTTGAACTGAAACTAGCCTTTCAGTTCAGAGTGGGATATCTCTTGTCACTTGGTCTCTAAAATATAAGTTTTCTTTTGAGGATAAGAGGATATATATTTGATTAAATGAAGGGGTTTTTAAGGTTTATTGGCAAGAAGGAAAGTAACCTTTTGGGAAATGGAATCAACTTATGAAAGAAATTGAAATCAGTGACTGGTAGGTGGACCTCTCAAGGAAGAAAAATCTAGGTAGGTAATGATCTTTCAGCTTTGTAATTTATTGTTATAGAATGGATGAAAGAGGAAAACACATAACAACAATCAGAGCACCATTAAAAGATGAATTTTAATGAGTTAAGAAGGAAAAATAGTGTTCAAATTTCTTGAATCTAAAGCATTGTTTTCATATGAATTTCAAACCATTTGATATCCAATTTAAACATATACGTATATACAGATGAAACATAAAGAAACAAGAAGTACATACATGAAAGGAACACAGACTTCAGGTCACCACCACTAGAATCTTTGGTATGAAAAATCCGTGTACATCTGCACTAGTATTTCATTCAAATTCATAAAATATGTACAATGTTTAAGACACAATGTCCTTTGTGCTTCTACCAACCCTTTGCACATTCAAAATGATCAAATATATAAGAAAACTAACTTCCTAGGATAAATAAGTAGAATTTTACTATTTTTCTATAATTCTGGATCTGATTACATCAAAACAAAACAACTTGTAAACTACTTGCTAAAAATAGAAAATTCTCCTTGACCATATTAATGGATACAATTATCTTTGACAAAAAGAGATCTCTAGAATATTTTCGAGTTTGAGGATGTTGTGAGTCATCAGGGACAACCAGAGACAAATATTGGAGTGATCTAAGCACTGACAAGGCTCCCTGTCATCTTTGCATAGAGAGATGCTGTAACACGTTGTGTCACTGCAACCTACAACAATTACGTAGCGATATTTACACATCGTGGTGGGTTTCTTCAGTAATCCTCATTTAGGAGGTGGCTGAAACATTTGTGGAGGCTCCAACTCACTTCTATATCATTTACTAATCATTACCCAATTTCCTTCAACCTCCTATGTGTTGGAGAAAATTCTATTTTCAACACACTAGTTCAGTGGGAGTTAACTCACTAGTTCTATTTTAGACTTTCTATTTTTACCATCACTATTATGCATGCATACATTCCTAGGAAAAGATAACTGCTTGATTTTTTTTCTTAATTATGGAATGCTTTTCCCTATATATGAGTGTATTCCACTCATTCATTGTATCATATTGATAATGATCTATGTATCAATCATCATCTCATTGGAGTAGTGTGAATATATTTTCTCTTTCCTCCATATTGATTCTCTCTTCCTTTTTTGATAAGATTTGTTTGTACTTGCTTTAGCTAGATCTCCTATGCAAGTTTCCATGAAAAAATGACACGGTATCAGAGCTATGTTGCTTTGAGCAAGCCAGACAAGGCAAAGAATAAGGAAAATCAGGGTTTCAACGAGCTAAATTCGTGGTTGTACCTTTCAGCCGTTATTCCTCCCAAAATATTACGTTTTTGAGGAAATAGACTATTAAGAAAGTAAATTGGCCCATTTTGGAAGTGGGTTTTCAACCGTTTGGCGGGATTCTTCATTGTTTTCTCAGAAAGTAAGCCACAAGATAGCCTCCTGAAACTGATACGAATTCGTGGTCGTACCTTTCAACAGTGATTGCTCCCCAAAATATTAAGTTTTTGAGGAAACGACCCGAGTGGAAAGTAAATCGATCCATTTTGAAAGTGGGTTTTCAACCATTTGGCGAGATCCCTCACTGTTTTCTCAGAAAGTAAGCCGCAAGATCATCTCTTGAGACTGGTACGAATTTTTTATTTCTTAATTTTTCACTTGCAGATTAAGAGTAAATTTTTAGGGGTTCTTAGAAACAATGGAAGATATGTATAGGAAAACTATTATGTAGTCAAACTTGGTGGTAATCCTCACACCATACAATTATTTGGATTGGAAGCCCAAGGCAACATTCCAACTCAAAAGAAAAATTCTGTATAATTTGACGATGGCGACATAAACATAACCTACATCAACGATTGAGAAGATGAGATGGGTGAACCATAAGAACAAGGCCACAAGACTACTTTTTGAGTTAATATCCATTGATTTATGGTTTCATGTTGTTGCATGCAAGACTCCAAATGAGATCTGGACCACCTTGGAAGGACTCTTTGGAAAGAAGGATGAGATGCGAGGTCATATGCTTGAGGTAGAGTTGAATACCTTAGACCCTAAAAGTTTTGATAATATACAAGATTTTTTTACTAAATTTAAATCTTTGTTATTGAGCTTGGGTGAATGTGGTTTTGATAAGTCTACACAAGAGAAACAACTTATTCTAACAATCTTGGCCAAGCTAGGACCAGAATACGTTGTATATGTCTCCAATTTCCATTCTGGCAGATGTCTTTTTGGAGCAAATTGGAAAATGCCTACGTTGGCTTAGTTCATTGAGTCTCTTACAAAAGAGTAGACAAAAATCATACAGATGGGCCTCATGAAAGATCCCAAAGCACATGCACTCACCATGCATGATGGAAAATGGTCATCCAAACAGAATGGGAAGGAGGGATATTCCAAACCCTTTAATGATTCTTCAGGTTCCAAAGACTCTTCAGAGTCCAAGAAAAAGAAGAAAGGAAAGTAGTGCACTTACTACAATAAACCAAATCATGAAGAGTCTACATGCATGAAGAAACAGATCGATCTTATGGCACAGGCACTTTAGCAGAACAACCTTGGAAACTTCATTTCAGAGGGAGTCAAGAAGCGGAAGGAAGAAGATCCTGCTCCTAAGAAAGCTAATCATCATGCTCTGGTTGTAATTAATTACTCATATGATTCATGGATTATAGATTCTGGTGCATCCCATCATATGGAAGCGAAAGAGGAAGTTTTCTCTTCCTTGAGTCCATGCTCAAGACCCCTTATTGTCATGGGGGATGATACTACAGTAGCAGTAGCAGGAGAAGGGAGAGTGGAAGTCCATAATGCCAGTTTTGAGAATGTTTTACATGTTCCAAAGATTTCTATGAATCTGATCTTAGTTTATCAGATCACTTAGAAAGGTAAAAAGGTTGAATTTACATTAGATTCAGTTTCAGTAATTGACATGCATGACAATTCCATCATTGCAATTGGTGAGGTGGATCACAAGTCAAGGTTGCATAAATTCACTAAGTTTTCTAACGATGACTCCTCTATTCTACTTACACATAAGGAGAGTACCTTGCATGCATCTCCAGTGCAACATGCATATACTCTTGTTCTTCCATCAGTTTCAGACATCAGAGATGATTCCATACACTCAGATTTTGTACATGGAAATAAGCAGGTAGTACAACCAGATAAGAAGCCAACACCGAAGCTTCAACAGATGCCCAACAAGGCACATACCACACTTCAGGAAGCAGGCAACCTTGCAGGGAATCCATTGGATTCGAGGATGACTCAATCTGAGCATGAGGAGCCTTCTCATGTACTTTCAGCTTTAGAACCTGTGATGCCCATGCATTGCTATATGGTTCAATCTAATGATCCACATAACTACAATAGGATTGTGGGAAATCCATTATGGAAAGTAGCCATGTAGAAGGAGTATGACTCACTCCTATAGAACCAGACTTGGAATCTAGTTCCACATCCACCAGAAAGGAATATTTTTAGGTGTCGATGGGTGCACAGGATCAAGAAGTACAAGGCCCTATAGGTTGCCAAAGGATTTCATCAGATCCATAAATATTTCTACATCTTCATGAATACTTTCAATGATCAAAAGTTTCAGACTTTGTGGGATCGTCTTGCAGTGAAGAACACAGTTGTCTAGCAGCTGTTATTTGCTTCTTTTGATACATTATCTTTTGAGGGGGGGTTTTGTTCCCACATGGTTTTCCCTCTTTCCTCACTTTTATTTAGTGTTCATTAGTTGCATTTTACATGAGTACCAAAAATGGCCTAGTAGTTGAGACTCATTTTTTACTCCATAGTGATGTTCAAGGGGGGTGTTGGAGAAATTTATATTTTCGACACACTAGTTCAGTGGGAGTTAACTGACTAGTTCTATTTTAGACTTTCTATTTTTACCATCACTATTATGCATGCATGCATTCCTAAGCAAAGCTAACTTCTTGATTTCTTTTCTTAACTATGGAATGTTTTTCCCTATATATGAGTGTATTCCACTCATTCATTGTATCATATTTATCATGATCTATGTATCAATCATCAGCTCATTGGAGTAGTGTGAATATATTTTCTCATTCTTCCATATTGAATCTCTCTTCCTTTCTTGATAAGATTTGTTTGTACTTTCTTTAGCTAGATATCTTGTGCAGATTTCCATGAAACACTGACGCTATGTACTTACAACTCTTTCTTAGCATGAGATCTCTACGCAAGTTCTGTACAATGCATTTTTCTAGTCAAAATTCAAAACTGGTCATTTGTGGTTCCTCAAAAAGAAAAATTGTGAAGATATGAAACCTATAAATCAACCACCTCTACAAGTAGGTCCAAATTCCCTCTAGATTCAAAATCAACCTTCATCCTTAGTTTGAGAGACCTATTTTTCTTTCTTAATGACATTTTTTTCCTTTTCAGGTTACCCACTTGTCTAAACAACAATGCATTCCTTCTCAGATTTGACTGGGCATTTGTGAGGGATGCATACGAATTGTTGATGGATGGTCCACACTCCTTAAAGTGTCTTTGAAAAATTATTTCTGATGCTCTTTTACTCTCCCTGAGCCGAATGGTTAGGTCTTGAGCCTCCATGAGTTTCTTATTTAACCACTTGATAGTTTTCTCACTCTCTCCAGGTGAAGTATAAATCTTCTCAACTGGTGCAGGCTGGCCCTCTACTTGTGTTTCCTCTACAAGATTGTAATCATATGTTATCTTTCTAGCTAAGGATCTTGTTAAGGGGGGTGTAGGTTTAATCAAATCCACAGTCTTGGGAATTTCCTTTCTTTCCTTCTATTTAGAAGCATCTGGAACCTTTAAGGTTGATTCCTTCTTTGAACCTATTGCATCTTTTGGAGTTTTAATATTAAAAACTCTATCAGCCAATTTTATTTTCATTTCCCTCTTATTATGAAAAATATGAGCTATGACATGCTGAGATTCCTTAAGTTGATCTTGTATCTCCTTGATTACTTGGTCTTTTTCTTCTGGCTACACCTAATCTTCATCCATTCCTTGAGATGAATGATCAACAGACCATGTATGCAAGGGAGTTACAAGAAATCTCTTGGCAGCTAACCTTGTGATTAGGCTACTAGCTCTTGGTGTTTCCTCCACCTCATCAACAAAGTGTAGCGTTCCACCCTTCTTCTTATTTGGTTGGCTTGGTGAAGAATCATCAATCTCCTTTCCTTTTCCCATGCCCTGTTCTGTAGACCCTTTTTCTTTCCTACTTGAGACTCAAGAGGCCACTTTATCAGTAGATGAGGGGGTGTCTCCTTTTGGATATAAAGGAATGTTATCTAAGATCAAGAAAGAATACCGGTCTCTATTTGATTTCTTTAGTTTTTCCACCACTAGCAAGTTAACCAAGGATAAATGAAACAAATTGGACTTAAGCTGATCAACCCTAGCTTGTACCCTGTCTTCCATTTTTCCTAAAATTATGTATAGGTAGAAAAGAAAATTCAAAGGGTTCTTCCCTATGAAATGCATCAAAAGCCTTATGTGATAAATGTATACCCTATCAATTCTTCCCTCACAAGTGAAATATCGTTGGATCACTCTTAACAACTTTTCATAATGCTCTAGTGTGCATTCTCTTGGAATAATGGTGCCAAAACTATGCTTTTTGTACTTAGGTTTCAGGAAATCAGTATAGAAAAATGGATCAAGAGGCATACCTTTAAACCACTTCTCCCCCTGGAATGGAATCTCAGTCGCAGCAGCGACTGTGTCCCTTGATACCTGGAAGGTGATACTTGCAATTCTTGTTTGAACTCCATTGAAATTGAGGTCGAACTCCTTTGTCACCTACGCATTATAGCCTTGAATATTCTTAGAGAACCTTATGCATCCAACTTACTCAAATGAAACCCTAAATGCAGGATCAAAATTTACCATCTCCAAGCTCTATGGGTCACATCTCAACACACTGCTTCCTTTGTTGTATTTCTTCTTCTCTCGAGTTTCCATGCTACAGATGTAGGATAAAATAGAGACTGGTAAATATAGAGAGGTTCAAAGGATAGAAACTTATACAGGGTACTTTACACAACGAATGATAGGGTTAGTGTTTGTTCAAATGTGTTAATGGACTCAACAAAATGATGATAAATTCTTTGGATCTGATGTATGTAGGCACAACCTATTTGAAAAACACAAAACAAAACTCTTAAATCTTTGCGCAGCAAAATTTGGGGAGACAGAGGATGCATAGCGTGCAATTTCTGTGTGAAGTTTGTGTAGCAAGAAAATAGGGTTTGTGTAGTGAGTGGAAAATGTTGAATTTGTTGTAGGCAATGCATCTGATAGAAGGAAGAGGGTTATTTTGCAATGAAAATGGGAGGGAGAGACATGCATATTCCAAGAAAGAACGTTTTGAAGTAATATTAGACCATTTTAGGGTGATATGATAGCTTGGGTAGTGCCAAGGAGTTTGCATAGCATGCTTGTGCAATGTGTGTACTTTTTCTGCAGACCAAGTACAAAACCATTTTGGAAGATAGCAAAATGTGCCATAAAAACCTTTGATGACTCTTTTCTTTCATAATATGTCATAATGTGCCATGACATCCACAAAAAACCATTCCACCTATACTTATGACTTGACTCTTTTTGACATTCCATTTGATGGTTTATAGCAATAATGACCCCTAGACCTTGAAACAACTCATGAGACACAACTCCTAGAAGACACACACACTCAATGAATCAATTAGGAATTCAATGGTCTTCCCAAAACAAAATCATGACTTTCCAAACTCTAGACAAACCTCTAAATCTACCCTGAAAATAATGATACTAACATTTGGCTCCAATGGGGATGTTATCTTCCATGTGAGGTAGGAAATAACAACAGATCAGGTGTCTTATCCATTTGGATTTATTTTGACTCAAAAAGAATCTAAAAATGAAAAAAAATAAACTAACTGACAAAACCTTTTTTCAAACTTGACACCACTAGCTAAACTCAACAAAACCTTAGGGCCTTCGCTTCGGGCTTCAATTTCTGTTGAATGATGACTTCAACTTCTCTATCTGAAAAATAAAATGGTTATTTACAATGAGATGGAAAGATCAAAATGTTTTAAGTAAAGTATTGTTTGAGAAACCTACCATTCATAGGTCCTCCACCAATGAGATCTCCATTGAGCTCTTGCAGCAAATAAGCATTGGTTCCGTGATAAGAAACAATTCTGAATGGTCCCAGCTAGAGGTAATCAAACTTTCCATGCTTCCCCTTGTCTTCATTTCTTGCATCCCATTTCATCACGATATCATCTACCTTGAAATCATCAAATTTTGTATGTTTATCAAACATATTTTTCATTTTATCCTGATGTAGTTGTGTGTTGTTGTACACTTCTTCTCTTATTTTTTGTACATGAATCAGTTGATTGATCCTCCTTTGAGCATCATTTGGTTCAACTTCCTATTCTTGCAACAATTTCATAACTGGCAGCCCTAATGAGGTAGGGAAAACTGCATATGTTCCATATACAATCTGGAAAGGTGATGTAGAAATAGACCTCTTGGTAGTGATCCTATCAGCATGTTGGTTTTAGTATCTCTCTTCTATTAGTCTTGAGCATTATTTATGGGGTATTCTTCTTCTAATTTACTGTAAAGAATTGAACTTGGTTCAGGTTTAGTAATCTTCCCAAAAAAATCCCTTTAATACTATCGACCCCTTTGGTAAACCAGAAGGCAACGTAGTACACAGAATGTACTGTGCAATCTCACCCGAGACAACACTATGGGTGGATGCAATTCTCAGGTGTTTGCAACCTGAGACTGAGTGAGATCTAAGGTTGTTTGCTGTAAAGTTTATTCATTCAATCCAACATCTAGTTATAACATTCATTGTATGCATGCATGTGGAATACCAGATCTACTTAGTTGCTTCATTGATCTAACATTCATCAATTAATCAGACATAAAGATGAATACATTCATTCACACATCCACAAATATCTGACTCTCGATCTTTTATTATAGTTTAGAAATATATCATGACGTGCATGGTTACAATCTTAGTTCTCCCTCCTTCCGACAGGCTCCTCGATCCCTGTGAGGATGACTAGATCACACCAGGCTCCTCAGCCTGTGATCTAACCCTCAGGATCCATTCGACCACTCCTTCCCTAGCTCACAAGCTTAATGACTCATACAATTCTACAAATCTCTCTCTGTTTGTATCTCTGTGTGTGTCCTCTCTATCCACCTTTCCTCTCTACTCTCGCCTATGTACTACTTATTTATATCCTTGGCTCACCAGCCATTACAATGCATTACAAAAACCCTAACCCTACTGTCGTTAGGTATTCCTTTCATGCGCACTTCGTCTGCTTCTCTTACATGTGTTGCTTTTCCTTCTAGCTATCTTTTGCATGCTTTTCCTCCAAAAATATCTTTTCTTCATGGCTACTCCTACATCCAACAGGTCCCCAACACTGACATGTGGCTCATCCTGAGCCACCTAAACCTTGTGTGCTTGGTCAATCTCTCCTGCAAGAGCCTGGAACTTCTTTGTGAGTTCCTTTTCTTGCATTTTAGCCTGTTGAGTCTTCTCCCTGAGTGCGTCCAATAATTTCACTGCAATCTCGTCACTGATCATCTCTGCGCACTCCACCTGATTTTGTGCCATGTTCTTATTTGTGTATTTTGTCTGTGCAATAACCTCTGATGCCCACTCTTGGAGCGATTCCATTTGAGCTTGGAGCTCCTTCTTCCGTGTCTGCGTGGCTATGAGTTATGCCTACAACTTATTCATATCTTCTGCTCCTTTGACGTTCTCAATGATCGACATTATCTTCTACCTTTTCTTGAGGTCCTGGATAATTGCGCTTATCCTTTCTTCTTCCTGGTCCCACTACTGGACCTGTTGATCCGCATCATCCTTTGTGTTTGTGTATTCTGGTCACATTATGTGCACCTTATCTTTCTTGTGTGCACCCCACATTTGTATGAATGACCTCTTGGTATGGCCTTGCTCCTGCTAAGTAGAACTTGATGTGGTTCCCTGTGTTCTCTCAGTCTATTTCTCATGTTCCTGTGGTTCCTGGGTGTTGTTGTTATTCCCTTCCTGAATGCCTTTCTTGGACGCACCCCCTTTCTTCTATTGCACCTAGCTCTGACCTATCCTTGGCTTCTTGGGCACTATTTTGTCTTTTGTAGGTGTCAGTTCCTTCCCTGCCTCCACCTCCGTATCTGCAGGCATTTCTTGATTCAGGACTAGAATCCTCTAGTCCTCGTTCCAATCCCTGATGGCCATTTCTATATCCTCTTCCTTGATGTCGTAGCCATTGGTTGTCAAGATCCTTCCATGCTTGTATCCACATTGTATTCCTATTCGCTTTGAAGTTGGCTACGCCCTGATACTGTGCAACCACTTCTAGTGTAATCCACCAAGTCTTGGTGATGCTTTCGTGCAGGTCGTTATAATATTCTTCAAATATGGTTGCATTCTCTTTTTTGTTCTTAGGGTCTCGAGTGAACCCCAATGATAGGTATCACGTTGTGTGACAAGGATTGGGTCTTGCGACAAAGAATGAATACTTATGCTCCTTTCATCCGACCAAGGCAATCAGGATGAGTAGCCATGAATAGTGAAATTTTGTCCCTAGGTCTTGCACGTCCTGGAATTCTTCCAGGAAGAGATTCAACAAATACGGGGCCCAGCTGAGTGTGGTTCCCTCCGCACACTGTGTTGTAGTTGTGATGACCTCGATAGGGAATTCCTCCTTGCGGCATTTCCTGAGTAGCTTGCATGCCATGATTTTTGTGGCCATCCTTGTGGTTGCATCACTAATGCGCTTAATTATGATTCCACATGAGCCCCTTTTTGTACCATACTTCTTCCTCATTTCCTCGACCAGTTCCTTCTCCTTTGTCTTGTCATAAAGGAACTGCATGGGTGTATCCCCCTGTGTTCACATCCCTATGATGTATGCAATGAGATCCATGTCTATTGATACAATCTGTTCCAGCCATAGGTATCCTCCATGGGTGACTTCCATTAGTTGATTGACACAATTGTTTCTGTCTTGGCCCCTCCCAAAGTGGAGGATGTCTAACATCCCTTGAATCCTGGTTTTGGCCAGTCCTACTGCCAACTGGCTTGTTTGGTTAATTGGTTCGCCAAAGGGTCCTATACCCATAGTTACCAGGTAAAATTTCTTGGCAAACTTTGGGAACTTATTTTTGTTATACACATTATGGTCTGAGTACTGCAATTTTTCCATGTGGCCTAACATGTTTCCCTCAATACGCACGCCATCTGGAATGTGTGGAAATACTATGGTTGTGGCGGACTTCTTGCGCAATGATCTTGGTACTTGATGTTTTCCTTTCCGCTATGGTGGATGAAACAAGGTTACAGCCTCCATTGTTTTGTCTTCTGCATACTCCTTTGCCTAGCCAGTGACATCTTCCACTACACCCTCCTTCGACTGTTTCGACGTGGTTGTGTGTGACCTTTTTGACGCAGTCATTTCTGCCTATTTTGGGACCATCCCATTGACTCTCGGGGCTTCTTCAAGGTTTCTGGGGTGCAAATGATTGCCTCCGTCCTCAGCCTATTAGCCATGTTCCCCTTCCAACCCATCAATGTCCATGCCCACTGGTGTTGTCTCCTGGGTTTCCTCCACCACTGGTGTGGGGCTTCCTGGTGTCATATCGACCGAAGGGATTTCTTCCACGTTGACGACTTCTGGAGGCTGAGGTGGTGCTCTAACATTGCTTCGAGGTCATCTACAAGTCTGGCTCAACTCTCCCATTTTGGGTGGTTCCATGGTGGTGAAATGTTGTCTGTCAAGCTTCGTGGGCTATGTAACCTCTGTAATTTCTCTCTTTGTGTTGTATACTCTATTTCTCTATGATTTTCTCAATTTCACAATAACCCTTCCAATTCGAGCGTGCTTCCTTTATATAGAAATCGTGTGAAGCTTCTTGGAGACGTTACCAGAATTGTGTTTTAAATGAACTGGCGCTTCCTGCATACTTTCCATTGATTTCCCTTGCCTTCGCCAGTTGGCACGATTAATGCTACGTCATGTCCATCATTCTTGTCATTTAATTTTGGTAGCCTTCGTCCACTGGAGCTTAGTTGTCATACCCTCCATTTCACTATTTCTTCCTTTTAGTGACCGTTGTTCCTTTCTCTATCGTGCTAGCATTTCTGATTGCACGTGCTCATTCTCTTTTATGCACGCTATGCCTGTGTGTCTATATTTCGATGTCCGATGTGGTCACCCCTCTGTTGTTGTTTTTTTTCGTAATTGTTGGGAGGGTGAACTGTCCCTATACAACTTCAGTCAACTCCCATTGATCATCCCTCTAAATTTAGTTCCTCCTAAATCCTTCAACCATACAGCTCCCCCATCTATGAAATTATTTACTTCGTATGGTCCTAATCAATGCATTCTGAGTTTTCCTGGGTGCTGAAGAGATTTACTGTCATACACCATGACTAGGTCTCCTTCCTTGAAATTCTTCCTTTTGATATTTCTATCATGCCAATATTTGTCCATTTCTTTTTGTACTTTTTTATGAAACCCTACTAGAATCCTGTCTTCCTCCATGATCATCAACTGACTTAGCCTTTCCTATACTGTGCCTCATTTTTTCATGTTTGTAATTGCTACTATGCGCATACTAGGTACCAAAAATTCTAATGGCACCACTACTTCTTGTCCATACACCAATCTGAATGGTGTCTTTCCTATCAAATTTTTGCATGTGGTCTTGTACGCCCACAGTATTACTGGTATCTTCAAGTCCCAATCATCCCTATTAACGTTGCAGATCTTTGTGAGTGCATTATTGAGAATTTTGTTAAAGGCGTCCACTGTTCAATTTTCTTGAGGATGATATGGTGTACTCTTTTGATGATAAACTTCAAACTCCTCAGTCATAGATCTAATAGTGTTGTTAATGAAGTGAGTGCCTTAGACTTAGCTCCCTCCTAATCCGTTCTTCATGCATGAATGCATTCTCTTATTTTGGAATTTTGTAATCATCTCCCTCCATCTAAGATAGTCCATGATTTCATCTGCATTCTTATTTCCTTCTGCAGGGTGTCACAAGTATTTTTCTAATTTCCTTTGTTTTAAATTATTCTTGGTCTCTTCAGGTTTGATTCAGATTTCATCTTATCTAGAAGTTGTTACTTATATAATAGCTTCCACAAGAATTGTTACCAAATATTGTCAACATACTTCATCTTGTCATGTGTATTGCTTGACTTGTAGTCATCATAATAGTAATCCTTATCCTTTTATTCTTCCATAGATATTGTTTCCCTTGAACATATTTTCTTCTAAGAAATATATATACATGATATGTATATGAACTATGTAAACATGATATATACAAGAGATTTGAAGAATATTTTGACCTTGAATAGAAGAAGACGCTTTTTTTTTATCCTTCTTAACTTTTTTTGAGGGTTCCCTTTCTTCGACAACTGTTGCTTTGTCTATTTCCTTCCTTTTCTTTAACTGAGGACAATGGTTCCTAGAGTGACCATATTTTCGACAGTTGAAAAAATGTATCTTTGACATATCCTTTTCTTGATTTGGTTTCTTCCTTGAGCCAAACTTATTCTTATTCCTGAAATTCTTGAACTTTGTTGTGAAAGCTTGATCATTGTATTTCTTTTGGGATTTATATTTTGCGTTAATCCTTCATTCTTCTTGTGCACATCAAGTCAACATTTCTTCAAATGTGGGATACTCCTTTCTTGTGTTCATTCTTGTGGCAAATGCATCCCATGTCTTGGGAAGACCATTGAGTACTATATTTACCAATTCCTTCTCTCAAATGATTTCTTCAATAGCTTGTAGTTGTTCTCTTAGTTGAGAGATTCTCACAAGGTATGATGTTATGTTGTCATCATCATTAATTTTTATGTCACAGAGCTCATTCTTCAGACTCATTACTTGTCCAATGTTTTTGGCTGAGAAGAGGTTAGTTAGGGCATCGTACATCTTCTTAGATGAGTCAATATGAGAGATGTAGGGTATCAAGTGGTCTTTTACATATTCCACTATGATGTTCATGGCATTGATGTTATTGCCTTTGAACTTCTCCATAACTGCAATGTTCTGAGGCTCCTTCTCTTTTCCTTCTTCAAACTGTGGTACCATGATCTTTCCTTTCACGATATCCAACACTTTATTTTTTGCCAAGGATGAGATAAATCCTTGTATTCCATGCTCTAAAGTTAGAATCCCCTTCTAACTTGTTTTTTGACTTCATAGAGTAGGTCATGATTTATTTGACTTGCTCAACCTTTGACTTTGACCAAAAAATCAAACTTGATGTCTTAGCTTGCTGAGAGTACCAGGAGGTGCACTAGGTTAGGGTGCACTAGGGTATCCAAGAATTAGGTCAATCTCTTCACTTAAGGTGCCTCAACAAGAGGGTTAGGGTTTCAATGTTGAAGCAAAAACTTTGACTGCAACTGTAACTGAGAAAATACTCCCAATCTATTTTCCAACAGTTAGACTGTCTGAAGATAGTGTCGACCCATAACCTCACCCAACCATAGGCCGAAGCCACCCCCGAGCACCTGAACCTTGACAGAGAATAATTCTGGAAGAAAACGCTAGGCCTAATAGCCAATAAAGGTAGCGTATCACTCTCCAGAGTTAGCATACCAAGCAGAAATTACAAACCATAACCAAGAGAGAGTCCAAGACTGAAACCGAAAATACAAGTTGCAATAGCTGTAGTTGTAACTACTCTCCAGACTTGTGCATAACTAAATATTCGCAGTTGCGAGTTGTGTCTGTCCAAATGAGCTATGGCATTCTGTATTTATACTGCTCCTCCTTAGCTGTATGGGCTGAATTCTCATTCTGGAGGATAAAAACTCAATATTAAATATTTCCTTTAGCCTACTTGTCTTCTAGGGTTATGTCCAATTCTTTAGGGTTTCTTCTTGCTTCCCAAAATATTCTATTCTTTTTAGGGTTACACGTGGAGGTTAATACCTCCTGCAGCTACCATAATATCAACACATATTATGCTTATAGACTACGAGTAGATTTTTGGTATGTATGCAATGAAGATGTTATGATGATGGAATGGATGTTATGATAATGATGGATTATGTAAAAAGGAAAAGATTGAAAGAATGGTTAAAGATGTTAATGGTGATGTTGTTGAGTTTGAAAATCAATCTTATGAAGAAAATAGGAGTACATAAAATGTTAATCAAGAGGTTGGTGAAAGGAGTATGTAAGCCTCTATAACATACCAATTAATTAGGTAGCATCAAATAATATTATTATGTCCATGAAGGTTTGAATATAGTTTGCATGTGTTGCATAGATATTGAAGGGAGTTTAGGTAAGAATTCACCCAGTCATGATTTAATATCTAAATTAATATTTTTAGTGATGTGAACGCATTTATTTGATTGACATCCCACTTCATGTGGTAAAGGTGGAAATTCTTAGACATATAAAAGATAATAATATGTTGAATGCATTCATATGAGATAAAATGGCATGCCATGTTGTGTTGGTTATGAGCTAATAATCAAGTTAGGCATGATTAATAACATTGTTATTGATCTAGTCGATCACGCCCTCTGCCCACGTCCCCTGGTAATGCCTAGGGTTCCTTTGTGCGTCGCCATGGCAGCTCAAGGAGGGGAGCCGCCGCCCCCTCCTTCCCCCTCCACCTCCTTTCGACGGCTGGTTGTAGCCTGTAGTAAGAAGTCGTCCCCCTCAGTAACCCCAAGCTTTTTCAAGAAACTGAACGCCATACCAGAGATCGACTTGCCACCTGAACTCCCAATGAAAGTAGCCCTATCCCTCTCTGAACGAGGACTTGTTGGCCAGTTCATGGGACTTTGGCCCTCAACCAGATCCACAGACAACTGGATACAGTGAAACTGGAGGTCGTTGATCACAAATAGTGTTACTTGCTATGCGGTCGGGCGAGGATACTTCATTTTCGAATTTATCTCTCAGGAGGATAGAGATTTGATTTTCAGAAATGGTCCGTACTTCATGGGCACCCAAGGACTTTACTTAAACAGATGGACCCCAAGTTTTGACCCTTCTTCCGAAGTCCCCAAGGATGTTCCTGTCTGGGTAAGACTCCCTAACCTGTCGATTCACTGCTAGAACCCCACCTCGCTGCAAGCAATCGAGAATGGCCTTGGTCGCTACATTGACCGAGAAAAACCAAGAGACCGGTACTCCTGTGCGTGGATCTGTGTGGAGGTTGATTTGGAGGTAGGTCTACCCGAGGAAATAAAACTAAAAGTCAGTGACTGGCACCACTACCAAAAGCTGGATTATGAATAGCTCCCTTTCAAGTGCAGAGGTTGCCGCGAATATGGCCACTTCAAAAGGAACTGCCCAAAGAACCCCCCCACAGAGAAAGAAGGGGAAGAGGGCTGGCAACAGACTCGGAAGGGGAGATCCAAAGTGAGGGGCCAAAGAAATGAACAGACAGTCCCATCGAACGTCAAATCTTCAGGGACCAAGGAAACGGAGAACAGCTTCAGTATCCTGGATAAAGAAGTGGAGGAAGGGGAACCAGCTCCAAGCAAAGAAGTCCAAGAGGGAGAAAAGGGAGACCAGAACCCCGAAGACAAGGGAAACCAGCCAGCAGAAGAAGAAGGGGAGAAAAATAACTCCCCCCAAAGGCAGGGCATCGAGGAGGGGGAGATCTCTTCAGGAAATGAATCAGAAGGAGTGAGTGAAGCCTGGGACACCCCAAAGAAGCCGGGGAGAGGTAGGAAATCCAGAAACACAGAACGAGACAAGGAAACCTACACAGATGTTCTCAAAGGAGCACAACCAACCATCAAGCAAATGATCATAGTAAGTCAAACCAGGAAGCTAGCCAAGGCCTCCCAAGGAGGCCAATCCCCTCCACAAAGTAAGCAATGAAGTTAACTTCCTGGAACTGTAGGAGTCTAGGTAGCAAAAAGAAGGAAGAAGCGCTCAGGGACATTCTCAGAGCAACGAAAACAGACATCCTACTTATCCAGGAAACCAAGATGAGTCAATAGGACTCTATGAAAGTTTCAAAAAATGTATGGAAAAGCAGCCAGGGTTTAGCTGAAAACGCCAGAGGCGCGTCAGGAGGACTCTGCACCCTTTGGAATGCCTCCAAAATAGATCTGATCCGCTCAGACCTTTGCATGCATTGGATCTTCTCCCAACTGCTCCATCGGGAGTCAGGGAAAACGGTAAGTCTCTTTAATATCTATGTCCCACAACATATAGACGAAAAAAAGAATTGCTAGAAAACCCTCCTAAATTACTTAGCCGACAATGAGCTAGAAAACATAATACTAGGAGGGGACCTAAATGTAACTTTGGCCCAAGAGGAAAAATGGGGAGGATCTATTGTAAGGGACCAAGCTAGAGAATGGGTGGAGGACCTAATCTCAGCATGGGATTTAATGGATATCAAGCCAACCAGGGGACATTACACCTGGACTAACAGAAGGGTAGGCCCGGGGCATATAGCTACCCGTTTGGACAGATTCCTTGTCCAAAGCTCGTTCCTGTCCCTTGGGCTCACAACCACCTCATAAATTCTCCCCCATAGCACCTCTGACCACAAACCAATCAACCTAGAGCTAAGGAAGGACCAAGGCCAGGGGCCCATCCCCTTCAGATTCAATCCCTCATGGATACAGGATAAATATTTTCTGCACAAAGTCTCCAGCGTCTGGACAAGCAAGGTCAATGGCTCCGTGTTTTATGTTTGGGAAGAAAAATTGAGAAGACTTAAGGCCGTGCTAAAAGAATGGGAAAAAAACCAATCTAATCCAATCGCCCTGCGACTAGAAGCCCAAAGGCGTTTGGAAAGTCATCAGTTCATTTTGGAAAAGAAGGAGATTACTCAGCAAGACTTTCTTAAAGAGGAACAGCTTCAAAGGCAATGGCACAAAGCCTGCAGAGAGGAAGAAGGATACTGGAGGCAGAAGTCCCGGAGTCTGTGGTTGAAGGAAGGAGACAAAAATACAAGTCATTTCCACAAGAAAGCGGAAGCAAGAAAACAATATAAGGCTGTAACAGAAATTCAAGTCCAAAACGTCACAATCTCTGAGCCAGAGGGCATCAGGCAGGCAGCTTTTGAAACATTCAGAACTCTCTACTCAGAAACGCAAAGGTCTAGCATCGAACCTCAAATGTACCCCCTTTCTACTATCCCAAACCTAATACAAGAAGATATCAATCTCAAGCTTATGGAGGAAGTCACACAACAAGAAATAAAAGATGCGGTGGACCAAATGCACCCGGATAAAGCACCTGGACCGGATGGATTTACTGCAAGATTCTTTCAGCATTGTTGGGAAATAATCAAATCAGACCTAACCAAAATGATAAGAAAATCTCAAGCGAGTAGCAAGCTAGGAGGAAGCACAAATTCAGCCTTCCTGGCACTCATCCCTAAAGAGAAAGGAGTGCTGAGCTTTAGCCGATTCAGGCCGATCTCCCTCTGTAACACAAGTTACAAAATTCTTACGAAGGTCATCGCAAACAGATTGGAAAACGTTCTCCCTCTAATAGTTCCAGAGAACCAGGGAGGCTTCATCAAAGGTCAACAAATAACAGACAACATAATTCTGGTGCAAGAAGCTCTTCACTCAAGCCTATGCAGGGAAGATATAGGTATGATTATCAAACTAGACCTTGCAAATTATTTTGACAGAGTTAATCATAATTTCCTTTTTGAGGTAATGAAGAAGTTCAGATTTGACCAATCCTTCGTGAACTGGATAAGAGATTGCATAGGATCGCCATGGATAGCCCCCATAGTAAATGGAAGAGTAACCAATTTTTTCAAAGCATCTAGGGGCTTAAGGTAGGGATGCCCTCTCTCGCACATGCTATATGCAATTCAAGCCTCAGTTCTAAGCTACCAGCTGGAAACTTCCAGAACCCAAAGCAACCTCCAAGGACTGAAAATAGAGCAAGGTGTAAAGGAAATAAACCATGCGCAATTTGCGGACGATACCCTGCTTCTAGGTGGGGCAAGTCTGTTAGTTGCAAAAATATTCAAAGAGGAGCTAGACGCATATGTTACAATGTCAAGAAGTGAGATAAGCCAATCAAAAAGTAAAATTTATGGTTGGAACATCACACCCATAGAGATGCTTGGAATTTCCAGAGTTTTGGGGATGGAAGGGCATACCAAATGGGATACCTTCACCTACCTGGGAATCCCTATTTCCAAAGCTGCTCCAAGGGCCTCACAATGGAACCATTTACTTGATAAACTAAAAAAGAGAATTTCCTCCTGGGGGGCGAACTCGCTAACTCTAGCAGGGAGGATAGTCCTTATCAAACCCGTCCTGGCCAGTGTACCCATCTACCAAAACTCTTTATTGCTAGCCCCAAGCTCTACAATTCAAAAAATAGAGGCAATGCAGAGAAGCTTCCTGTGGGAAGGGGGGAAGCAAACAGGCAGGAGACTTCACCTTATAAACTGGAACAAAATCTCCAAACCTCTCTTGGAAGGAGGCCTCAATTTTAAAAACACCCAAGTACAGAACCTGGCTCTAGGGGCGAAGCTGTTATGGCACATTGTCAGTGGGAACATCGCTTGGAGCAAGGAAGTACTATGGAAGAAATATTTCAGAGGCACAAGGAACAGGTGCATAGAAAACCCTTGTAGAGAGACTAAGGGGTCCCCAAACTATGCTCTGTGCAAAAAAGACATGGACCTTTTCACTCCTCACCTCACTTGGGTGCCAAGAAACGGGAAAAAAATTAAAATTTGGCAAGACTCCATTCTAGGGGATCCACCTCTGGAACGAAACTAGGACTTGCAAAGGCTAAAAGGTTGGATGGACGGGAAAAATCTAAATACACTCTATGACATTTCTAAATGGGGGAACGAAAGAGGCAAGCCGTGGCAAGGTTGGGAAGTGGGAAATCTGCCCCAGGACTTAGAAAATGATTGGGGGGCTCTAAAGCTCAGTTTGCAGGGGAAAGCCCCCATTAAAAAAAGAGGTAAAGATGAAAGAGGATGGGGGAAGAATGCGAAGCCCTACTCCACCTCGCTGGGATACAACACCTTCTGAAACATCCCTCATGTTCCTCCCAACCCAACCATCTGGAAATTCATCTGGAACACCAAAACCATTCCCAAAATAGACCTGTTCCTCTAGACTTTAAGTCATAGTAGTATCCAAACAGGGGAGAACCTTCAAAAGAAAGGTTGGGAGGGTCCTTTCAGATGCCCCTTGTGTCAACAAGCCGAGGAAATCTCAGATCACCTTCTTCTTAATTGTAGCTATTCAAAGAAGTCTGGAATCTGGCAGTTGGGTTGCAAAAGAACCCAATTCTCCCCCAAGACATTAATTCCCTTCTCCAAAACTGGACATCCCTTTACCCTTTCCAATTGAAGAAGCAAAGCTATGCCTCGGGGCTCTGGAGAGCTCTCTCAAGGTTTATTCTTTGGGGGCTTTGGCTGGAAAGAAACAACAGGGTTTTCAGGGACAAGCAAAGGAGTGCCTCACTGGTGACTGCAAAGATCAAAGCCCTCTTTGGTGAATGGGATAACACCCATCGACATCCTCAATACAGTAGGGAGCTGGAAGAAAAAGAAGAAATTTGTCTGGGCCATTTCCAAATTCATTTGCAAACAGGGAGCACAATCAATACAACAACTCAGGAAATTTGGGAAATAAGGGCAGGGAAGAACGAATTTGACAAATGGAAAAAGGAAAGGACAGACTGCATTCTGTCCTTTGATGGAGCCTCAAAGGGAAATCCAGGCCAAGCAGGAGGAGGAGGATTAATTGTAAAGAAAAACGCAGAAGTCATGGTATGATATGCCATAGGCCTAGGCATCGCCACCAACAACCATGCATAAGCAATGGCATTATGGCAGGGCTTGTGCCAAGCCAGAAGCAATGGAATTCGAAAACTGATTATCATAGGAGATTCCCGATTGTTAATCTGTGACATAGCCCGTTCCACGAAAACTCAAAATGCACAACTCAATAATTTGTTGGTCGGGATACACCTCCTCCTTCAAAGGTTTGACTCATATCAAGTGTTCCACGTCCTGAGGGAGCTGAATAGAGAAGCGGATGAGGAGGCAAATAGAGGCGCAAAGCTGGAACAAGGATGCATGTGTGCAAATGGCCAGCTAACCATGGTGGATCTACCTTGACCATCCTCAACCCAAATGGAAGCGCGCAAACTGCAAAGAAAGGGACAAGACCAAATCTAATGCTGGAACATATGCTGAAACAATGCTGGAACATATGCTGAAACAATGCTGGAACATATGTTGAAACAGTGCTATAGCATATGCTGAAACATAGTGTTGGAACATATGCTGAAACAGGGATGGAACATATGCTGAATCACAGTGTTGTAAGATGAAACACAGTGTTGTAACATATGTTGAAACACAATGCTGGAACATATGCTGAAACACAGTGCTAGAACATATGCTGAAACAGGGCTGGAACATATGCTGAAACACAGTGTTGTAAGCTGAAACACAGGGCTGTAACATATGCTGAAACATAGTGCCAGAACATATGCTGAAACACAGTGCTGGAGCTGAAACAGTGTTGGAGCATATGCTGAAACAATGCTGTAACCTATGCTGAAACACAGTGCTGGAACATATGCTGAAACAACGTTGGAATTTATGCTGAAACACTGCGGTAACAAATGATGAAACAGTGCTGAGACACATGCTGAAACAATGCTGAGACTTATGCTGAAACAATGACTGGAGTTTCGGCATTTAATTTTAATCCAATTCTTTTAGAAGACGTATAGGAACTAGTTCAGTTCACAAGTCTATAGCTATAGAAATAGAAATTCAAGGCCATTTTGTAATCGGATCTGTGGCTAGTCCACCCCATTAATATAATCTATAACCGTTTCTGTCAAAAGAAAAAACATTGTTATTGATCTGAAATGGATCCGGACAAGAGAATGTTTGTAAGGCTCAGTACTTGCATGTGTTTTTTGGAAATTAAGGAAATTTAGATCAACTATTAATGACACTACAAATGAAAAAGTAAATAAGACAAAAGAGAGAGAAAAAAGAGAAATGAATGAGAAAGAAAAATAATAACGGGATATAAAAGACTGAGGAATGGGAAATAAAAGGTCATGCCAGTTGAAATTCCCATTACCCCATCTCTACCTATTTGTTACTATACATTCTCTCTCAAAGGGTCTTTTGGCCAAGGAGGTAAGGGTGCACAAAGAGCCATTACGTACATTGTAACTAGATATTTCCAGAATAAGAGCAGTGAAAAAACATGGAATGGTGGTTTCCCATTTGGGTTTCCAAGATAAATGTCTATGTTAATTATGGGTCTAATTTTATTATTATCTTATCTCTATGCGATGGTATTATTGTTCCTAGCTATGTCTTAATGAATTGATATGAGAATTTCTTATTGAATTATGATTCATTCTTGTTTAAATCACTTATTGTTTATTTTTTTCATATCCGCAATAGCTATGAACCTTGGACCATTCATCTCTTGATTTCAATGAGATCCAAAGCTATAGGAATAGAGTTATTGTAGTCTTACAAAGAAACTTCTAATTCTGGTATCCATTTAGACCATTCACACTTTCCAAGATTATATGCATTCCTTGTTTGAGTTTATTATTGTCTTGGAGGTGAGATCAAATATCCCTAACTTAAATTATTACTTATAGTGGTTATTTGCAATCTAGAGTCATGGTATACGATAGGGTCTGCTTGAAATGAAGACATAATGTATTTTCACATCCCCATAGTTTGGAATTGGGTTTATTTCATGTAGCAATTAACCATTCTATTGGTTTATTTTATATCAAGAGAATTATTTAGTTATTTAATGTGTTTCCTTATAGCATGGAAAAGTAAATTCACTCTCACTACAAGGAAAATACCTTGTAGTAGAGGTTTTTATTGTTACAAAATTGGAAAAAAAATGTCAAAAAAACCTCTACTAAAACATTTGTTTTCGGTAGCAGATGTTTTTGCAGAGATTATAACGAAACTTCATTATACTAAAAAAATATGGGCAGCCGAAGGTTTTAGCGGATGTTTTTCTAGGCAATGTTCTTCATGGTGTATGTGCACCAGTGCATTCTCAAACTAAAAGCACCAATGCTTACATTTCACCTAAAGCATCCGGGCATTCAAAAAAATATTGGGGCATCGATGCTCTTTTAAATAATAACGCACCGGTGCTTTAATAATAACAATGCATCGATCGAATCTATGATACAATGCACCAATGCATTACAAGACAAACCTGACTGATGCATACAATTTACAATGCACCGATGTATAAGTCTGATACATAAGCACTAGTGTGTCATTTTAATTAAATGCATTGGAAGACTGCTTTTTATTATTACTATTGTTGTTGTTAAATTAGTATTACGATCGATGTCAGTTCATTGTATTACAACACTAGTGTACATTTTATTACAACAGCGGTGCTTTTTAGCATTAAATGCACCGGTGTTCATTTTCTCTTTTATGAAACATCGACCTGTGACAATGCAATTATTGTTAATTTTTAATTCCATTGTTCATCATAAAATTGACATATATATTATAACAATATTAATATAAATTAAATTTTGAGTACTGCATTTGGATATGATGTTTGGATTAATTTGTTATATCATTAGATTTCACATCTATTTGTTATAATATTTAATTATCCATATATTTAATCAACGATGTAACATTTCACAACGACATTGGACAATGCAATAGAATAAAATAAAATGTATTTTATTGTATATGAATAAGAGACTCTTTGTCATACAAACTGGGAGACTTATTGGTAACCCCTTGTCTTTCAATTGGGACACTATGTCCATTACATTAAACAATTTTTTTTATTTTCATAGACAATTATTTCAAAAAATACAACAACTTGCATTGATATCCAAATATGTTGATCATCATTATTCGTTGGAATTGTTGCCAATGCTCGAGCTACTTCCATGACTTGGGTTATTTGGACGAATGTTTTGTTGATTACTTCGATTGTTTTCCTCTTCTTCAAGTTCCATCTACAAAAATAAAAATGAAGTGTAATGAGTGTATCTACATTGGTGAGAATAATGAAAATTGAAATAAATAATATACATGAATGTAAATTGAAAAGCGACGTACCATACAAAGAATTGATTCCTAAATGATACACATTCTTTCAAAACCAAATCTTATGCCTTCTATCAACAACTCTTATGTTGGTAAATTTCCATACTTTGTTTCCTGCAAGTTTTATACCCCATAATAAATCATAGATTTAATTTAAAGGATTTTTTTGTTCCATTAATTATAAAATGAGTGAAGTAAAACAACATAGATACCTACAAATTCCACAATTAATTTTTCATATGCCAACATATACTCACAATCCATACTTCACCCAATGTCCATCAATTCTTCTGATGATTCTTCTTTGTATGTTAGCACTTGTTTAAAGACATTCAAGGATGGTTGTTGTAAAACAACTTAAAATATACAAAAATGAAATCTTAAGTTGTTATAAGGAAATAAAAATTACTCACAAACTTTGCTATCAACCATTTTCTTCCTTGTCGTCTTGTTTTATGTGTTGAATGGGTTCCATTTTATATTCTTTTCTGCAAGAAAATACTTGAAAAATAATATTTAATGCTAAATTATTTATTTATATGTACATAATAGAAAAATTCATTGATTTCATACATTTGAAGCACGTTGTTGTTGAGATGGCTCCTCCTGCGATGAAATTATGTCCATTTTTTTACCATCTCTTTGTACACTTTTTTGGCCATTCCTACTGGCATATTTCGAATATCAACTTGTTAATCCTTTGGGATTTTCATAATCTTCCTGAAAAAGTAACATGATAATAAACTATTTTTATATTGATATATGAAAACTAAATATAACAATTTATTGATATTAATAAAGGAATGTTACGCCGCACGGGTGTAGACGGATTGGCAAGTGCCGTGTAAATGGAAGGAAATTTGTAAAATGAAGTCTCATGTTCGATTCTCACCTGGATTTACTCATGCGCCATTCTTGCGGGCTGGGTGGTTGCACCTGGGGTTATAGTGGTAGCCGACGGGGATCACCCCGTGTCACACGAGTACGAGAACTGCCAGTTTCCAATTCCCCCAGTACAAAAAATAAATAAAGGAATGCTACGGTAGTAATATATACATATTCTAGAAAAGCATTTTTAGGAATATTACTTTTTGAATGATTTTTTTTGTTGTTGTATGTTTTTTTTATTGCAAGTTTGACATGTCTCATTGACTATTGCTCTAGAAATGCTTCCTGTAGTTTAGATATAACCTAGTTCCTTATTAATAAGTGCACCAGTGAGTTATAGTCAAATCGGTACACCAATAACCAGAAACCATTTTTCAAAAAAATGTGACAGGGCCAAGAGGGTTTGGATCCAATGCAATAAGTGGTACCCTTGCATCACATGTTAAACACCTTATATATAGAAACACAAACCCATTAAATCTAAAATGCCTAAAATGAAAATCCCTAATTGTGAACTGATAGATGGAGTTAAACCCTAAGGTGAAATTTTTCAGTCGCATAAACAAAAATAAACAAAGGTTTAAGGTAAGTATATATATATATATATATAT
>ML776776.1:1902785-1931889 GCA_009831015.1 Picea engelmannii
ATATGATGCCCTTGATGAGAATGATAGATGTCCAAGTGGAAACCAATTGATAAAGATGGATCATTGATATGATGCATTGATGAAGATGGATCAATGAGTTGTCATTGATACATGATGCATAGTTGATATATATGATGCAGTGGTGAAATGATGCAAAGATGAATCATTATTGTCTTATCATGGTTGATAAGATGCACAAATGGATGAACTCCAAAGTGGTCCCCTTATGGTGAAATCCCTCACGGGAAGACGCTTTACGGATTGAGTTATCCTAGAAAAATGGTTGGAGGACCCATGCTTGCATGTGGATTAATGAGATGAAGATCAATGAATTTGTTGGTGAAACTATCCTAGATGGATAGTGTTTGACATGCCATTTCTGATGGTATGTGGAATGTCACATAAATCCTCACGGTTTGAGAGTTATGGATCTACGAAGTTGAAGGACCCCCATATGATGTCTTGAAGCCCCAAAAGGTCAAAGAAGTCAAAATGATTGAAAAGAAGAAATCATTATTTAAATGATAAAGTAAAGTGACAAAATGAAGAAAGATTATTTAAATGATAAAATGAAGTGACAAAATCAAGAAGGAATATTTAAATGATAAAGTATTGGATAACTTTCTATTCATGGAAAGTGGTTAACCCTAAAATAAGAAAAATAGGTTAAGTGGCCTAGAAATGGGTTAAATAACCTAAAAATAGGTTAAGTGACCTAGAAAATGAAAGTATAAATAAGAAGCTAGGATCTCTTGTAAAATGTACATTTTGGTGAGAATCCCTTTTGTGGATCAATGGAGAGCTTCTTGTGAATATATTTTTGGAGTATTGATGGAGAGCTTCTTGTGAGAGAATCTTATAGATGTGGATATCTTGAGCATGATTGAAGATATATTCTAAGGAAGAGAGTGAGAGGAGGATCTCATGGATGCATCAAAATTTCGACAATGTCAAAGATCTTGACGGAAAAATTCTTGGATTCACAGAAAACCATATTTTCTGATGCCCATGCAGGTTGTCTATGTATAGGGTGCATGTACAAGTGGGTTGGCTGTGTATAGGGTGAGTGTACATGCGGGATGATTGTGTATAGGGAGCGTGGAGTGGATAAAATCATGGAGATTTGTGTTTAAGCTGGTGCCAAGCTCTTGGATGATGAGGCAGGTTCCAGATCTACATTCTATGGCCTCATATCTATCACTGAGACACTGGTATGGTTACATTATTGTATTGATGGATACTATTGTTTGATGTGTTGTGAATGCTTGGGGAATTACTGGTATGGCTTCTATGATGTGGTTCAGTTTGGTTGATTTGGTTGATGGAGTGAGCAACACTCTTCTGATTCAGTAGTGACATGATTGTTATGGTATACTAGTTGTTTATACATGATTGAGATAGAATTCAAATTGATTTGTTGTGGAGCATGAGAAAGCTATTGGAGATCTTAGATGTGTTGTGACTGGTTGTGGGTCAGTTTGGACAGTGGAAGACAGAAGAGAAAGTGATTGCAGGTTGCAGAGGATCTGAGCATGTGAAGAAAAGAAAAACCCTAGTTTCTCATAAGCATACGCTTGTTGCATTATACACTGGCTGCGTGCACATGCGGGTTGTAGTGAGTCAGGGCATGTGCACATGCGGGCTGCACTACTGGCAGGTCATGTACCTATTGATAGATTGATATATGTTGAGGATTTTTGCCTCATCTCAATTGGTGCTGAGGGTGTAATACGAGTCTTGCATTATAGAGTAGGTGCTCTTACAGAGTTGTACTCTATTCAGTTGTTGCTGATAAACCCCAAGGATTGTAGTCCATAATAAAAAGAAAATTGTACATACATCTCGTGTTCTTTGTGTTCATTGTTGTGATAACTTGTTGATGATATATTGTTGATATATGTTGTTGATATGTGCTCACATCTAACTGATTATAAATGACAACAATGGGTAATGAATAAATGTTGAATGCTAATTGATGAGTTTTTGTGCAAGAGGGAAGTTTTGGGAAAAAGAGCCCCACACTCATTCACCCCCCACCTCTAAGTGTGCTAGGTGTGTCCAACAGATATGTGATATGTACATGTTTTATTTCATCATTCATACTATTGTTGTGTATTTTTGTTATCTTTATTTCACTATTTATATTGTTTTTTATTCATCTTGTGATAGAGGAAATGGAAATTTAATTATAACAATATTTGAACAATTTTAGTTGGTTAACAGTTAGTTTGATGGGTAATGTGTTTGTATTTAAAATTATTTTTGATTGCATGGAACTATTTGTAAATGTGTTGAACCTGCACATAATAGATCTAGCTATAAAATACTACACACATTTGCAGAGAGAAATTGAGAGAGAAGAAGGAGAGAAAGAATGTAAGAATTCTCATTAACCGTATTCCACACTCAAAGAGTGAATAATTTACAATATATATAGGATACATGAGTAACTAATGTGCCATAGTGGTGGTCTAGAGTGATCTCGACACACACCAACATTTACGGGACTAAACTGCCACCTAGTCTAGTCTCCCAGGAAGTTATGGACGTGAACGACCACCTAGTCTAAGTTAACTAGTCTATCAGTCTTCAGTAAACTGATTGAAATAGAGTGAAGTGAGGAGGATATCAGGGAATCATGAGTAATGTGCTAGTTCGATGACGATCCCAAGGACAATGTGCATTAGTTGGTGATGATCCCAATGATGCATGGTGATAATCCCAATGTAGCATCTAGACTCCACTCAACTGATCAAACTGAAGTGAAAATTGAAGAGAATATTCTCCCTAGAGGAAAATTCTTCCTAAAATATAGGAGGCTGAATAATGACTAATAAACAAGGAAAAACCTTAGGAAAAATAAATCCTAGGTGTGTGTGAAGTAACTCCAACACAATTGATTGAAACTGAATTTTATATTGTTATTTGAATATATTTATATGTCGTTGCATGTTTAGTATAAAATTTTAAGAATTATTTCCATGATAAAGTCATAACAACATGTTTTTAGAAAAAAATTGTTCTTTATGATGTTGAAATCACTCTCAAACATCTTGGAACAGTTAATGGAAATGTTAACATTTAACTAAAATGATAGAAAATCCTTTTCCTTGTAGGAGAAATATGTCAAGTTCGAAGTATTTAAGAATTTAATATTACCATTAATTGTCAAAATACACATCTGAGAAATTGTTTTTTTTTTTCAAAAAGACCTCAAGATGTTAGAAGTTTGACCATTTACCAACATGTTATTGAAGCATTGAGACCTAAAAAAGATCTTTCCAAAACATTGTTTCATTGTCACAATGGTGTTAGAATTTTGATGTGTACAAAAGGTGGAATTTATCCATTTATTAAAAATCCTCTTAACCTTGGACACACTCAAGAACTTTTATAAAGCACTTTTGTTAGTGATATGACTTTAATCCTCAAATATCTTAGGGAAATTTTAAGATTTGCATTGTATCTCCTTGCTTGAGCATTTGAGTTATGAATATTTTAAACCATGCATGAGTTATTTAATTAATATTTTTGATTTTATATATGCAACGACTTATAATTTTATAGTTGGCAACATGTTTAGATATTGAATGACAATATTTTGATTTACATAGTTTCTTATTTATCCTAATAATCTATGTTGATATTAGAATTAATAATATGGTTGATATGCATGTTAATAGTACAACTTTTTTGATGATATGTTAACATGATGATTCAAAAACTGAGTTTATTTTCATATATTTTGTAGATTTAAAAGTAATATTATATAAAAATGTTGTTTATAATTTAAAAATTAAACTTCTAACATGTTTTTAAAGAACATATTAATGCGATACCAGTTTAAAAATTAATAACTAAGCTTACAATGAAATTAATATGAAGATTTTGAAATATAATTGTTAGATTGTGAAGATTTTGAAATGTAATTGTTAGATTGTGAAGATTTCAAAAGATCATTTAATAAAAATAAACATCATGATGATAACCATCTAACAAATATAAACATCATCTAAAATACACATTTAAATTTGCTAACATCATCTAATTATATATACCTCTAGCACATATAAGCGTCATTAATTATCTAGCACACAAATCTAATAATCTAACTGAGCATCATCATTGTGATCACATCTGACAAAACACAAGCATTGTCTAACATCATAATCACACACATCTAACAAGAACCATTTAACATACACATCTATCAAGCACATTTAACAAATATATCTAACATGACTTAACAATATACACATCAACATCAACATATAAATTAAGTGCATCAACGTGAACAAAACAATGCACCATATATATATCATGAACAAGTCAAATAACTATTATAGCATATTTGGTCTAGCCAATGCGATAATCATATCTACAATAGTAGTGGAGGCATGGTTTATAGTAGAAGATTATGGATGGTCAGGAGGAAGTGGAAGATCAGGGGGTGGAGGAATAGGTGGTTCCTTCTCATATGAGTGAGGTGAAGGAGGAGGAGGAGGACATGGAGAAGGATCACTACCACCCTCATCAGTTGATGGGGTAATGGATGAACGAATACTAGAGGAAGAGTGTGTATTATTGGCATCCCTCCTTGTTGCTAGTAGCTTGGCAATTTTGACGATATGACACATAAGAGGAATTAGGAATATCCCTTCAAATATCCAAAAGCATAGGATCTTCCTTGATTCCTTGCATCGACACAAGGAGGACTCTCACCTCAACCAAAAGTGCACAGAGTTGGTATACCAACTCCAACCTGAATCTAGTATCCATCCTACAACGCATGTCCTCGGGTATCTGCACTCGAGGACTCTGACCCATTGCGGCCTCGAGCATCTCCTCATTCACATATGGTGGGGGAGGAGGAATGTCCCAAATGAATGTGCCAATATCTAAAAAATATATAGTACACAATAATAATTAGACAATCTCATTAAACAATTTAATAAAACAAGTTAAAGAATGTGTTATAATTAATTTTATTCTAATTAAGTAAGACAATAAACTGAAACTAGATTAATTTAAACAAAACACTAATATTACCTCTAGAATATGGTGGCTCATCTGGTGTAAGGAGGATGGTTTTACATCCTCACTAATCCAACCCCGTGTAAGGACACAACACCATCACGAACATGTGATCGGCCTCACTAGCTAGTAGCCCCAGTGCATTGGTGGAAATCCTAGTTGAAAACTATGGCTGACCCATATTGGGCATCATATAACCCCACATGTGCATCCACACCTGAGTCATCGGCCTAGAAGTATGATGGAAACAATTAGGCATCGTCTCCGGAAACCTCTCAAAAAATAAATAAAACAACTCTGAAGCAAAAGGGAAGTCCCCCCCCCCCCCATGNGCCCCCCCCCCCCCATGTATCATAGAAAAACATCTATGTAGAGCTATACAAAAGTGACGCAAAAAAATGGCAGACCATCTAATACATTGTGGCCTCTGTACCAAATAATCAACATAATACAAAAGAGCACAACTAATGTGTTTTCCATCACTAGTAAAGTGTGCAATGGTCTTCACTAATAGTGAGAGGCACCTTGTAAAAATCTCAATACAAATTAAGTATTTCTTGTGATTATCTTGATCTAACAATTATATGCCACTATTAAATATAGAATCGCTTCTACTAATATTCTTGCAGAAATTTAAACCACGATCACAAAGTGAAATATCAAGAACACATAACACAGAAGTTTTTCTAGGAAAGCATAAAGCTAAAAACCCCACTATCCTATATTATGTATATTATGGATCATGAAACAATCTCATACAAAACTCTAATCCAAGAGCTCTCAGTACAATACAATCATCTCACACTGTCATACAAAAACTCAGCAAACACATGTGTCAATTCTCTATGTCCAGACAACCTGCCTCCTCTGCACAATCCCTGCAATTAGAATTCTCACAATGAATTCGAATTGCCTAGTTTGCACATGCTCATGAGCATATCCACTGCATGTGTGATTGCATGAGTGCACTTCACTCAAATCACAACTGATAGCCAAATTGTCCCTTTCATCTGTTATCTCAACTAGGTCTCCATTGGATCTGACATGCATGTAGTTAACCATGGTGAATCTTCAGTTGCATGTGAGTTCACTGATTTGAATTAATTAATAATTAATTCACTGAACTCTCACTAGTGTAAGTTCAGTTACAACTAGTACAACTGGGCTTAACTCACTTAACTGAGTTAAACTACTTCACAACTCTCATAACTACACTTATAACTCAGTTACAACTTCAAGTCACCTCCATGTCTTACCAGTCAACCTTTGAACTCGAATTTCCCATAGTTAACTGATTTTCCTTTTCAATTAATTATTTCAAGTAATTATGAGATAATAGATTAATATTTATTGTCCAATTTATTTAAGGGAAAAGTAAATTAGACACATGTTTCTTGTTGACTTTCCAACACTCCCTCTCAACAATAAATGGATTATCCTTCACTCCAATCCCATCCCTATGATATTCGAATTTTATCCTGGTGAGCACCTTCGTCAGAATGTCTGCATCTTGATCTTCCGTAGGAATGTAATGAAGCAACATGATCTTCCACTGCACACAATCTCTAAGATGATGATACTGGATATCTATATGCTTAGATCTATCATGAAAGACAGGATTAATCGGGAGTTTAATGCAACTCTGATTATCGCAATGAATCATTGTCGGATCTAAATGAGAACCAAACAAACCAACCAAGATCTTTCTCATCCAGATAGCCTCACATGCAGCTTGACTCGCTGCCATGTATTCCACTTCCACTGAACTAAGTGCGAGAAATATTTTTTTCCTGTTGTACCAAGAAACATCTGTAGATCCAATACTAAAGATCCCCCCTGATCTATTCTTTCTTCCTGTTGGGTTGCCCACCCAATCTGCATCTGTGAAGCCATGCAACTTCACCTCATCCATTTGTCTATACCATAAGCCATACTCAGATGTTCCCTTCAGATATCTCAGGACATGCTTACCTGCCTTCCAAAGGAGTTAGGTAGGCTTAACCATCGCTTGACTTAGCTGGTTAACTGCATAGAAAATGTCTTGTCTTGTGTTCACTAAATACATTAGTGAACCTACTAACTGTCGGTAGAAAGTAGCATCCACTACCTCTCTAGAAGTAGCATCCTCTTTCCTCTAGTTTCCTGGAAGAGGAGTATCCATGGGTTTGCAACCCTCCATGTGAAACTTACCCAGTATCTCCCTTGCATACTTTCCTTAAAACACAAAACATTCACCATCTCGCTGCCATATTTCCAATCTAAGGAAATAATGAAGAAGGCCCAAATCCTTCATCTCGAACTCCTTTGCAAGTTCCTCCTTGAATGAGTGTATCAGTTGCTCATCACCAATCAGTATTAAATCATCAACATAAAGCACAATGATTAAAATCTTACCCTCCACCAAAATTTGGTATAGGTTTGCATCCGCTTCACTTTTGGTGAAGCCCAATCCAGTGAAATAGTTGTATATCCGAGTGTACCAAGCATGGGGTGCTTGCTTCAGCCCATACATTGCTCTCTTGAGTTTGCACACGTGTGAATCCCTGTCAAAGGTCTCAAAACCTTCTGGTTGTTCAATGTACATTTCTTCCTCAATGATACCATTGAGGAACATAGTTTTTACATCCATCTGATGAATGCGTCAGCCCATCTACACTGAGAGTGAAAGGATGGATCTTATGGAAGAGTACCTTCTGAGAGGTGCAAAGGTATCATCATAATCTATCCCCTCGATCTGTGAGAAGCCTTGGGCCACAAACCTGGCCTTGTATTTCTCCACACTCCCATCAACAACTTGCTTTACCTTGTAGATCCATCTCGAACCTACCATTGATTTGTCAACCAGTCTTGGGACAATTTCCCATGCACTATTTTTGACAATGGATTCATACTTCTCAACCATAGCATCAACCCAAGTGGGATCCTGCACTACTTCCTGAAAGGAAGATGGTTTAGTCACAATACATTTTCTCATGAGATCCATGTATCCAGTAAATCGATTAGGAGACTGTCTTTGTCTGCACTGAGAAGTAGGGGCTCCTACATTCTGTGCAGCATCTAGTCTCAATCTCTCAGCTTTTGTGGTGCGCTTTCTGCCATTTCTAATGGATGGCTCTGCTTGAGTGGTTTCCTCCACTCCATGAACCTCCTCATGTGGTTGATCCACATCTTGAGACTCATCTTTGGGAACCAGTAGTTCCTCTTCTGCATGCAAGTCTAGCTCCCTCTCAAGCGATAACCGCATGGCATTCCCCTCATCGAATTTTATATCCCATCACATAATAGTCATCTTAATGTTAGGAAAATACACACGATAATTATGGGGTGTTTTTTTGTACCCCACAAATATCCCAACTTCAGCAGTCAGTTCCAGCTTCTTCCTAGAATCCTTGGTCATATGCACATAAACAGATGAGCCAAATATCTTAAAATGAGAAACATTAGGTTTCTTACCAGTGAAATATTCTTCAGGTGTACTCATGCCAAGTACTCTATGAGGACAATGGTTTTGCACATAAACCATAGTATTGCATGCTTCTTCCCACAAATGCATTGGTAGGCCCTGATCATGCAACATCGCTCATGCTGCACCCACGATTGTTTTGTTCTTCCTCTCTGTGACCCCTTTTTGTTGTGGGTTATGAGGCGCTATGAGTTCTCTTCGAATTCCTTCTCTACTGCAGAAGTCTTTGAATTCGTTAGAGATGTATTCTCCACCATTATCGCTTCTTAGAGCCTTCACTTGCTTCCCCAACTCTTTCTCCACCAATGCTTTAAACTCACAGAACTTTGAGAATATTTGATCCTTCTTCTACATGAAGAATATCCAGCATTTACGATAAAATTCATCAACAAAAATAACATAATACCTATGTTTTGTTGTTGAAGCAACCAAGAATTGTCCACACACGTTTGTGTGAATTCTTTCCCAAATCACCGAAGCACAGTTCTCCTTTTCATGAAAAGTGGACTTTACATACTTCCCCAGAGTGCACCCCTTGCATTGATCTAACTGAGCAAGTGTTCCCATTGGAAGTCCAGTAGATATTTTCTACATGATCTTCAAGGCTCCATGATGAAGATGGCCCAATCGCATGTGCCATAATTCTCCCTCATCCTGTCTCACCACTTTTTCTGCCTTTCCCACCATGGCACTGTAGCCATCTACCTCCAGCATGTAGAGATTATTAACTTGAATCTGTATCTTCTTGACTTGACCCATTGCTTTATGTCGCAGGTAGGATTTTCCACTACTGAAAGTAACGTCATAGCCTTTGTCCTCCAACATTGCGACTGAGACCAGGTTTTTCTTCAGACCTGGAACATGCATAAAAAATTTCAATTGAAATGGTTTACCTGACTCCCTCTGAAAGGTAATCGTACCAATACTAGTCTCACTATATCATCCATCGTCGCCCATCTCAATATGCGTTCTGAGATCTTTCTCCTCCAATTCACTGAAACACTCTTTATCTCCCTCCATCTGGAAGGAAGTGCCATTATCCAAATACCACACCGATCCCGATGCACTTGAAGCCATGCATGCGATCAAAGAGAATTCAAGTTCAAATTGCGAGACAAGGGTCTCACCAGTTGCAGCTCCAACAACCATCTTGTTCTTCGTCTTTTGCGGATAGTTAGTAGTGAGATGCCCATGTTCGTGACAGTGAAAACACTTCACTTTGGACAAATCCAACTTCTTGACTTTAGACTCAAATTTTGAATGGAATTTATTCCCTTTACCTTTCCTTGCCTTGGAAGTCAAAGAACAATCCTCTTCATCATCATGCTTTGATGAAGATCCATCTCTGGTGTTCTGCTTGAACTCCTCTTGCACTAGATCCAACCATAGTCGTTCCCAATATGGAAATTTTTTCCTTCCATTGACAGAGTCTTGATAACTGTGCCAACTCTTAGGAAGTCCTAGGAGAGCCAAGCTCACCAAATCATCACCAGTGACTGTTATTCTGACACTTCCAAGCTTATCCTGACATTTGACAAACTTCGTGAGATATTTTGGAATGGAGTCGCCCTTTTCTATCTTGATCTTCCTGAGTTTATCTTTGAGCGCCAATTTCCTATGGTCGTTGTTGTTTTGGAACATATCCTTCAAAACCTTTCACATTGCATGTGGTGTGGCTTTCCCATGGAGACTTGAGACAATGTGGTCTCGTACTCCCTCCAACAGAATCCTCCTCGCCTTTGCCATTTTCTTTTGCCATGCATCAAGATTTGCAGTGTCTGTCGCATCCGGCTTAGGAACATCTTTGTCAATGTATTCCTTAAAGCCATTGTCTTTGAGTACTACCTCCATCTTGTCCTTCCAAGAAATTTAGTTCGAGTTTCCCTCGAGTGCATACTCCAACCTCAAGCCATTGAAATCCATTTCGATCTTGAATCAACTGTAGCACCAAGAAAGTCCTTCTGCAAATTCAAATTTTATCCAACCACAAACTCAACTGCTGCAATCCTTCTTACCCTGGGAGGTTCTCACCTGACCAGTTACTAGCCTGAGGGAAGTTCGCACCTCACTTGTGTATAGCCTATGAACCTTATGAGAGAGTTCGCACTGTAATGCACTATGGGGTGAGGGAGGTTTGCACCTCTCCTTTAAGAATCCTGCGAGAATCCTAAGGAAGTTTGCACCTCTCCTTTGAGTAAGGTGCGAAAATTTCTGCTCTCAGAAATGTGCGAAGTTTTCAGTACTATGTCATCGCACCCTGCTAGAGACGGGACCTGTGAAAATACTATTATTTTCGCACCTCACTTCCTTGGCTCCGTGGCTCTGATACCATGTAGAAATTTCAATACAAATTAAGTATTTCTTGAAATTTTCCTGATCTAACAATTATATCCCATTTTTAAATACATAATCGCTTCTACTAATATTCTTGCGGAAATTTAAACCATGATCACAAAGTGAAATATCAAGAACACATAACACAGAAGTTTTTTTGGGAAAGCATAAAGTTAAAAACCCCACTATCATATATTATGTATATCATGGATCATGAAACAATCTCATACAAAACTCTAATCCAAGAGCTCTCAGTATAATACAATCATCTCACATTGTCATACAAAAATTCAACAAATACATGTGCCAATTCTCTGTGTCCAGACAGCCTGCCTCCTCTGCACAATCCCTGCAATTAGAATTCTCACAATGAATTTGAATTACCTAGTTTGCACATTCTCATGAGCATATCCACTGCATGTGTGATTGCATGAGTGCACTTCACTCAAATCACAACTGATATCCAAACTGTCCCTTTCACCTGTTATCTCAACTAGGTCTCCATTGGATCTGACATGCATGTAGTTAACCATGGCGAATCTTCAGTTGCATGTGAGTTCACTAATTTGAATTAATTAATAATTAATTCACTGAACTCTCACTAGTGTAAGTTCAGTTACAACTAGTACAACTGGGCTTAACTCACTTAACTGAGTTAAACTACTTCACAACTCTCATAACTACACTTATAACTCTATTAGAACTTCAAGTCACCTACATGTCTTACCAGTCAACCTTTGAACTCAAATTTCCCATAGTTAACTGATTTTCCATTTCAGTTAATTATTTCAAGTAATTATGAGATAATAGATTAATATTTATTGTCCAATTTATTTAAGGGAAAATTAAATTAGACACATGTTTCTTGTTGACTTTTCAACACACCTAACCTCCTCTGCATCGAAATAAATAATATGTAGTTGTCCACTAGACACCTGAAAATCAACTGGAGAAAGTACATAAACTACAATATATCTTTGAGAGTACATGAGATGAATCTTTGTTTCAACACCGACTGGGACAAGGAACTGGGGAAAATACTACCCTCTCCTAGATAACCCAGTGATAAAGTATATATCCTCCATAGTGGGTTGGTACCACTGATCAAGACCAACATAGAAATCATTTCAATGGACATCACATTGATGGATCAATGACACCAAGAACCTGGCGTTCCCCTTTAGGGATGCAGCCTCCTCGTAGTACTTAAGGAGGCCTACATTCCTCAAGAGGACTTGGTTCGCTGCATAGGGAGAGGATACAAATACCTCTCCCTCTCCCTCACCTCCCAATTTTGTATAACATTGTGCAGGTCAACCCTCTACTCCTGCTCCTGCTCCTACTATGACTCTCTCCGCTGACATATCTGCATGATTAAAATATAAAATACATCAGCGACATACATGGGAAATGAATCATAGGAAGAGAAGTTTCGTTGTTTTTTGGATGTAAGTAATTATTGATTATTGCATAAAGGAATGGATTCCTATGTGCATGAGAATGATGACAATTGTGAACTAATTGTCCACAACTGAGAATCCTTGGAATTTCCAACATTGATATTTTCTGACCAGTAGCATTGGAGCCTTGGAAAATAAGTGTAACAACCTGAGGGACTGCATTGTAGAGAAAGGAGTTCATTTCTTTAGATTGTGCAGGTGTTGGCAGCCAATCCGCATTGTACTATTGTAAGCTGCCTGCACCAATGTTTTGCAAACATCAATTTTTCGTCGCAATTTTTAAATAAACGACATTTTTATTTTTGTGACATTTGCACATTTACCTTCGTTTTGTTTTCACAACTGTAAGCGTGAAAACTTAGTCTTTCGAAGTCGCATTAAAATCATTATTTGAATTGTCATGGTCCTTCTTGTCAATATGCCTATTGCGTTTACTTTTCACTTATCATTATGCAGCTGGAAAAACTTTCGAACTATACTCGTTGGACATTCTTGGATTGATTGTGTGACTTGGTTTCATTGAGTTTGTAATGCATTGGCATTTGGATTTGCATTTTATTTGACCAACTTGACCATTGGTTTCATGAAAATACATAGGTGTTATGGTTAAATCCTTCATATATATCTTTTAATATAATGCCTATGTTCGTGGTTTCAGAACTATTGGTATGTTGATTATATGAACACCCATTGGCACATTGGTTAAACTATTGATATGAGCTGATACATTGGCGCATGGTTAAATATTTGGCATTGGTTTCAAATCGTATGTTGATGGTTTAAAACTATGGCATAATGTTTCAATTGCGCGCGTTGGTTTATACACTTACCACTGATTTCATTGGTTGGGCGAATTACATGATTGTTGAACTATACTATAATGGGTAGAACAGCTATAAGCCGGCGGTTGTACTTTGGAAATAACTATTATGCATGGCAGAGATAAGCTCCACCACCTTCGCACGATGACATTTATGCCTATCCCTTACCCCCATTTACCTATGTTAGCTCGGGTAACCCTTCGCGCATTCTGCTCCTGTGTGTGCTATGATCCAAACCCTGGACTCACCATGTGCACGGCTCCATGGCACCGGTGGTGCGAATCGAACCGAACGGCAGCCAAGCCTTGTTGTTATTTGACAATGCCCTGAAAGATTTGAAGGATAACGGTTGGCTTACCTTCGTGCAGAGATTTGAGGGTTTTAACTTATTTGTGGCACAACAGTTCGCTCTGACATTCGATGGTTGTAGAGACAAGGTGGGTGACATACAGTGGAAATCGATGAGAAGTTTATCAGTTTTGCTACAGGGTTACCTGCCATGGGCCAGCGTTGGTTCAAAAATTCGAAAGTGGAAGAGGTTCCATGGCCACTACTATTCATCTCCTGAAAGGTCACCTCTTGTGACAGAGGTATTCCCATCTCTGCGCTGAAAACTCGATGGCATGATCTTTTCATAATAGTCAAACAGTTCGTGACCTGTGAAGGTCGATATGGACTCGTGTTTCTCTACCACCTACGTTTGTTAATGAATTTTATGGGATACCCGTTGAATATGCCCTTTTACTTTCAGCGTAGCCTATATAAAATGTCTAAAAGGTTTAAAAGGCAGAAGGCCAACAGTAGCCTGTTCCACCATGGACTAATTAAAATTATTATTGTTTATCACTTGAGTCTATATGGTGATAGCTGGAGAGCTTTCATTGCTCGAAATGGTTTTCATGATACAGACCCTGTCCAGGTTGACAAGCCTGTGGTTAATGAAACCAATGTCCATCCCCCCGTTCCCTTCCATGTCCTACTGCCATCTCCTAAGCCCTCGGTCAACCCTGACATTGATTTACCAGATGTTGTAGAAGAGAAGGCGGAGTCTATTAAAAAGCCTGCGAGCAAAAGGACTAAGGCAAACCCTACTGCTATTGCTAAGGGTAAAAAGAACGCTCGACTTATTTCAAGAATGGCTAGAAATAAACCTAAACCCTCTGTCGAGCAGAAGCCCATAGTCCTTAGTGAGGATTCGGACTCTGACGTAGAACGTTTTTTAGCCAGTGAGTATCCTTACTCACAGGGTTTATGCCCCGAGCCACCTTATGATTTCGTTTCGAATCTTCCCCCTTGCCTAAGAAATAATCCTAGCTACCCTGGTATCAAATTACCTAACGAAACCCTTGGCAATGTAATCAAACCCTCACCTTCTTTTTCGAAGCCCACACATTTGCCCTGTGACCAATGTGATTTATGGTTGGAACGATACTACATCGATGTTCCCATACTCCAATCGAAAATCCAATCACTGGAAGATCAAATTGCAGTATTGACCAGTCAAAGAGACCAGCACCGAGCAACTGATAAGAAGCAGAAGACAACCGGCTCCATCGTTTTCAAGAATGTTGAATCAGCCACAGCCATTGTCAACTCCAAATTGTCATGGTTAAGCCGTCTGCTCGTCATATAGGTATGGATTTTGATATCGTTTTTGTTTTGTGAATAACCAGGATTAATATACTTATTTGGATTTGGTCTTCGAATAGCTCTGTTTATATTTTGAAATGGCTCTATCATAATGTGTTCATCCTGTATACATTTCACTTTGCTAAAAATAAATGAAATTTTGTTTTGGATATATGATTTGATCATTCCCAGTTTAGACACCGATAGATTTTCATTCGGATTTGATTGGTCTTCGTTTGGATTTGACTTGTTCAGTTGTCTGATTGAGTTAACAAAATTGACGTTTTGCTTTCAATTGAATTGGTTTTGTATCTACTCTGAACAGGAAGTTTTTCATGCTCAAATTAGAATACGATCATGTTTGGATTTGATTTCGTTATGGTTTGTATGTTGTGATTGGCAAACGATTTCAATGAGTTTGGTTGTTACGATCTTGTAATATATGCTATGTCATGTAATCTTCTAAAAACAGGAATACAACTCTGTTCGATTTCAATGTGGAAAGAATAACTCTATTTTCATGGAAACAATACTTTCACTTTAAGCCTGTGCGAATGATATTCATGCCCGAATCATGGAACGGTTTCGATCCATGACAACTTTGTTAAACCCCTGCCATTTGTTTCGCTTGATTGGATAGCGGTATCTTCAGTTAGTTTGATCGATTTTATGAATTGCATTCGGATTTAAAAAAAAAATAGATTTGATTACAGCTCTGTTCTCAAACGAGTTTGTTGACTCAGTTCGACTTATGTCATTCTGTTAAATTCGTATGAGGAAATTCAGGTAATAGTCGTTTCAAAATGCATTCAAGAAATGATCTCGTGATGATTTTGTCTGCCCCAATTTGCATAACAAACAATCGGTTGATCCTGTTATGATTTCATTTACGTGCCAGTATTGAGTTAATCCACTCATGGCATGAATCGTTTTCCATGACCATACAGTTATAACGATTTGAAAATGATCTGGTCTGGATGCAATCGTATCTCCGGTTGATAAGACAACAATAAAAATTGCCCACGATTTGTTTTGATTATATCGATTTCAAATTGATATCAAATGATTTCACAACTGATGATTATGATTCTGTTTGTTCGATTTTGGTGGTAACAAAAGAAACAGAGTACGCTTACCTCTATGATCATTCGATTGATCTTGATCATGTTTGATTTCGAATGGTATAACCGTTTCAATTCCAATGATTCGTTTTCAAATAGCTATTGGATGTTAATTAAATTTAATTCTTTAAAAAGATTTTCAATTGATTTTAATGTTGATTCTATGTCTTATTTAGACCAGCTACAGAATCGCAAGATTCTGTAGCCAGTCTATAGAATTAGATTTTTATCATTTTATTAATAAAGGATCCTTCTAACTTGTCCATTTTTTACCCTTTTCAGGTAAATTCGAATTGCATGGGATATGCTGGACAGTCTAGGGGATATTTGTGTGTTTTAGTTTTATTTTAGGTTCTTAGTTTAGTTAAACTTGGGATATCTTCCCAGATATATGTAAACAGTTTTGATAACTTCCACAAGGAGGTTTTACCCTGTGGAAAACCTATAAATACTTATTATTTTTTGTAATAAGGATCATCCTCACTTGTGGGAGAACCAGGCTATGGATTCCTAATACAAACTAAGACAAAAGTTGATGTTCTGCTACAACTTTCGCTTTCATAATATCAATCTTTTGTTTCAAGTTTATGCATGTCATTAGCAATTGATTATAGACTACTTTTGCTATCATAGTCTTTTGCAGAATGATGTGATTTAATTAATATGATCCATGTCTGATTTCTTTCATTACTTTAAAATACAACAATCATTTTTTTCAGTTAATGAATGGCAGATTTCTCTTCTTCATCAATTGAATTATTTTGTATAAGTCTTTGCATACTGGTTTATCTAATTGTGAAGGTTTATGAATTATAAGATTGTTGTTATTTTTATGCCTTGTTTGTCCTATTTTTATGCCTTGTTTGTCCTGTAAACAAACTTCAAGAGCACTGCAGCTATTGTTTACGGGCATCTCCTGGATAATTCGGTGCGGGTTTCCTCCCTCCGATCAGCTAGCACAATCATCATACACGGGGAAAATCTGGAGCATTTCTCTAGGTCAGTTTGTAATTTATTAATTTGTTAGTATAATATTAGCATTTTAGTTAGATATATTTGTAGTTTAGATTAGTGTTTTAGTTTAGTTAGTTCTCTGTTTTATTTCTGTTCATAAAATTATAAAATCAACAAAAATATCTTTAGCTGTCTTAGGGCAGAATATTAATGAGTTTTTCAGGTTTTATTTAAATCTGTAAATTGTAGATATTGTACATTTTGTGAATAAGTTATATTTCAGTTGGTAGTTAGATAGTTAATTAGTTAGAGCTAGTATAGTAGTAGTTAGTAGATTGTATATATAGGATAGTTAGATTAGTTTAATTTGTTTTAATAATTTGTTTTAGTTTAGTTTGTTTAATAGTTAGTTTTAGTTAGATTAGTTTATTAGTTTGTTTAGTTAGATTAGTTAGTTTAGAATAATTTTCTTTTTTGTTTTCTTAGGACCTTAGATCGGCTAACGGAGCCGCTAAACCCGTTAGGGTGGTTCATCCCAAACGGCTTGGGTTATTAGACAACCCCAGACCGGTTCCACTCTCTCAGTTGACGGACAGTCGATTTCGCCCGTCAACAAATGGAGCTAGAAGGAGGGCCTGAACTTAATTAATGGCACGAGATAGTTGCAAGACTCCTCCACCACCTAATCGCTCACCTATAGTGACTAGAAGCCATTCAAACGATAATATTCCCCTTCAAACAGCAACTACTTCAACCGACGATCCACAGATCACAGTTGAGCCAGCAACCCCTAATCCTACAGGTGGTGACATACAAGAGATTGTCCGCCAATCTCTTATAAAAACACATAGTGCCTTAGCCCATTTGAGGCAACCAAACCATCCGTGGGGTTAACCTTTGGATTTCTCTGATATCAGAGAACAATTAGGTGACACTAACCTCATTGTGAATCCTTCAGATCCAATCTTAAATCCTACTGCAGGAGGATCTGGGATACCTCCTTCACCACCTCCATCATCTCCTTCCTCTTCTGGAGGAGATTCCTCTGACAAAGGCAATTCCCCTTCTCATCCTTCCACACCCATTACCCCAATGGCAAATCAGAACAACCCTGCTAGACCCTGGCTTGATCAGGATGCCATAGCTATACCTGGAGCTCAGCACCCTTTACCTAAACACCCGGAGAAATGTCTTCCGAAGTTTGATCCTAACTCAAAACAGATCGCTGAAGATCGCATTAAAAAGTTTATGTTAGCCATAAGACTCCGCAATGTTGAACATGAAGACGTTTTCTGTAGGTTGTTCCCATATACTTTCGAGGGTAATGCATCAACATGGTACTTTTCCCAACAACCCCATACCATCGTGTCTTGGGAAAAGTTTGAATCATGCTTTTTGGAAAAGTTTGGAGACGGTAGACCTCCGGAAGTCCTAGTCATGGACCTTTCTAGATTAAGAATGAACCCAAAATAAAAAGTCAAAGACTTTAATGAAAGATTTTTAACACTTAAAAATCGAATCCCTGCGGATTCTATGCCTTCTGAAAGTCTTATAATAGCATACTACACTAAAGCTTTGCATCAAAGTATAGCTATTTGGGTCAAACGATCTAAGAAATCCACGTTGTTAGAAGCCTTCGAGGAGGCCAGCCAGATTGAAAAAGACATACTTAGTCTTAAGGACTCTACTAGCAATGAAACTGAGACTAGTTCTTCTTCCAAAAAGAAGATTGAAATCCTCCCCAGACCCACTCAAAGTAAAACACAACCTGAAAACTCTGATTTAGAAAACTTAACCAAAGTTGTTCAAAACCTGTCAAATCAAGTTATAGACTTGAAAAGGTCGACAAAAGAAGCTTCTTCAAACAAAGGGCCTTACAAACCCCCGTTCCGGAAGCCTTTTCCCACCAACCGACCTAACCCAACCACCGAAGGCCTTAATCTGGAAAGTTTGCAATGCGCCCTTCAAACAATTCTAGAAGCCCAAGATAAGTTGATGCCTCCTGAGATCCCTGAAGAGGTAGTTGAACAAGAGACAGTTCAAGAAGAAGAGTCTTCTCCAAACATTTTTGGACACTTCTCGGATAGCATCTTTCAAGCCAACTTCGAGACAGTTCATCCTTATAATACCAGGAGTAAGACTGCAAACAAACCTTCTACCGAAAACACTACAACTTCGCCTCCAAAGCAATCTAAATCAGCTGAGACTAAAAAGAGTAATGTGAACCCCAACTTAGATTATGATGTTGTTGAATATCTTAAAAAGTTAAGGGCTAACATTTCTATTTATGAGTTATTGAAGTTTCTGTTTTTGTTACAAAAAATGTTGCAAAATATCTCGGAGAATGGAAAAAATGGTAATTCTAATGGTAACAAGGTTGTGCAAAACAAAGCTCCACAGAAGACTTCCACTAAAAACAGTCTCGATCCTCAAGATAAAGGAAGCCTTCCTGTAAGTAATGTAAATAATGTAAATAATGTAGATAAAGTAGCCGTAGAAACTGCGAGTAAAAAGCTGCAAGCTACTACTCTTAGTACTCGCAAAAATGTACCTCCATTTCTATTACCTTTCGATATCTTTAATAACAACGTGCACAATTGTATGGTATACTCAGGGGCGTCATCCAATGTGATGCCTTGGTCTGTTTTCCAGAAGATTAATGCTGAAGTTGAACCCTCGACTTTAAAAATCATACAACTTGATCGAACAAATGTCAAAGTTATAGGAGAACTAAAGAATGTGCTTATTAGATTATCATCTAACCCCAAGGTTCATCAAGTTATTGATATAATTGTTGTGGATATTCCATAAGTGTATGGTATGTTTTTAAGCAGGGACTGGTCCGAACAGCTGCATGGTTATTTCACGACAAATTGGTCCCATCTATGGCTTCCAGAAAACGGCAAGCCTAATAAGATCAAAGTAAATCGTGAGCGCTACCTTAAGTTCACAGTCACAGATTTGAACGATCCCAACGAACCGTATACACCTTCTGCTGATTCACTTGAAGTACAAGGGATGGACACCTTCTTTGGGAATTTCATGGCTGAGGCTTCACCTATCACCAATCCAGAACAACAGTATGAGATTGTAGCATATATGTAGCCGACAGCTTCGACGCAACGTTCCTATGTACCCGATGCAAATCAAATTTGGTATTTGTATTTCGACGGGTCAAAGTCCAAAGAAGGAGACGGAGCAGGCTGCGTCATTATCGATCCGGTAGGTAACAAAACACTGATAGCATGTAGGTTGGAATTTGAATGTACTAACAATACTGCAGAATATGAGGCTTTACTGCAAGGTCTCAAAAAATCTTCGGATATGAACATTCAAAATTTAACCGTCTTTGGTGACTCTGAAATAATGGTTAGATAGGTAAGAGATTCTATCCACTGTTTGTCCCCACATCTAAAAAGCTACCAGTCTGAGGTATGGAATTTAATGAACAAATTTTCTGCTTTTGATATAAATTCTATTCCTAGATTGAATAACTCTAAAGCAGATTTATTAGCTAATGTAGCTTCTAAACTTCTTCCTGCAGAAGGCTTGTCCCCAGATGCATTCTCCATTGAGCTGCTTTTCCGGCCATCCGTTCCCGACAACATTACGAATTGGAGAGTATTTGATGACGATCAGCATATTATTAACTTTCTTCACATGGAAGAAACCTTTCAAGGCGCGGTGATAGACGAACACACGCACGACGACAATTTGTGGGATTTCACGGTAATACCATATCCAAGAACTCCTGAATCTTCATCGGATATGGTAAACTCGATCCCTAAATCTGTAATTAGATTAGAGAAGTTTTATGACTTTCAAGATAAATTTAAAAAGATGGTCAATTGTAAAACCAATAGTTCCTCATTATCTTATGAAAAAGTAAACTTAGGAACTAATGAAAATCCTCAGTGTATTAATCTAGGGTTGGGATGTTCTCAACAAGAAAAAATGGCATTTATTAAATTGTTCAAAGAATTTAAAGATGTCTTTGCATGGACATATGATGACCTCAAAACTTTTGACCCTAATATCATACAACATGTCATCCCTACAAAGCCCCAAACCTTACCCTTTCAACAAAAACTGAGGAAAATGCACCCCAAACTCGAACCGACCGTTCAAAAAGAATTGAATAAGCTCCTAAATGATAAGATAATTTTTCCTGTTAGGCACACTCAATGGGTTTCCAACCTTGTCCCAGTCCGGAAGAAAAGTGGGGAAATTCGACTCTGCGTCGATTTCTGAAACCTTAATAGAGCGTCTGATAAAGACAACTATCCTGTCCCGCCTATGGAACAGATCCTTCAACAAGTATCTGGTTCTGAGAGGCTATCCTTACTAGATGGTTTCTTGGGGTACAACCAGGTCCCGATGTCTCCACCAGACCAACTTAAAACTACCTTTCGTACTCCGTGGGGCACTTATGCTTATCGCAAAATGCCCTTTGGATTGATTAATGTTGGTGCCACCTTTCAAAGAGAAATGGATATTTCTTTCCGAGGCTTAATCAATCGGTCCATCGTAGTTTACTTAGATGGTGTGACTATATTTTCTAAAAACAAAAACGATCATCTAGCTCACTTACGAGCCGTCCTACTACGATGTCGTAAATACGACATCTCTTTGAATCCCAAAAAATCCATCTTTGCAGTAGAACAGGGTAAACTCTTAGGATTCATTGTGTCTAGTGAAGGGATGATTATTGACCCCGAAAGGACTCAAGTCATCGCGAAACTTCCCCCTCCTACATCCAAAAAATCTATGCAGTCTTTCTTAGGCCATATCAACTTCGTGAGAATATTTGTCCCCAGTTTCTCTGAAATGGTCAGGCCTTTACATAATTTGATTAAGAAAGACACCCAATATCACTGGGGACCCCTAAAAAATCAATCTTTTGATGCAATAAAGAAGGCCATAATAGACGCTCCGTCTCTCATGAGCCCAGATTTTTCCCAAGACTTTACACTTTACACTTTTGCTTCTGACTGTTCCTATGTCACCATCCTAACCCAAAAGAATGCTGAGAACAATGAAGTACCCATTGCCTTTATGAGATCTGATTTCAAAGACATTGAACTTAATTACCCAGCGGTAGATTGGCAAGCCTATGTTGTTTTCAAAGCAGTTAAGCACTTTCGGTCCTATCTTTTGAAGTCAAGGACGAAATTCATTGTTCCCTACCCAGGCGTGAGGAACCTGTTAGTGCAGAAGGAACTAGGAGAAAAGATGGCCAATTGGACCACCTCCTTGCAGGAGTATGACTTAGAAATCACCCCATCTCAGATAGTGAGAGGCCAAGGGTTATGCAAGTTAGTCACTAATTCAGCAGCCGGAAAGCAAGAAGAAAGTGATACGTCAAACCTAGGATCAAGCGATCAAAGTCTAATCTGCTGCGCACAAAACCCTGTTAGTCCTTGGTACGACGATATAAGATTATGTCTTGAACATGGGTCAGCCCCCCGTCACCTTGACCCCGCCAAAAGAAGAGCGTTGAGACTGAAGTCTACCTCCTTTCATCTGGTTAGTGGTATCCTGTTTCGTCATAGTTTTGATGGCGTACTGATGCGTTCTCTTGAAAAAGACGAAGCAGAAAAAGTCTTGCTAGAGTTGCATGCAGGAGAAGCTGGTGGTCATTTTGGTGGTGACACCACTGCTCATAAAGTTTTGAAAGCCGGTTATTACTGGCCCACGCTTTTTAGAGACACCCACTCCTTGTGTCGTAAATGTATCATCTGTCAGAAATCATCAGGGCGGTTACAAAAACTAGCCTTTCCTTTGCAGCCCGTTTCAGTAGATTCCCCTTTTCAGCAGTGGGGCCTTGATATCATAGGTCCAATCAACCCCCGGTCCTTGCAACAACACAAGTTTATTGTGACAGCCACAGATTACTTTACTCGATGGTTTGAAGCTGATGCGTTAAGAACTGTCAACACCAGTCAGGTAATTGCCTTTCTAAATTCGAATATTATCACTCGCTTCGGTATCCCTGACTGTTTAGTTTTTGATAATGCTTCTTACTTTTCCTCTCTTGAGATGAGCGAGTTCGCTTTGGAAAAAGGAATTAAGCTGAAGTATTATGCTAGCTATTACCCCCAGGGCAACGGATTGGCAGAATCCACAAACAAGAACTTGATCAAAATCATCAAGAGAATGGTGGTTGAAAATCACAAGAATTGGCACAACGCACTGCTAAACGCATTGTGCACTGATAGGGTAACACCAAAAGCTGCTATAGGTAACTCCCCCTTTTTCTCGTTTATGGAAGAGAAGCAATTCTGCCACCTCACATTCTTCTTCCTTCACTTCAGTTGTCACAGAAAGTCCAAGAAGAAGACTGTCCCCCTTTGGAAATCCAAATTAACGCTTTGATGAAGCTAGAAGAGGTAAGAGCCCAAGCTAAACGTAAGTTAGATCAACATCGACAATTGGTTAAAAGCTGGTTCGATTCCAACTCTGCTTCTGATAGGAATTTTGAAGTAGGTGATCTTGTCTTGAAGTGGGACAAACTGCATGAGGGAAAGGGAGAACACACAAAATTTCAAAACTTGTGGCTTGGACCGTTTTTAATTGCTGAAAAGTTGGGTCCTAGTTCTTTTCGATTGCAGAATCTTGAAGGGCAGCCTGACACCTATCCGGTGAATGGCCAAGCCCTGAAAAGATACTTTGCTTGATGACAACCCTTGTATATTATGTACATATTTTCCTTTTGTGTGCTTTTTCATTTGCTTTTTAGTTTTTTTTTTATTTCTCTTTAAATTTATCAGTTTGTGTTTTCTTTGAAATACACACACCGGTATGCTAAGCTATTCAGACAAAGACAATAGAAAATTCCTTCGCTAAATAACTGCTAAGAAAAAGGTATAAACATCAATGGTTTATTTCTAAAATTTATATCTATGTTGGAAAAGTCTGTTGTTTAAAAGAAGATTGGTGATTTCGATCTCTAAGTAAAGCTTGTCATGATCATCTATTATTTTTTTACGATGTCTCTATTCCATAAAGGAATGACTCAGAGGATGTCTCCCTGCCCTAGGAAATTATTTTTCTAAATAAAACATCTCTGGATCTAAATTAAGGACAGTTCTAAAAAATTCTGATGAGGTCTGAAAAAATATGTTAAAATATCATGATTTTCAACGTCACCCCGCTCAAATATATATCTATAAAAAAAATAAAAAATAAATAAAAAATAAAAAATTATGAATAAGAGCTGTGGGAAGTGCTTGTAAACCCGCCGGGATGCTGAACAGGTCTGTTGGCAGTGGGTAAATGCATGCATAGCGCCAATACAACTTCGTCGGGGTACTGAACAGGCCCGCTGGCAGTGAAGCAATGTCGGGTATATGAAAATTTGCAAATAAGAATCCTCTTAATGTCCTTTATTCTGATCCAGAACTTCTTGGCAGGATACAGATGTCAGAGTGGGTTAAATGGAAACCCTGTCGAGGCTATGGACGCCTACTGGAAGCAGTGGCTATGCCAAAAGTATTGGAGATTTTATCTTTAATATCGTGACTTGCTGATCTTAAGATTGTTATCAGTTTTCATCTTTTGAAACACTGCTGGAATAGTTGGTCAATGATGATGTTTATACAATTTTCTGGTTGTTATTTTTGAGTTGGAATTATCTTTGCTGCTTAATCTGAATTTGTTTCTTTTGGCAGAGATAACTGCTTCTACCATTGTGTCGCCATTGTTGGCAGCCAATCCGCATTGTTCTATTGTAAGCTGCCTGCACCAATGTTTTGCAAACATCAATTTTTCATCGCAATTTTTAAATAAACGACACTTTTATTTTTGCGACATTTGCACATTTACCTTCGTTTTGTTTTCACGACTGTAAGAATGAAAACTTAGTCTTTCGAAGTCGCATTAAAATCATTATTTGAACTGTCATGGTCCTTCTTGTCAATATGCCTATTGCGTTTACTTTTCACTTATCATTATGCAGCTGGCAAAACTTTCGAACTATACTCATTAGACATTCTTGGATTGATTGTGTGACTTGGTTTCATTGAGTTTGTAATGCATTGGCATTTGGATTTGCATTTTATTTGACCAACTTGATGATTGGGTTCATGAAAATACATAAGTGTTATGGTTAAATCCTTCATATATATCTTTTAATATAATTCCTATGTTCGTGCTTTCATAACTATTGGTATGTTGATTATATGAACACCCATTGGCACATTGGTTAAACTATTGATATGAGCTTATACATTGGCGCATGGTTAAATATTTGGCATTGGTTTCAAATCATATGTTGATGGTTTAAAACTATGGCATAATGTTTCAATTGTGCGCGTTGGTTTATACACTTACCACTGATTTCATTGGTTGGGCGAATGACATGATTGTTGAACTATACTATAATGGGTAGAACAGCTATAAGCCGACGGTTGTACTTTGGCAATAACTATTATGCATGGCAGAGATAAGCTCCACCACCTTCGCATGATGACATTTATGCCTATCCCTTATCCTCGTTTACCTCTGTTAGCTTGGGTAACCCTTCGCGCATTTTGCTCCTGTGTGTGCTATGATCCAAACCCTGGACTCACCGTGTGCTCGGCTCCATGGCACCGGTGGTGCGAATCGAACCGAATGGCAACCAAGCCTTGTTGTTATTTGACAATGCCCTAACAGATTTGAAGGATAACGGTTGGCTTACCTTCGTACAGAGATTTGAGGGTTTTAACTTATTTGTGGCACAACAGTTCGCTCTGACGTTCGATGGCTATAGAGCCAAGGTGGGTGACCTACAGTGGAAATCGATGAGAAGTTTATCAGTTCTGCTACAGGGTTACCTGCCACGGGCCAGTGTTGGTTCAAAAATTCGAAAGTGGAAGAGGTTCCATGGCCACTACTGTTTGTCTCCCGAAAGGTCACCTCTTGTGACAGAGGTATGCCCATCTCTGCACTGAAAACTTGATGGCATGATCTTTTCATAATAGTCAAACAGTTCGTGACCTGTGAAAGTCGATATGGACTCATGTTTCTCTACCACCTGCGTTTGTTAATGAATTTTATGGGATACCCGTTGAATATGCCCTTTTACTTTCAGCGTAACCTATATAAAATGTCTAAAAGGTTTAAAAGGCAGAAGGCCGACAGTAGCCTGTTCCACCATGGACTAATTAAACTTATCATTGTTTATCACTTCAGTTTGTATGGTGATAGCTGGAGAGCTTTCATCGCTCGAAATGGTTTTGATGATACATACCCTGTCCAGGTTGACAAGCCTATGGTTAATGAAACCAATGTCCAGCCCCCCGTGCCCTTCCATGTCCTACTGCCATCTCCTAAGCCCTCGGTCAACCCTGACATTGATTTACCAGACATTGTAGCAGAGAAGGCGGAGGCTATTAAAAAGCCTGCGAGCAAAAGGGCTAAGGCAAACCCTACTGCTATTGCTAAGGGTAAAAAGAATGCTCGGCTTATTTCGAGAATGGATAGAAATAAACCTAAACCCTCTATCGAGCAGAAGCCCATAGTCCTTAGTGAGGATTCGGACTCTGATGTAGAACGTTTTTTAGCCAGTGAGTATCCTTACTCACAGTGTTTATGCCCCGAGCCACCTTATGATTTCGTTTCGAATCTTCCCCCTTACCTAAGAAATAATCCTAGCTACCCTGGTATCAAATTACCTAACGAAACCCTTGGCAATGTAATCAAACCCTCACCTGCTTTTTCGAAGCCCACACATTTTCCCTGTGACCAATGTGATTTATGGTTGGAACGATACTACATCGACATTCCCATACTCCAATCGAAAATCCAATCACTGGAAGATCAAATTGCAGTATTGACCAGTCAAATAGACCAGCTCCGAGCAACTGATAAGAAGCAGAATACAACTAGCTCCATCGTTTTCAAGAATGTTGAATCAGCCACAACCGTTGTCAACTCCAAATTGTCATGATTAAGTTGTCTGCGCGTCATACAGGTATGGATTTTGATATCGTTTTTGTTTTGTGAATTACCATGATTAATATACTGATTTGGATTTGGTCTTCGAATAGCTCTGTTTATATTTCGAAATGGCTCTGTCATAATGTGTTCATCCTGTATACATTTCGCTTTGCTAAAAATAAATGAAATTTTGTTTTGGATATATGATTTGATCATTCCTAGTTTAGACACCGATAGATTTTCATTCAGATTTGATTGATCTTCGTTTGGATTTGACTTGTTCGGTTGTCTGATTGAGTTAACAAAATTGACGCTTTGCTTTCAATTGAATTGGTTTTGTATCTACTCTGAACAGGAAGTTTTTCAAGCTCAAATTAGAATACGATCATGTTTGGATTTGATTTCGTTATGGTTTGTATGTTGTGATTGGCAAACGATTTCAATGAGTTTGGTTGTTATGATCTTGTAATATATGTTGTGTCATGTAATCTTCTAAAAACAGGAATACAACTTTGTTCAATTTCAATGTGGAAAGAATAACTCTATTTTTATGGAAACAATACTTTCACTTTAAGCCTGTGTGAATGATATTCATGCCCGAATCATGGAACGATTTCGATCCACGACAACTTTGTTAAACCCCTGTCGTTTGTTTCGCTTGATTGGATAGCGGTATCCTCAGTTAGTTTGATCGATTTTATGAATTGCATTCGTATTTAAAAAAAAAAATAGATTTGATTACAGCTCTGTTCTCAAACGAGTTTGTTGACTCAGTTTGACTTATGTCATTCTGTTAAATTCGTATGAGGAAATTCAGGTAATAGTCGTTTCAAAATGCATTCAATAAATGATCTCGTGATGATTTTGTCTACCCCAATTTGCATAACAAACAATCGGTTGATCCTGTTATGATTTCATTTACGTGCCAGTATTGAGTTAATCCACTCATGGCATGAATCGTTTGCTATGACCATACAGTTATAAAGATTTGAAAATGATCTGGTCTGGCTGCAATCGTATCTCCTGTTGATAAGACAGCAATAAAAATTTCCCACGATTTGTTTTGATTATATCGATTTCAAATTGATATCAAATGATTTCACAACTGTTGATTATGATTCTGTTCGTTCGATTTTGGTGGTGACAAAAGAAACAGAGTACGCTTACCTCTATGATCATTTGATTGATCTTGATCCTGTTTGATTTTGAATGGTATAATCGTTTCAATTCCAATGATTCATTTTCAAATAGCTATTGGATGTTAATTAAATTTAATTCTTTAAAAAGATTTTCAATCGATTTTAATGTTGATTCCGTGTCTTATTTAGACCAGCTACAGAATCACAAGATTCTGTAGCGAGTCTATAGAATTAGATTTTTATCATTTTATTAATAAAGGATCCTTCTAACTTGTCAATTTTTTACCCTTTTCAGGTAAATTCGAATTGCATGGGATATGCTGGACAGTCTAGGGGATATTTGTGTGTTTTAGTTTTATTTTAGGTTCTTAGTTTAGTTCAAATTGGGATATCTTCCCAGATTTATGTAAACAGTTTTGATAACTTCCATAGGGAGGTTTTACCCTGTGGAAAACCTATAAATACTTATTATTTTTTGTAATAAGGATCATCCTCACTTGTGGGAGAACCAGGCTATGGATTCCTAATACAAACTGAGACAGAAGTTGATGTTCTGCTACAGCTTTCGCTTTCATAATATCAATCTTTTGTTTCAAGTTTATGGATGTCATTAGCAATTGATTATAGACTACTTTTGCTATCATAGTCTTTTGCAGAATGATGTGATTTAATTAATATGATCCATGTCTGATTTCTTTCATTACTTTAAAATACAACAATCATTTTGTTTAGTCAATGAATGGCAGATTTCTCTTCTTTATCAATTGAATTATTTCGTATAAGTATTTGCATACGGGTTTATCTAATTGTGAAGGTTTATAAATTCTAAGATTGTTGTTATTTTTATGCCTTGTTTGTCCTGTAAACAAACTTCAAGAGCACTGCAGCTATCGTTTATGAACAACTCCTGGATAATTCGGTGCGGGTTTCCTCCCTCCGATCAGCTAGCACAATCATCATACACAGGGCAAATCTGGAGCATTTCTCCAGGTCAGTTTGTAATTTATTAATTTGTTAGTATAATATTAGCATTTTAGTTAGATATATTTGTAGTTTAGATTAGTGGTTTAGTTTAGTTAGTTTTATGTTTTATTTCTGTTCATAAAATTATAAAATCAACAAAAATATCTTTAGCTGTCTTAGGGCAGAATATTAATGAGTTTTTCAGGTTTTATTTAAATCTGTAAATTGTAGATATTGTACATTTTGTGAATAAGTTATATTTCAG
>ML776777.1:54602-78130 GCA_009831015.1 Picea engelmannii
TCACGGCTTATGCAGAGAAACAATTGAAACTCATTCTCTCAGGTTCCTAACCTGATATGCAATCACATATGCAGCATATAAAAGATACGCATAAAAGGAAGCAAGCAAACAAAAGCATAACATCAACAACACAAAAGTGTCAAACACATCCATGGTGATTGAATCAGGCTCTTCCTATTAATTCAATGACTGTACATGGAGTTCTTCACAAGCTCTCGCTTGGCTCTGCTCTCTCTTGCTCCTGTATGAATGAATGAGAATCTGAATAATGTTACAATGATACACGGGAGGGTGTCTATACTCCGTTTTCCCTCTCTAAAGCTAAAACTGTCTAATCTACAGTTAATTCCTATCTAACAGCATTAATTCAAATAAATGCCTTCCTATCTACTAATACAATACAACTGCGCTCGGCTTTGAATGCCCTCATCCAAACGATGGCGCAACAATCTCCAAAGCATTTCAAAATGTGCATGCTGGCACTGTCCAGCTGTATGACCTTTCTCCGTGCGCGCTGGCTCGCTTGATGACGTGTAGATGCTCCTGCATCAAAATCTCTGTGTAGTCTCACAAGGATGAGCCAAATATTGAAGAGAGGGAAAGTATTTTAAAATTAATTCATGAGAAAAGAATGAGAAATAGAAAACCAATTTCTTTAATTTAAAAATAAAATGAAAATTGAGAATTTGATGCATTATGGTTAATTAGGTTTCATTAGGATTTGGTAAGAAATAAGTTTTTACTAGGAATCACACCGTAGATTTACATTCAAAAGGGAAAGATTTGAAATGGGTGACTATTCCCTGAAAATAACAAATATGTTCATGAAAATAGGGAAGACAGTAATTTATGGAGCAAAAAAATAGTTTTACAATAGAAAGTTTTATTCACGAGAAATGTAATATTGTGGAAAAGAGTTTAATCAATTAAATTATATGATTTTATATATGTATGCATATTTATATGTTTTCTGGACAAATTTTTGCATGGAAGGTAAAGACCGGTAACTCCTGGTCAGTTCCTAAATTTACCATCTAAATGTCTTAATAAATGAATATTAAGGATAGAAACTCATATATTAAAAACTATGAATTCTTATATTGTACGTGAGAAATGGGAAGCTTAGCATTTCCCCTCTATGCAAAAGAAATAAGCATTGCCAAGCTTCCCGGGTTTGAGAATGTTTCTCTGCACAGGTCGCTCTGCACTCATGGAACATTTCATATTAATGTATTTTATTATTAAAATTTTAAGACCTGGGAGATACAATTCCCCTTTTTTTTTCTCATTGTACACACACACACATATCAAAGTTCCTCTTTGAATCTCGGATCTTGTAGGAGAGAGAAAATAAGGGGAATGAGAGTGTGTGGTATGTTTAGAGTCTGATATCCTGACATACTATATTAATAAAATAATAAAATATAATTATAATGTTGAAGCGTTCTGTGAAATGATCTAGGACCGGTGATTAAAGTTTGAAGTGTGCATTAAATGAGCGATCTCTTGAGGATCAAGAAGGACAATCCATTTTCACGCTTGAAAAAAATAATATATATATATATATATATATATATATTACCATGCGGGACCCTTACCGGATATTGGGCTTCAAAGGTTTTGAGCATGTTAAAAAATGCATGAAAGAGCATACGTCGGGGCCGGTGGTTTATTTATATTAATCAATATTTATTAATCTAGAGTATAATCTAATAGAATTTGTTATATTATATTATAATATAGTTGATTATAATTATATTATAATATGATTACTCAAGTAAGACCGACCCTCCTCCTCTTTTCAAAATATAATATATATGTTATAATACAATACATATGTGGGACCCTCGTTGGGATCTCGGTCATCAGGACCTCGTGAGTTTTAGGTGTGATGTTGTGTGTCTTAAACGAACTGAGAAATATGATATGAGATTTTATTGTTAAAATATTTATATAATATATGTGTGTGTGTGACCCTCGTCGGGACCAGGATCTCGGGCATCAAGACCTCAAGATTTTGAGGTGTGATGTTGTGTGTGTTAAACRAGCTTAGAAATTCGATCTGAGATTTCCTTGTTAAAATATTCGCGCGCGCGCGCGCGCGCGCGCGTGTGTGYGTGTGTGTGTGTGTGTGTGTGTGTGTGTGTGTGTGTGTGTGTGTGTGTGTGTGTATCATGTGAGGCCTCACCGAAATCTCAAGCATCGTATATTCGAAGCATGTGGAAAACGTATGTAAAGTTATACGTTGAGGATCAATGGTTTGTATATTAATCAAGAATAATAACTCTAAGTGCAATATAATACAATTAATTATATTATAATATGATATAATCATATTATAATATAATTAATTAAATTATTAATTAATAAAATAATTAACCCTAAACCATCCAGGGAGGTTGGATTCCCAAGGAAAATGGGAAACTAATCTTTGGTTTTACTGGGTCGGTAATTTAGGCCAAGTAAAAATGCAATTACAAGGATATCTAATTAATGAAGACTAATTATCCATAATAGGGATCAAATAAATGAATAACAAGGAGTGGTGTCTTAAGAGAATATTGATTAATTATCTAATAGGTTTATAATAGGTAGACAAGTGTAAACCTCTAATTGGGTGAGCCTTTGTACACTATGGTGACATGGTGTGTCGGGGTAGGTCCACATGTCAATGTGGGGTTGGATGTGAGAATGGGTGTGAGTTGACCCTTATCAAGCATAGGCTTTGTGTCAGGCACGATAGACTTGAGTCATTGGATATGAGGGTGGGCATATCTCTACCGTACATCCATGTTAAGAAAGGTCAATCAAGCCTCGGACCATCGGGGAGTTTAGTTTTTCATGATATTGATAGGGGGTTGATGATGAACTGGTTCCCGCGGATACCTAGTGGAAACATGTGTCCCTACTTAGATTCCACATCAGGGATGATTTCAAGGATGGAAATTTATTTTTAAATGTAGAAACCTTGGTGAATCTTACTGATCCTTCATATGCCAACTATAAATGTTTGGCGATATTTTTGTAAAAATATTCAAATTTCTAAGCATTTTATATAGTTTTTATAAACTTTTGGCGATTTTTAAGGTAAAATAATTTTATCCTATAGAATTTGGGCGAATCATTTTTAAAATAAAGAATCTCGTTTTTGGAAAAACCATGGAAAATTAGCCCACGAGCGAAATTTAGCCCCTAAAATCATCCATGTTCCACATGATCATAGCGTGGGTAGTCACCTATTATTAACCAATGTGTTCATTGTCAGTGCACGTCGATCAACCATCGTTGATCTCGTATTATGATGGATGGTTCGATTTGAAGAGTCAAGGTATCATGTTCCTAGGAAATCACACTTCCACTACCCTCGTGATACCCCAATGACCCAATGTCCAGTGGGTCGATAAGTTGAAGGCCCTATGGCCAGGTGGCAGATGTCACACCTGCCTCTAAACCAGTAGCCACAACAACTCTGGAATGTGATGTGTTGTGACACATCAATGCCACATTGGAACACATAGGTGACATGGAGCCCCATGGGTGCCATGTGGCGATGAGGTGCCCTTTACCTATAAGTGAGGGACTAAGAAACTTTGAAAGGCAATAACTTTTGATCCTGGATTTAGTTTTGAGTATGGTGATAGTCATTGGAAATGTCTTAATGAACAGAAGATGGTTATCATCTCGAAAAAAAGGATATGATATGATTAAGGAAAACCTAAATTTTATACCCCATCCCTTAAAAGGATACCTAGGGGGTTGGGTGTCTTACAGAGTGGTATCAGAGCTGATTTAAAACGCTAGGTCTGGATGGGCCAGAGATCATTCATGGGATTAGTGTATTAAGGCCAAGATGAGCCTGTTGGAAAAAATTCCTCTGCATCTAAATGATTGTTTATCATCTAAGTAAGCTCCTTGAGGGGGAAGGACTACTGAACTGACGTTTTGTTTTGGAACTTCTTGTAATAGAAATTACACCATAATTAAAAATAATATTTTGTGTTGTTTGATGGATTGATAGCTACCCCTATAGGAGTGGTAATATGTTGGTAAGAATCAAAGGTTGAACATGATGTGAAATGGTAGAATATTGTTATAGGAATTTCATGCATCCCAAGAATGAATAACTTGGATTATTTTAATAGGTTGTGATGTTTCCTGCGAGTGTGGGTTGATGGAGCCCTAACAATTAAGCTTGTAGTTTAATAAAAGACTAATCCTTGTGTGGATCACTTCTCATGTTTAGAGGACTGATGGGAAAATTTCTAAGGTTAGTTACTTGACCTATAATGATTGGAACCTATAGCACGAATAATATGTTCAAGCAAAGGAAAGAAGATTCCTTTGAACTAAAGCTAACCTTCATAAAATAGGTAAAGTGATACGAGCATATGAGAAATTTATAAACTCATGGTTGTATTAAGGAAATGTGTGTGTGTGTGTGTGTGTGTGTGTGTATATAGTGACCTGAATGCATGTTCATGCATGTAAAATAGTGGGAATACTTATAGACCTAGAATAGTCTATTGTTGGCTATGAGGTATAGGGTTGTCATGGATCATTTTGGATAATGATGATCTGATAACAACAGGAAAAGTTAGTAACATGAATGAAATGTCGATAATGCTATTGTTATTTCTTTATGAAGATAAGGTTGTAATGATTAACGAAATATTGGTATAAATACTAATAAAGGAAGTGTCGGAGCACTTCTAGATGACCAATGGGTCATATTTATATCTAGAGGTGGATGGTAACCATACAAGTATGTCTTGGTAGGATCAAGTGGTAGTAAGAGGGAGTCTGAGAAAGAATTCCCTTTGTAGAGGCCTATTGGCCAGGAATTGGATTGAGGCATGAAGAGAGATTGGAATTGTTTATCTTGCTGGCTTAGGTAATGTTGTCATTGCCTTAGTTTGTAAATTTTGATTTGTGAAATGCTTTTGTAGCAGAAGGGAAAGGGTGGTTTCTTATTGGTTGTTTCCATGAAAAGAGGAAAACATAGTTATGAATATGCATGTGAGACTTGTCATGTGAGTGACTGTAATCTCTCAATAAAGAACATTGATATTAAAGTTAAAATATCAATGTAAATGGATGACATAGACAAGGTGAAAACATAGAACTTGCATGCTGACATGAATATGTGTATATATGCTTGAGTGCTTGGGTTAAATGCGTTATAAGGTTTCCTAGTATAAAGATTGATAGTAAGGTTAAACAAATTAGAATGAATGATATAAAATGTGCAAGTGATGCACATATATGATGTGTGTGTGTGTGTGTGTGTGTGTGTGTGTGTGTGTGTGTGTGTGCATGCACACACACTTAGAGGCGTAATATGATTTCTTGAACAAGTGAGCTATGAGGCAAGATGAGTACTTGTTTGAATTGAATAGTACCATGGATGCATGGTTGACCCTATGTTGGAGGGTATGAGTGCCTTGTTTAAATAATAATTTGAGGAAATATGTCACTCCTCAGAGAGAGCCAATATGAAATGATAAAAGAGAAAATGAGCAAGAGTGATATGTTGATAATTATAGAAGGATATATGATGGTTCCTTTGAAAAATCACATGTATATGATTGTAAAAAATCATGAATAAAATAATTTGTAAAGAAATATGCATATGAAATTGTAAAGTGTGCCTATGGTAGACACACAATACGTTGATGAATGTGGTTAAATGTATGAAAGAAGATTTTGAAAGTGAGCTGATAACCTAAAGATATATGTTTGAATGTGTATTTGGAATGCATCATAAGAATGCATGCTTATATTCCTTATGGAATATTGGATAGAACTCTAAAATAATGAAGCTAAGGTTGACTCAAGATTGAGGTCATTTTAGATCGTTTGGATATGCAACAAGAGAGTTGCATGTTGAAGAAGTTCAAGTGGAGGAACTATGTAAAAATTATGTCAGGAGAACAAAATCGTAACCTTAATTACTGCTGAGAATTAGGCTGAGGGATACAAATCATGTTGGTATAATAATATTGGATTACATTTTAAAATATAATGCATGCAAAGGAGACATGTAAATGAATGATGACCAATCTTATTTATGGTTGGGAAATGTGCATAATGCAGTGGTTCATAATTAATTTATGAGTGAGCCTTGATGTTGTGGCATGCTGATATTTATGCATTGAAATGATACTAACATGCATGTTTCTTGAAATTATTGTAGGCATATGCTAAATGCCAAAGTCTGGGAAAGGACTAGACCAAGAAGAGGAAAACATTGTTGAAGCAACTAAAAGATGAAAATGTGGCTAGTGTTGTTGATATGCAAAGAACATCGAGGACAATGTTCCTTTAAAGGGGAGGGGATTTTAATACCCCTATTTCCCCCAATTTGTAAATGTAATTGTCATTATTTCCAAAAACTGTTGATAGGCCTGTTATGTGTGAATTTTGAAACATGATGAACCTTTGAAAGGAATGTGATGTAAATATTTATGTTATTAATAGAAAAACAATTTATTGAATAATTGATGAAGGGGATTTCATATACATGTTATGAGGCCATGAGAGGGAATGGTGAGGGATAACCCTTACTAGTTGAGATGAATCCTACTAGACAGTACCCTGCTGGTTGAGATGAATTATAATATAATTACTCAGGTAACACTGACCCTCCTCTTTTCAAAATATAATATATATGTTATAATAAAATACATATGTGGGACCCTCATCGGAATCTCGGGCATCGGGACCTTGGGAGTTTGAGGTGTGATGGTGCATGTGTTAAATGAGCCGAGAAATCTGATCTGAGATTTCCTTGTTTATATATATATATGCCCCACTAGAATATTAGGCATCAGAGATTCTAAGCATGTGGAATACGTATGTAAAGTTATACGCCAAGGACTGATGTTTTGTATATTAATCAAGATTAATAACTCTAATTGCAATATAATACAATTATTATATCATAATAATTATATAATTAATTATATTATATCGTAACATGTTTATGTTATAATTTAATATGTCAGGGCCGTAATATAATAATTAACCCTAAACCATCTCGGGAGATTAGATTCTCAAGGAAAATGGGAAAGTAATCTTTGGTTTTACCGAGCTTGTACTTTAGGCCAAATAAAAATGCAATTAATGCAATTACAAGGATATTTAATTAATCAGGACCAATTATCCCTAATAGGTATTAAATAAATGAATAATAAGGAGGGGTGTTTTAAGTGAACATTGATTAATTAATCTAATATGTTTATAAGATCTAGACAAGTGTCAACCTCTATTTGGGTGAGCCTTTGTACACTATGGTGACATGGCATGCCAGGGGAGGTCCACTTGTGAACATGGGGTTAGACGTGAGAATGGGTGTGGGACCCTTATCAAGCATAGGCTATGTGTCAGGCACAATAAACCCAAATTGTTGGATCAAAGGGTGGATTGATCTCCATCATATATCCCTGCTAAGAAAAGTCAATCGAGCCTCGGTCCACCGGGAAGTTTAGTTTTGCATGATATTGATAGGGGTTTGATGACCCAATGTCTGCAAATACCTAGCGTCAATGCATGTCCCTCCTTAGATTCCACATGATCGTAGTGTGGGTAGTCACCACTATTTAACCATCGTGTTGGTTGTTAGTGCATGCCGATCAACCACCATTAATCTTGACTTATGATGAATGGTCTGATTTGAAGAGTTGGGTTATCGTGTTCCCATGAAATATCACTTCCACTACCCTCGTGATACCCTGATGACCCGATGCTCGGTGGACCGATAAGTTGAAGGCCCAACGGCCAGGTGGTAGATGCCACACTTGTATCTAAACCAGTAGCCATGACAACTCTGTAATGTGACATGTTGTGACATGTTAGTGCCACGTTGGAATACACAAGTGATGTGGAGCCACATGGGTGCCACATGGCGATGAAGTGGCCTTTACTCAGTGAGGGCCTAAGAAACTTCAGAAGGCCATAACTTTTGATTCTGGACTCAGTTTTGAGTATGGTGACAGTCGTTGGAAAGATCTTGACGAATAGAAGATGATTTTCCTCTCGAAAAAAGGTTATGAGATGATTAAGGAAAATAAAAATTGTATACCCCATCCCTTAAAAGGATACTTAGAGGGTGTAATGTCCCCCACCTCTTAGAGAGGTGAAGAGGAGACTCAGTGGCCTGGGCACCCCCACTAGGTCATAGTCTTACACTGAAGGGGGAAGTCAATGAAGCTAAAAGTTATATTTTTAAGTTGACTTAAGAAAGGAAAAGGGATTAAAGGTAAAGGATAACTCAACAGAAGAATAGAAGATTAACCTTGGGAGTTAACTTAACTCAACAGAGGATTAGAAGAAAAAGGTATAAGTAAGAGGTTGGGGCGCACCTATCATTCATTATGGTTTTGGATTAGCATTTTCTATTGCTCTTGAGCATTCAGTTTGGGGGTTTTGCTGTACAAACCCTTGTGAGCAACTCAGTGGTGAAATATCCACTCACCTTGTTCCACAGCTTGGTCTCAGGGATGAAATACTCCTCCACACCATTCTAGTCTCAGTTCATCTCCATCTAGCACTTCAGAAGGTAGCAAGCCGTGATGTTCTTGTGATTCCAGCAAGGGTGCACCATCATCTAGAGGGAGGTTCGATCCAGCCTATCCAGAGGGCCTGGGGCCATTTCGACACCTGGGTTTTGTTTACAGGGGAATGTTCATCAGTTTGAGGACTTTTCTGAAGGGTTATCATTCTCATATCATTATCTGCAGATTGGGACGTCTTGGAGCCATAGGGGGCGTCCTGTGATTCAGAAAAACACAGATCTAGAGAGATATGCTTGTGATCTGGTCCTGAAACCTCTTCCACAGGATTTTCTTAGCCCGATCTACATTCTGGGAGAGTTTCAAGTCAATTGGAGTTGTTTTCCTACAGGGATGAGTGCATTGGGTTTTCATCTTTTCAGGAGGGCGCAACTCCCTTAGGAGGTTCATCAGTTGAAGGGGTTATACTTGGACGTTGGGCCTGAAACTCCTGGAGGAAGTCCCTACTGCCTTGATCTATCAGCGAGACGAGTTTGAGCTCATTTGGAGCATCTTTCCATCAGGGCCGAATTCTTGAGGGTTTCAATCTTCACTTGGAGCGTGGAACTCTTCAGCTAAGAGGGTTTGACATCCAGATCTGTTGGGTATTGATCTTCATTACTTATTCATCCTTTGGAGGCTTCTTTTGTATCAACAGAGCATTTTGTAGCAGCTCATATCTATTGATTGTATGACCATCTGATGTTTATGCCAGATCGGCCATCTATTGTAGTGATTCTGCATAACAAAAAGGTCAGATCTTGTTTGTGCTCCTATATCTTGATCTTCGTGTGTTGGATGAATCTTGTATGCATTTAATAACTCAATAAACACCTGCACAACAATAAATCAGTAGTAGTTAGTGATACCAAGCAAAAAATTTGGCTTGGGATCATTACAGAGGGTTGGGTGTCTTACATCATATATCATACAAGTTAACTATTAATACAAACACATAATCCTTCAAAGCTTAGGATAACAAAATATAAGTGTGTATCACCCCCTTATCAAATGAAAACTCTTTAACATTATTTGTCAACTAGTCATGACTTAAGATATATAAGGAAATAGGAACAACCTAAAGTCTATGTACTCAAACAAAACATGAAAAAATTGACCATGGGCTTCAAGAAGGAAAAGAAAATTGTCACATATTAGGATAAGGGAATAAGAAAATGACACTAAAATCCAAAACAACAAAGACAATAATAGGTAGCAATAGTATGAGGTTGGGTTCCATGTAATATATCAACATTGATTATTCATGTTAAATAAGACAAATGACCTACACACCTACATCATATACCATGCATGTCAGTGGTCAATACAAACAAAGTCCTTAGAGATTGGGACAACAAAAAGATAAGTACACATCCTCCTTTTCAATTGAAAACTAAAATTAGATTGTGTAACGCTGAAAAAAAATAATAAGCAAATTTCTCATCTAAACATAGCACAATCCTAAATAAGTGTAAAAAATGGGACATGGCACAATCCTAAGAAGACATAGCACAATCTTGAATAAGTTTCAAAAAAAGACATTTGAGTTCTAACAAGTTGTTCTAATCCTAAATAAGTGTTAGAAAAATAAAGGCATTTGTGTACTAAGGTTTCATTCATGTAGTAAGGATATTTGATACTAAATCTTCCCATTTGGTCATAATATATGCAACCCATGAAAATAGAGGTATACCAACTGATAAAGACTCTCTGTAAATCAAGATAATGTCAAGGTCAACATTGTAAATGAGGGTTCACTATGTACGATACTACAACATTCAGCTCTTATGCTATGAAATAACTTATAATGCTAACCAAAGAAAGTTTCATCTTGTAGATATCTAGTATCATGTCTAAATATCTTTCTAGCATTATTGACAATACTGCCACATGTTTTTTATGACACTGTAACAACAAACTCACTTGGATATTCTTAGTTATCGATTGCTACAAATATGCCGCAACCATTGAGAAATTATAGGCATATAGAAAATAGAGTCATTCACAACCAACTATCATATCATTACTATTCAAGCACTTCACAACCATCATGAAGGCAGAACATTGTGAATCATGGGCATCAATGCAACAGAGAGAAGGTTACTTCATAAAATCAACCAAATTACTAATAACTAATGTTATAGAACTTGTCTAACACTACTCATGTATCACATCAACTTATTTAAAATATAAGACAACGTACTAGGAGAAATAACTCAACTCAGGTATTCCATAACAATGGGATTCAACCATCAACACTTCCAACTAACTCCACCTAGATAAAATGCACTTCATATTTCCTACAAAAGAATTTCCTTAGAGAGAAGGGAATCCATTCAAACACAAATTATATAGCATTCCCTATATCTATGATGCATGAGTTGCATAATTCATATTTTTCATCAACCAAGGTTGAAGCCAGTACCACAATCAGACACTAATATATTGGAGAGTCTCTAGTATATACAGCTCCATTTGACTATTAAAATCAATATATAATTTCTTGTCTTTTCTCTTGGAGAGATAAGTTCCCTCATATCTATTGTGTAGCTAAGATGCCACAAATCATATATTCTCATTACAATGTTACCCATAAATAAGACAATTAAATTCGGTGGATTCTTGACTTTTTCTTTTGGATAGTTTAAATTAACTCGAGTCTTGTTTTTTGAAGAAAGTATTGGGCGTCATACCAAAAAAATATTCATTCAAGTCCGCCAGTGTGTTTCAAAGGTGAAAGAGCCTCTCACCTACTAATTTCATTCACCACTTAAAATCAACTAGGATATCATGAAAGACAAAAAAAGGTGTCCAATAATCACACAATCTTTCCAATTTGGGTCATAAGTAGATGTTCTTAATTGTCAAACTTGCAATGTATCGTATTGGACACATTAAAGAACTCAACAACAATGACATACTAAATTATTTCATTTTTCCATTTAAAGTTTAAAATTAGATATATTTTTCTACTATAATTTAACTCATCAACTAAAGCAAATGAAATTGCAACTATATAAAAAAAAAATTGCAAAACATTTTAGAGTCATAAAATTAAATTATACTTTTACATAGACTTTCAAATACATAAAACCTTCATCTCTCATAAAATTAAATTATACTTTTACATACACTTTCAAATACATAAAACCTTCATCTCCCATAATCCTTACAACAAAAAAATCTTAAAAACAATATGCTTTACCTACATGTAAATAACAATTATATCTAAAACTCCAAAAAATATAACTCTTCTTGATGCATCTTCAATGATAGAGTCCTCCCACACTCATACCAAGGTAGATCATGCAATCATATATGTTGAACGGATCCAACACCTCCAACAAGTTCATGACATCCTTCCACGGGAAAAGTACAAGTTGGGCATATACTTCAACAAGTCAAGCAACTCACCAAGGTTTAGATTCAGCAGAAGTTTCTCCATCTTCCGAAGGAACTTGAAGAAATGGGGACCATTGCTTCCTAAGGGGGGAGTAATGATCCAAGTGGATCTCTGTGGCCATCCACCTTTTCCACTGGATCAAAATTTCAAGAATATGGGTTTGATAAACCATTATATTCACCCTTTTGATGGGGAATGGAATGGAATGACATCTTCATTTGTTAATTATAGACATCATGTAATGATTTCCTAGTGGTGTTATGTACATGCTTACATCATAGTGTTAATTCACTGGATCCCATTAGAACTTTGTAGTTAAGCACGCTCCAGCTAGATTAGTACTGGGATGGGTGACCTCCCAGAAAGTCCTAGTATTTTACATGCCTATGTCATTTTATAAAGTTAGACTAATTTATCCCACATGCATCATGGGAATCGTTCTCCTCTCACTCTCTCATATATAATTGAGGTGAAGGAGGCCCTTTAAGAAGGCAATGGAGTGTGATGTAAAGCTTGTTGTGAATGAAGTGTAGCCAACATCTCTTTATTTTCAGATATAAGCTACCACATTCTGCTAGTTTTTGTTCTATAATGTTTTTTCTATCTTATTCATTAATTGAAGTTGGGTTTCACTGTATTTTTGTGTTCTCTGTTATACTTTTGTTTTTGTCTCATTTCTTTCTCAGCATAATGCATATCAAGGTTCCTCATGACTTATTACCTAAGTTAGTATGGGTATTAAAGAAAGGCAATATCAACGCTGTATATAATGATCATATCACTCCCATTATTATTCTAAGTAGTGAATATAGTCATTTCAAAGGATTCATATACATCTAATCATAAATAAAATGTCACAATATGAAAAATAGGTAAAGCTTGGGAGAGGTGTTACATCACCCCCCCCCCCTTAGAATTAACATTGACCCTGGAATTTCAAATAGATTTTTAGATTCAAAATTTTCTATATGCATCTTAAAATTTTACTACTCAAAAAAGTTCATAGGAAATGATAAAGGTAAGAATAATACTTATCATGAAATGCGATGTTTAGTATGGTTCATTTTCTAATCAATTGAACAAAGGGTGAAATATCATGGTGTGATAAGGGCTACACCTTCCTCTAGCCATGATGATCTTCTCATTTAGAAGTTTATGATGTCCCTGAAAAAATATCAATATCAACATGTGTGAGATTGTAGCCTCTAATTAATGCAATTAACACCTCCTTGTAGGGTTGTAGTGTAATAAAGAAAAATACACTTTGGCTATGGTACCCAACACCTCCAACAAGCTAGTGTAGGATACCATAGCCTCCAAATTTGTGGATTAAGCCTCTAGTAATAAATCAACACCTCCATCTAGGGCTACACTGAGACATGAGACTATATCCACCTTTGGCCATAGTATTGCAAAACCTTTGGTAGGTTATAGTGATCCCACAGAGCAACCAAGTCTTATGAACAACACCTCCCATGGGATTCAATGTTTCCTAGGTTCATACAAACATACCTCCCCATAGGGTTGTGGTGTGCAGATGTAACATCCCCATTACCAAGGACTCAACAAAATTTTCTCTTGTAATGTTCCTAGTCCCAAGCTGGGCCATGCCACAGAAAATTATGAATTCTAATACCATTAAATTAAATAATAAATTATGCATGTGAACATATTTAAGTGGAAATAATAACAACATGCATGCAACAATAACAATTCATATATAGAATTTAATAGCAGATATTCCATGATAGAAACTCATAATTTCACACACATAGTAATTGAAATAAGCACATGAAAGATACTTATCTCGGGAAATAAACACCAACCGCATGTAGACCTTCCATGTTCCTCCTAGCCTTAGATTTCATTTCTCATAACTCTCAACAGTGGGTCACCCCTGAGCTGGGGCTAAATTCCACTTGGATATAGGCTTTATAACTAGGCTAAGGTCTCTTTAACATCATATAAACTCAGACACAGGTTCCAACTCAAACTAACAACCTATAGACTCTCAATCCCCATGTTTTTTCCCCACCCTAGGTAGTGTGCCCCTTCTCTACTCAATAGTCCTTCAATTTCCCCACTTCCCTTCTGAGGCTTCAACAACTTGTCGGAGAGGAAGTCTCAGAGCCTTGTAACTGTAGTTTGGCACCTTGGAAAATTAATTCCCAGCAGTTCTCTCACCTGGAGAGAAATCTCATGGGCCTGACAACCCGCTTCCTCAGTCCTACGGGCCTAACAACCAACTTCTTCAGTTCTACAAGCCTGACAACCTACTTCTTCAATTCAACTCCCAAGCTAACCAGTACAGGTATCGGTTCCCATTGCATTCATGTACCATAAGGTACGATTCACAACTACCTCTGTGAAAGAATGATAATCCTCCCCTGGAAATGGATTAAGTCTAACTATATGTATGCATGTTCCCAAATTGACACTTGTGATGTTGGAGACTACCCTGGGCTACTTGACCCCCACTTGTCTCCCCTCCTTAGAAATTAGGATATATTCATATCCATTACTTTAGCTTTAAGGAATACTAATATAATATCTAATTGGGATTAAGCCCCATAGCTTAGCCCCTTCCTAGACTCTTAGCCCCCCTTGCCCTTTCTAGTAGAGTTTATCCCCCCATACTCTTTTGCATGGTTGGTCTGTAACAATGATGTGTTTTCATTAATATTAGCATGTGATTACATATAAAAATGATGGTTCATTATCCATTTAACATCTAGCCCCCGGCCTAATAACCAYACAGGCACCCTGGCCCAAAATATCCTGGCTCACCATCCTATATGTTCATTTACATTTATATGTACAACTGGGGTTTGACCTAGGGGTATGACAACACAAGAACTCTSCCCACTCTGGCCATGGTACCACATCACATTTAATATCAAAACTCTTGCAATACCACTAAAATTTAAGAAGAACACTTCATGTAGGCCTCCTATAATGTTATGGTGTCGTAATATGTAAGACCTTAATTTCAATTTTTAATTCATTGTTTTATTTTCTTGATTTTATTTACAGCATAATAATGGACAACCACATAATAATGGATAGTAACATGATAATCAACAACAAGCTAATAACAACATACTATTATCATAATAGTAATAGCATACTAACATCATAAAATACACAAAATACGTACCTCTACCTGCATATTAGTTGATTTAGTCCCTCATTCTCTTGTTCTTAAGCTTGCCCAAACTTCCCAACTGAATATTAACCTCCCAGCCAACTAGGAACAACCTCTCCAACTCCCTAGCTCCAGGAATCCTTGCGGTTTCCTGGCCCCCAAGCCCAAAATTCCCCGCAACACCAGTGCCCTATGAGAACTTCCCAAAAAAACATTTCTCCAATTTCCTCCTCCTCCTCTCCCTCTTAGAAATTCAAAAATCCTCAAACATAAATAAGATCCCCCTTTTAAGTCCTCCCCTTCTTTCTTATCCTCCTCTCTCAAATCCCCCTCATTAATTCCCAACAACCTTATCCCCCCATTAATTCCCAACAAACTTATACCCCCATTAATTCCCCAACATCCTTATCCCCCCATTAATTACTTCACCCACCTTTTAATAATAAAATAATAAAAGTCTCATTTAATATGTTTTAATAATTGAATAAATTAAAATTAAAAACTATGATTAAAACTAATCAATTTGGGTTGTTACATACACCCATCCTTCAAGAAACTTTGTCCTGAAGTTAGAGTAATTTACGATACAAGGGTAACGACACATGATTCATGCATGCACATCAAATAATCAATATCATCAATTTAAAACACTTATACATACTAGTGTACATTTGCAAGGCATCCATGTGTAGCTAGCACATACGTGACTCATACATGTACTAATGAAAATAATTATCACACCTAAAGTAATTCTTGTATGCTTCCAATCCAATCAACAAGACCATTCATTTCATAAAAGATAGTAAACTATTTAAATGTTCATGAAATTCCTCAATTACAATAATTTAGCACAAACTACATTCACTTAGATAATTGTAGTTTAGTTAAGTAAATATAAATATACATATATACACACATATATATATTATTTTTTTTACTTTTTTTTATCTTTTTATTTTTTTATCAAAAAGAGGAAATCAAGAAATTCTTCTATAAGGCCCAATCCCTATACACTCTCAACTACTTATATTCATACTTCCTCCCTAACTTACTTCCATCTCCCATCCATATCCTTCCTCTACTGGACTATGTTGGAGCGTCAACTATATTGACCTAACTCCAAATAGAACCCGTAAGTGGAAGTGTCATCTCTCTTGACCAAGCTTCCCCAGTAGGCAACTGACAGTCATCATCACACGTCTAGGGGAGCGTGAGCTAACACCGTCCTCCCATGACTCCAGGTTTCAAAGGATACATGGTGGGAAATGCCTCCACCCCTCTTAATAGGACTAAGGTCCACACCCTTCCATGGAACATACAGTGGCACTGTGTTGCTAGGAATTTTGTCATCGTATATTCAGTTTTAGGCAGTCTCGTCACCTGAAAAACCTGCTCTTGTCCACATATCATAGCAATGCATTTGAACCAATATAATTTCACATACAAAATTTATACCATATTGTTTCCTAGTCGATGTTCACGACATCAACCTTTTATCATCATTATTCTTTGGCTATTTCATAGCCTCTTGACCTGGAGATTAGTCTATGACACAACTCATACATATCCATGCATTATCATCATGGGAATGCATTTAATCATAATCTCAACCTGGTAACCGCGTACCAACAACTTTAAATGTCAAAATTTTCAAGTTATAAATAGATTGCATAATATCCATCATAATTCAAATAGCGTTAAACATTCATAGAATTGACATTCACATAGGTTCATATGTCTTAAAGTTCAAGTGTATCATTAATAGTTTTACAGTGAATAGAAAATAAAGGTGATTAGGCCTTAGGTAATTCTAGTTGTCTAAGTCAAAAGGTGGCATTACATACACCCAACCTTCAGGAAACCATATTCCCAAGGTGGTCAAAAGGTGAGGGATGATCTCATCGTAAGGTCTCTGCATCCTCCCAAGTAACAGATCCTGAGCTATATCAGTCTGACTACTAGTTAAAACCTTAACTCATTATTGGTTTTCTTGTTAAGTGAATCTTATATTAAGATTTATATAATTTTCACTAAACCAAGCATATAATCCCACTTATAATACTTTTTTAATTATAACCAATTATTATTAACTTTGATTATCACTATAGCTCGAGTGATAAAACACATACACCAATGCTAAAGTTTCCCATGCTTAGGAACATTGAATAAGATATTAATAACTCATCATTATGTAGATTAGTCATTATAGGGTCTCTTCAGTTACTGATTTCAATCGGCCACCTTCTTGTTAATTATAAATTTCACTTAGTCCTTACCATTTTATCATGCATACTTATCCCTTTTATTGTGTATAGTTTATACATTTAATATAATTAGGTTATATATTACATGCATCCCTTCAACATACTTCCTACCATCAAGATTACATTCCTTCCACACTGTCATTTATTGTTACAACTTTCAAGGTATCACTACCATCACTCATTACTTGCAATGTAATTGACCTCTTTACTTTATAGCCTTTCCACCACATTTTTCTTTACTTTTATTTCCATATTCATTATCTATCACTCAACCATCCGGTCATACTTTGCTTATTATTTTATGAATATTGACTATCATTGATCACTAATATAATCAATTTATATTATAAACAACATCACTTTACCTACACCTACATGTTATAACAATAAATTTTAATGTAAACTTACTCTACCTAATTCATTTAACCTTTTTGAATTCCCCTTTAACTTACTTGCCGAATATAGCATAAATAGTATTTGAAAACTTTATTTTCACTATTTGTTTTTAATTTGTATGTAGAACCCTATTATTGTCACACATAGTTTACTATTATTAATATACCATCTATATACTATGACTACCACATCTATACTTTAGCTCATTACACAGAATTGTCTATTATTGATTATATGTACACACACTATTGTAAGTGTATTTGTTACTCTTCTTTAAATATGTTTAACATCTTATGTCATCTCACTCCTCTTTTCATTTGCAACTTCTTTACTTACATTATATATGCACATAAATCCTTAATTGTTGCTATAAAAAAAAAATCTATATCATTGTTCTCAGGTATTGCCATATACTCTCTCTCTATATATAAAGGTTATTTTTAATAAATTTATTAGCATAAATTAATATGTTTCACCAAAAGGGACCATCGACATTGATGATATTGAGCTAACTCTCATGTTACTAAACTATCTTACTTATTTAATATGGGAAAAATATTTAAACATTGCAACAATTTAATCATGATTAAAATCTCTTTCACTAACATAATAATTATCCTTACTCCTTCATTCTTTTAATAAGCAATGAATTTTATTTAATTTATAATAATTTATAAAATTAAACTTTACATTGATATGGTAAGATAACCCACTTTATTATGAAGGAAGAGGTCATCGTTTTTTTTTTTTCAACTTAAAATTATTTTAGACAATTTTCTAAATTTTTATTTGACATATTTTGAAATTTAAATCCAATTCTACACAATATAATACCTCATTTTAACATAAAATAAAATACAAATAAAAATTATATATATATATATATATATATATATATATATATATATATATATATATATATATATATATATATATATATATATATATATATATATATATATATATATAATCCATTTATTACTATAATATTTCTTTTCACCATCCCAATTATGAATGAACTTTGTGTAAAGACTCAATTTAACATAAATAAATATTTAAACATTACATTAATTCAATATGACTAAAATTTGATTTACTTTTAATTTTTATAAAGAATATCTAACTCATTTTAATATGACAAGAGATCTTTGAAACTTTTATAAACTTAATAATCATTAAAATTTATTTATAAAGTTAATAATTATTTTCACCACTTTTCTTTATAAATAATGAATTTTAATTTAATATGTGGTAAACTTTATACTCTCTATATAATAAGAATAATAAAAATGATCTATTAATTCAGCGTGAGGAAAGAGACTTGAATTTTACATTTTTTTTAAAAGGCAATGACTTTTATGTTGAACCTGTAAAAAGATTTCACTCTCAATTCTACACAACTTTTACAATAAATTACTTTATTAACATAGATATTTGAACTTTACATTGGCTTAATAGTGGCTAAAATCTTTTTAATTGACTTAATAGTTTTTATTAAGAATATCACACTTATTTTAAAATTAAGAAGGTATTTCATCACTTTAGTATTATTTGATATTTACATTATATTTTTTTTTTCAGGAGAAAAATGGCTCAAGATTATATTGATATATAAACTTTTTTACATTGACATAAATGGGATCCCGAGAGAATGTGTCTATTGAAGTGGCAGCACAAAGAGAAATCTCTATCTCTACAACTACAAATATAAAAGGTCCCGACACTGATATGTACTAGGCCTGAAGAGTAAGAATTGAACCCCAAACAATGGGAAATCTCAAAACAGAAAATAGTAACCATAAACCACTATTCCAGCAAGTAAATCCTTCCTCCTTTTTATTTTTATTTTATTTTTTATTTTTTTTAAAGAAATTTAATGATTGTTGTGGTCCTTCAATTTCATCATTCCAAGTGAAATATATCAATTTACCCTTTGGTGCTTCGAGAGCTCTTTTGGATAGTCTATCAACCTCTTCATTTGTTTCCCTGTAAATATGTTGATAGTAGGTTCCTTGGAATATTTTCTCCATGTCTCGAAGTCTGCGCTTCCAACCTTCAATTTTAGTAGCATGTAGTTTGTCTTTCCGTTGCAGCCACTGGATAACAAACTTGGAATCCCCCAACAAATGGAGGTATCTCACCTCCGGGGAATTAATGTTTTTCAAGATTCCCCCTACCCCACAGGTTGCTCCCCCGTTTATGGAAGCGTCGTCAAAGAAGGTCAATGTATATCCAATGATATGAGTAATCGGGCTCAATCTTAATGTTCTCGGTCTAAGTTCTGTTTGATTGTAGGAGAGCAAATTTAAAGTTCTAAAGATAACGAAACCGGAAGAGGGAAGTTTACCTTCAAATAATGCTTTGTTGCGCTCCTTCCATAAGAACCAACAAATTAAGACAGGCAGTTTTTTTGGTGCATTTTTGTTTTGTGTCCAGTTCTCCATGCAATCATTTATGTCCTGCCCCTTCCAATCGATATTAAAATTCAGAGCTTTAAGACACGAGCTCCAGGTCACCTTTGTAAATTGACAGTGGATAAATAGATGTGTGATATCTCCAACTGCTGCTCTGCATAAGTAGCAGAAGCCTGGACCCACCCATCCCTTTTTCTGTAAGTTAATTGCGGATTCCACTTCCAAAGCTTAAGTTTCCATCGGAGCATGCTTGGTAGGGAATGAAGTGAAATAATTTCCTTGTAGTAGTTTCTGACCGAAATCTTCCCTGAGGAGTCGCCTCCATTCCAAATTAATTTGTCCTCTTTTGTTTTTTGGAGTGTAACCCCTGCCTATCCCAGTCCTGGCATGAATCTAATCCATTCAGTTGCTTGTTCTCCCACTAGCCCAAGGTCCATGGAACTCCTCCAAATTTCAGTGCAGGTTAAAGTGTTCATACCTACTGAAGCTTGAGCCAGCGTGAGTACGCCCCTGACTTTTAAGACAATTAAAAGTTCCTTGGAGAGTCGTGTGTTGTCCCCCAAATCTAGAATTGAATCTCGGCCCACCTTTATTTGTATACCTGATCTAGGCCGCTAGCTAATCTAGTGGTTAATGACTGGGAATGCGCGCCTCAGACTTCTCCAAATTTTAGAAGTTGGAGAGTGTTGATGAGAATGGTGCATAATCCATTCGATGGTCGACGAACTGTATAGGTATTTGTCTTTAATTACTTGTTTCCAGGTGTTGGGTTGTGTTAGCACTCTCCACAGAGTTGAGGCGTTCAATGCCAGATTGAAGAGAGGTAGATTGTGGAATCCCCAACCTCCATGTTTTTTTGGTTTGGAGAGGACCTCCCATCTACACAAATGGTACTGATGAGTTTCCTGGTGGCCTGTCCACAAAAAATGAAACATTGATTTTCTGATTTTATTTAAAATCAAGCGTGGCAGAGTTTCCAAGGACATCCAATAAACATTTTGTCCTTCCAATATCGACTTTAATAGGATATATCTCCCTCCCAATGACAGTGATTTGTTTCTCCATTGGTTGATTTTATTTGTCATCCTTACCACCATCCATTCTCAATTGGCAGCACGTTGAGTCCCTGTCTTCAAATAATAGCCGAGATATCAGAACCCCAATAAAATTTTGTTGAAGGTGTATGGAAGAAAGTTTTTGAAAGAATTCAGTTCAATCTCTGAAATGCCTTCGTGATGTATTGTTGATTTCAAAATATTGACAATCAAACCTAATGCTTTGCAGAAATGATTGATAAGTTTAATAATCACCTGCCATTTCGAAAGGCTCGCCTTAGACAAAATGAGTACATCGTCCGCAAAGAGGAGATGTAAGATCCTGGTCATTTTGGATACCTTGATCCCTGAAAGGAGTTGTAACATACCCACTACCTAAATCAAACTTTTTCATTTAGTTCTCAACAATGAGAATCCACGAAGCTTGCATCAGCGAAATGCCAACCCTGATCCACAGGTCTTTCATTCACCTATACGGCTCTCTACATCGAACCGTGGTCTTTCTCTGATGACAATTTCAGGTTTTTGGGGTTTCGTCCTTTCTAATGTCGAGGGTTCCTATGCCCTCGATTCTCCGATCTTCGATGATCTCTCTTCCGGGCTTAGCCCCTCCGGGCTCTGCCCTTTCGTCCATATGACCGCTCTCATAAGACCGCAGCCTTATCCTTCTTTCAGGGTTTTGGACTTCAAATTCCCGACGCACTCCAATTCCCGCTAGCCCTCCAGGCTAAGCTCTTGGTCCACATGACCTTTATCTCACAAGACCGCAGCCTTGTCCCCCCATCAGGGTTTCAGACTTTCCAATGTCGAAATGCAAACATCCCTAGGACTCGTGATTCCTCGAATCTCGACGCGCCCCTTTACGCGCTAGCTCTCCTGGCTAGGCTCCTGGCCCACATGACCACTATCCCCGTGACCACAGTCTTATCCCTCATCGGGGCTACGGGGTTTTCAATGCCAAAATGCATTGGCTCACGGAATTCTCGATCCTTTGAATCCTAACTTCCTGCTATGCTGACAGCTGGCCCCCACAATGGCGCTTCCCACTTCTCGGATATGCTGACAGCTGGCTCCCACTCATTGGGGTTTCGAGCTTCACAATTCCAAAATGCATAAACAAATTGTCACCAGGATTCTTGATATCCCGATGACCCAAACGCCAATCAACAACCTCCTGTCGGGACTTTCCCCGACGGCGCCGATTTCTGCCACGCGTCCTCTTCTGTTGGATGGTCCTAATTTCTCCAGGATTTCAAGACTTGTGATGTCCCAATTCTCACGGCCTCAGGAACTCCGATTTCTCGATGTCGAATATCCCGACTCTCTATGGATTTTTTGACACCTGTCTCCCCAAATGGACGGCTCAGATTTTACCGGGGTTTTCACTTCGGACTTCCCCGATCTCCTGTCCATGGGAAGGTCGATATCCCGACTCTCAATAGTAAACCTCGATCTCCGCCATGTGTATCCTCAAACGGACAGTCCAGATCTTCCTGGCGTTTCGAGACTTGAAGTGTCTCGATTTTCTTGTCCTCGAGAATCTCGATATGCCGATGGCTGGAATCCCGATGGTAACCCTCGTGCAGCTCTTGTCCGATCCGACGGTTGACGGGTATCTGTTCAAGATCTGTCAGTTCAGATTTCTTTCTTCTTCTGCGCTTACTCCAGAGGCTAAACTCTGTGCACCTTCTCCCGATCCAACTGATGATAGGTATCTATGGGAACATCCGATGGCTGTTGTGCTCTCCTGAGCTTTTACTTCCGAATCCTCAAAGGATTCCTTGACTTCTACACTCCTTGTAAAGCCCTCACACACGAAGTGTTATCTGTCCTGAGCTTCTACAAGTTCTCAGACCCCTAAGGGATTTTATCTTTCTCCCCTTCTCCCTCAGATGGGGAATGTATTGGGATGCCCTCCTGGCTATCCTCTGCCTCAAGCAACCTCTTGTTTATACAAGGGTGTTCTCGAGCTCTCTCTGGATCTTCTCAGACTTCTACTCATCTACACTACTCTCTGGACGTGGAAAAACCAACGGTCCAGATACTTCCACAGGCCTTGGCGATCTATGGTCCCGATTTCCTCGCTATTCACAAAGGTAGAGGAAAAAGGGCAAGGTGTATAATGCCCTAGTTACTTTCGTCAATCTGACGATCGTGAATGACCATGGGTCTTCCGACAGGATCTCATCCGTCGATTCGTTACTTATCCCTAAGCTACTACTTCGAAATTTTAAGGAGGTCATTCCTCCTCGTACAGGGTTATTAGGACTTTCACATTCAAGTCCTTTTTCCAGGTTCTTGG